>OX459047.1:6752252-7333892 GCA_949775005.1 Orthosia gothica | reverse complement strand
GTCACATGACGAGTTTTCTTAGGTTATTTGTATTTCTTAAGGTTCATAATAACTTATTATAAAGCATGGCATTTTTAGCAATATCTTGATTCTACCTGTTTGTAGATTATATATTGCTCTGTACGCTTCCCATTTTATATCACTTATATAGAATTTCGAGCATTGATGTTAATTCATTTATTTTTGTTTACTGTTCTTTGTACAACATTGAGACAGTATTCAATAAATGTAGTGCCACACTTTTTGTTCGTTATGAGCCTATTGAGATTCTCAGGTTTAATTACAATTCCTAGCTTCTGTTCAATTTCATACCTTTCTCGGACATATACCGGGCAATCGGTAATTATGTGAATCGCTGTTTCGTCTTCGTCGGGGTCACAAGAACATGATGGGCTTTCCTTACACTTGAACCTATTCAGGTATTCTGAAAACCCACCATGCCCAGTCATTGCTTGGGTAATTAGCCCTGTTGGTCGTATTTTTCTGACGATGTTATAAGCGTCCACTGCGTCCGGGAAGAAAAGTTTCGTCGTTGCAGCTGTGTCCCCCGTTTTGTATCTCCGGTTCCATTCGACAAGCGAATCCTTCCGGATTTGTCGCTTGACGAATGACACCGGACACTGGTCGTAATCTGGCCTCTTTTTGAGGTGTAATGCCGCTTCTTTAGCCAAGTGGTCGGCTCTCTCATTTCCCTCCAGCCCCGCGTGCGCCTTGATCCAAAACAAAGCCACATGCTTGTTTTGGATGCTGCACTTTCTCAGGTTTTCCCTGGTCTCGACTGCAAGGGGATGAGAAGAGCGGTGGTTTGCGACCGTCTCCAGTGAAGATCGTGAGTCACTGAAGATGCCAAAAGACCCTTCTGTGTGCTTATGGATCTCACGTGTGGCTTTGCATATGGCCAGCAGTTCGGCCTGGTAGACCGTGCAATGGGACGACAGCTTCATTTTTTGGCATTTGGTTTCGGCGCCATTGCTCCAGAGAGACAATGCCGCCCCCACCTTTCCATCAATTTTGCTGCCGTCCGTATATATCTGCACTGCTTGTGTGCAGTGGTGTGCGAGTTGTTCTTGGTCTGCCAGGCATATGAACTGCAGACTCATATGCTCTGCCGGGTGGGGTGTCGAGGCAAATGCGGTGCGTCGCTCAACGTCTCTATCTCCCAGCACCAACTGGGACAGCCCCCTCCTCGCCTCATACAGGGCAGCTGCCTCTCGTATTCGGAGATCGAGGGGAAGTAACCCAGCCAGCACTAGCGCCGAGTTCAGGGATACGGTGCGATAGGATTTACACATTTTTTGTGCAAATCCTCTTTGGACCGCATTTAACCTTTTCCTTACGCACAGCTTGGTGGCTGCGGGTGCCCATGCACTTGCTGCGTACATTATGACCGGTTCGACTACTGCCGTGTACATGGTGCGGATGACGTCGGGGTGGAGGCCCCAGCTGACCTTCGCAGCCCTCGACAACTGGTGGTAAAAACCAATCGCCTTTTTGCACACATTAGCAACGTGCTTGTTAAAAGTAAGCTTGTTGTCGATGGTTAGCCCCAGGATTTTGACTTCCTGCGTCATGCCAATGGCTACCCCTCCCATGCCTAGCCGCGGGATGTCGTATTTCCGTTTCCGCGTTATTACCATCGCATTTGTTTTATGCGGTGGGGTAGGGTAGTGTAGGGTTGGGTAGTGTAGGGTAGTGTTGGGTAGAGTAGTGTAGGATAGGGTAGTGTAGCGTAGGGTAGGGTAGTGTAGGGTAGGGTAGGGTAGTGTAGGGTCGGGTAGGGTAGGGTAGGGTAGGTAGGTAGGGTAGGTAGGTAGATAGGGTAGGTAGGTAGAGTAGTGTAGTGTAGGTAGGTAGGTAGGGTAGGGTAGGGTAGGGTAGGGTAGGTAGGTAGGGTAGGTAGGTAGAGTAGTGAAGTGTAGGTAGGTAGGTAGGGTAGGTAGGGTAGGGTAGGGTAGGGTAGGGTAGGGTAGGGTAGGGTAGGGTAGCGTAGGGTAGGGTAGGGTAGGGTGGGGTAGGGTAGGGTAGGGTAGGGTAGTGTAGGGTAGGGTAGTGTAGGGTAGTGTTGGATAGAGTAGTGTAGGATAGGGTAGTGTAGCGTAGGGTAGGGTAGTGTAGGGTAGGGTAGGGTAGTGTAGGGTCGGGTAGGGTAGGGTAGGTAGGTAGGGTAGGTAGGTAGATAGGGTAGGTAGGTAGAGTAGTGTAGTGTAGGTAGGTAGGTAGGGTAGGGTAGGATAGGGTAGGGTAGGTAGGTAGGGTAGGTAGGTAGAGTAGTGAAGTGTAGGTAGGTAGGTAGGGTAGGGTAGGGTAGTGTAGGGTAGGGTAGTGTAGGGTAGGGTAGTGTAGGGTAGGGTAGTGTAGGGTAGTGTTGGGTAGAGTAGTGTAGGATAGGGTAGTGTAGGGTAGGGTAGGGTAGTGTAGGGTAGGGTAGGGTAGTGTAGGGTCGGGTAGGGTAGGGTAGGGTAGGTAGGGTAGATAAATGTGTGGTGTTTTTATGGCAAAACAAAGTTTGCCGGGTCAACTAGTGATATTATATTTTTGCTACTGACATAACTTCATTCCTCAATTTTATTCATTGTCATATTTCATTTTGTTTTGTTTTATTTTAATTTTTACTTTATTTTTATTGCATGAATTGACTATAGTGTATTTGTATTTTTGTGTTACTTATATGGGTCAAGGACCTGAAATAAACGATTTTATTTTTTTATTTTTTATTTTATTAAAAGTTTTGTCTAAATTCAACCCTGCGTTCTTATTCACCTCATTTGACGGTATCTAAGAGATTTTCAGTATATTTTTTTTGTATCTTACTCAATTATTGGTAAGTGACAGATTGAGGTGTAACTCTCGTTACCATCCCGCGAAATGAAGGCAAGAGCCGATTACTAGCAGGAGTAAAACAAAAACATATAGAGTCAGTGCACACTTGTCCCGTAAGGTCGACCTCGATACACGAGTTAATGGCAGTCATACGCGGCTGCAGCGATACTATGTGAGTATTGTTCACGTAGTCAATCTACAACATTTGTGAGTACAAGTATCTTACCAATAGAGTCAGCCCACACTTGTCCCGTAAGGTCGACCTCGATACACGAGTTAATGGCAGTCATACGCGGCTGCAGCGATACTATGTAAGTATTGTTCACGTAGTCAATCTACAACATTTGTGAGTACAAGTATCTTACCAATAGAGTCAGCCCACACTTGTCCCGTAAGGTCGACCTCGATACACGAGTTAATGGCAGTCATACGCGGCTGCAGCGATACTATGTGAGTATTGTTCACGTAGTCAATCTACAACATTTGTGAGTACAAGTATCTTACCAATAGAGTCAGCCCACACTTGTCCCGTAAGGTCGACCTCGATACACGAGTTAATGGCAGTCATACGCGGCTGCAGCGATACTATGTGAGTATTGTTCACGTAGTCAATCTACAACATTTGTGAGTACAAGTATCTTACCAATAGAGTCAGCCCACACTTGTCCCGTAAGGTCGACCTCGATGCACGAGTTAATGGCAGTCATACGCGGCTGCAGCGATACTATGTGTGTGTTGTTCACGTTGTCAATCTCCAACTTTTTTGACTACAACATAAGGTATCTTACCATAAGTGTCAGCACACACTTGTCCCGTAAGGTCGATCTTGATACACGAGTTGATGGCGATAATAAGCGGCTGCAGCGATACTATGTGAGTATTGTTCACGTAGTCAATCTAAAACATTTGTGAGTACAAGTATCTTACCAATAGAGTCAGCCCACACTTGTCCAGTAAGGTCGACCTCGATACACGAGTTAATGGCAGTCATACGCGGCTGCAGCGATACTATGTGAGTATTGTTCACGTAGTCAATCTACAACATTTGTGAGTACAAGTATCTTACCAATAGAGTCAGCCCACACTTGTCCCGTAAGGTCGACCTCGATACACGAGTTTATGGCGGCAATACGCGGCTGCAGCGATACTATGTGTGTATTGTTCACGTAGTCAATCTACAACATTTGTGAGTACAAGTATCTTACCAATAGAGTCAGCCCACACTTGTCCCGTAAGGTCGACCTCGATGCACGAGTTAATGGCAGTCATACGCGGCTGCAGCGATACTATGTGTGTGTTGTTCACGTTGTCAATCTCCAACTTTTTTGACTACAACATAAGGTATCTTACCATAAGTGTCAGCACACACTTGTCCCGTAAGGTCGATCTTGATACACGAGTTGATGGCGATAATAAGCGGCTGCAGCGATACTATGTGAGTATTGTTCACGTAGTCAATCTAAAACATTTGTGAGTACAAGTATCTTACCAATAGAGTCAGCCCACACTTGTCCAGTAAGGTCGACCTCGATACACGAGTTAATGGCAGTCATACGCGGCTGCAGCGATACTATGTGAGTATTGTTCACGTAGTCAATCTACAACATTTGTGAGTACAAGTATCTTACCAATAGAGTCAGCCCACACTTGTCCCGTAAGGTCGACCTCGATACACGAGTTTATGGCGGCAATACGCGGCTGCAGCGATACTATGTGTGTATTGTTCACGTAGTCAATCTACAACATTTGTGAGTACAAGTATCTTACCAATAGAGTCAGCCCACACTTGTCCCGTAAGGTCGACCTCGATACACGAGTTTATGGCGGCAATACGCGGCTGCAGCGATACTATGTGAGTATTGTTCACGTAGTCAATCTACAACATTTGTGAGTACAAGTATCTTACCAATAGAGTCAGCCCACACTTGTCCCGTAAGGTCGACCTCGATACACGAGTTTATGGCGGCAATACGCGGCTGCAGCGATACTATGTGTGTATTGTTCACGTAGTCAATCTACAACATTTGTGAGTACAAGTATCTTACCAATAGAGTCAGCCCACACTTGTCCCGTAAGGTCGACCTCGATACACGAGTTTATGGCGTTCATACGCGGCTGCAGCGATACTATGTGTGTGTTGTTCACGTAGTCAATCTACAACATTTGTGAGTACAAGTATCTTACCAATAGAGTCAGCCCACACTTGTTCCGTTAGGTCGACCTCGATACACGAGTTGATGGCAGTCATACGCGGCTGCAGCGATACTATGTGTGTGTTGTTCACGTAGTTAATCTGCAACATTTGTGAGAACAAGTATCTTAACAATAGAGTCAGTGCACACTTGTCCCGTAAGGTTGATCTCGAAACACGAGTTGATGGCGGTCATAAGCGGCTGCAGCGATACTATGTGTGTGTTGTTCACGTAGTCAATCTGCAACATTTGTTAGTACACGTATCTTACCAATAGAGTCAGCACACACTTGTCCCGTAAGGTTGATCTCGAAACACGAGTTGATGGCGGTCATAAGCGGCTGCAGCGATACTATGTGTGTGTTGTTCACGTTGTCAATCTCCAACTTTTTTGACTACAACATAAGGTATCTTACCATAAGTGTCAGCACACACTTGTCCCGTAAGGTCGATCTTGATACACGAGTTGATGGCGATAATAAGCGGCTGCAGCGATACTATGTGAGTATTGTTCACGTAGTCAATCTACAACATTTGTGAGTACAAGTATCTTACCAATAGAGTCAGCACACACTTGTCCCGTAAGGTCGACCTCGATACACGAGTTGATGGCAGTCATACGCGGCTGCAGCGATACGATGTGTGTGTTGTTCACGTAGTCAATCGCCAACATTTCTGCAATTATATTTATTAAAATTATGAAACATATTATAACATAATACCAAAAATGTCTAAAATCTTGCGTAGATAAGCAACAACAAAAAATTCAACAAATTTATTTACTGACACACAGACTAAATCATTACTTTTATATTGGGTTCAGAATATAATAATAATATATAAATAACGGTCCACTGCTGGGAGTAGGCTATATGATCCACCGCCCGGACCCAATTCGGGTTGGTGGATTTCTAATCTTCGAATTTTCGGTTCTAGGACATCCCCGTTTCCTCACGATGTTTTCCTTCACCATTTTGAGAGCAGTAGTGAATAAATAATTAACACAAATTTAAATGCCTACTTGGGTTCAGTCTTACGACCAACAACTCTTTAGTCGCGGTGGATATCACTGGGCATTTAATGCTCTATAGAAACATAAACGCAAAAATTTATGTTATAACAAGGTGCGCATTAAAATCGATAAGAGGTACTGACCAATAAAGGGGTTGTTGTCGACGAAGTCATACAGCTCTCGGTTTCCGATCAGTAAACTGCTCACCATGCGGCCTTTGTGGGTCTTCTTCCTGGAAACAGAAATAACAAATCCATAGAAGAATAAGTTCTGTCAGTCTGTGATATTTTACTACAATATGTCTTAATATGTATTGAAAAAATATTTCAATAAATAACGAAGTTTATTGAAGATTATGTGCCTTGTTATTGAAAGACAAACTTCAAGATGGTAGCAGAGCGTGGTTAAGTTACAAAAGCTTGTTATTTGGATAAAAAATAAGAAGATACTGGGTTGCGATCCACGTACGTACATATATTATTTTTAAATAAAACGAACAAAAATAGCGAGCGCTTCAGTGTCGTCGTTATCGTGCGTAGTACATTATTACCTCAATGTCGTTACCGTGTTTAACTGAAAACAAAAACTTTAGCACGTGGAAATTCCGTGTAAAACTAATCTTGGAAGAGAGACAAGTCGCATATGTTTTAACCACAAAAGATGTCGAGAAACCACAATGGAAGAAAGATGACGCGAAAGCAAGGTCGATTATCGCACAAAGCCTGTCAGACAAATATGTAGAATTGGTAAAGGAAGCGGGAACTGCCGCGGATATGATAAAGCTGATTGAAAGTATCTTTGAAAGAAAATTTATATCCATGAAATGTGAAGAGACGTTACAGTCAAATTTAATTAAATTTTGCTCTATTATCAGTCAACCCTACAGTTGATTTTATAGATGTAAAAGTGGAAGATGAAGACCAGATTTGCTATCTGTTATCCTCACTACCTAAAGAGTATGATCAAGTTATCACTTCGATTGAAACAATGGCTGCGGAGAAAAAGTTGACTTTCAATTTTGTTAAGGCAAGGTCGTTAGATGCTGAAACTAAGATACAAATAGAAGGAACACAGTACAGTACAAAAGCAAGAGGCCAAGGACTAGTTTATAGTCAGAGTCGCCGGGGAAGTGGTCACGGACTTTGTGGAAGAGGTTTTCAAGGATACAGAGGACGAGGATTTCAGGAACAAGGAGCAACTTCAATGATGACGGATGTCGAAATTGGATTTATTGCAAGTGAAAATGCTTTAAGCGTAAGGAGTGAAAAGGACAGAGACTATGATATTTCTTTTATAGTGGATACTGACTGCACTCAACATATTGTAAGTAATACGTTTGAAAAATACATGACAGATATAATAATATTAGACAAGAGTATCAACATACTAGTTGCTAATGGTCAGTATCTCTTAACAAACAAAAAATGTGAATTAAAAATAAAATGTGACAATTTAAAGATAAACATTGAGGCATTGATTGTTAAAGATATATCGTATTACTTACTATCGGTACACAAAATTACTGAGGCTGGACATAATGTACAATTTAATAATCATAAAGTATAATAACCATTAATGGTAACAATTCTTATCTTGAGGGCACATCAAAGAGCTAGCTGTATAAATTGTATGCTAATATTTGTTATGAATGTTGTTATATTAGTAAAGTTCAATGTGATGATGATCTTTGGCACAAGGGGTTAGGACATTTAAATAAAAAATCTTCAGGAAAGATGAATTTACCAATATCTAATAAAGTTTGCAGTGCATGCATGAAAGGCAAAGCTACAGAGGACCCTTTAAGCAGACACCAAGACCGAAATCAAGGCAAGTCGCAGAAATGTTACATGCATATATTGCTGAGCCAATCAAGGATTATGGATTAAATGGTGAGAACTACTTTATGACAATACTAGAAGATTATTCTCATTTTTGTGTAGTATCTACTAGTTAGTAAATCACAGGCCTGCCTTACTAGTACAACTTAAAAATGAAACTGGAAATAAAGTAAAGGATTCACTGTGATAATAGCGTAAAGTATACCGCCAATAAAGTAAATGATTTTTGCAGAAGGAAAGGGATACCTTTATAGATTTCTTTACCTTATAGAGATTCATTTTTATTTTATTTTTATTTATTTAAGGACAAACAAACAGTAGCACAATAAGAAACAGTCATACAATCTTTAATATTACATTTAAACAATTATGCTATCCACTACGTTCTCCACAGGTTACTATTTAAAGTACTTATAACTAGCCATTAACACAGATACAATACACAACGGTTACTGTCCCAAAACTCATAATATCTGGATTTTTAAATAATTAAACTGAACATTGTGTGATTTAGGCCCTGCGCAGACGACAGACTATCCGTGACGCACTTTTTAGTCTGTGAAAATAGAACCTATGCAATTATATGCAGTAACGCACACGACGCGCAAAAAGTCCGGCGCACAAAAAATATAATTGCATAGGTTCTATTTTCACAGACTAAAAAGTGCGTCACGGATAGTCTGTCGTCTGCGCAGGGCCTAAACGAGGACTCTATTCGCAGAAACTAAGTTCCCTAAGTTTCTGTGGTGTGAAGCTATTCAATGTGCAGCTTTTCAATGAAATATATCTCTTTCATGGGCAATTAATTTCAAGACACCCTGCTGTATGAGATTTGGATAAACAGATTTGACAAGATTGAGAATTTTTGGTTCCAAAGCAAAGGCCACTATTATACCAAGACAGGATAAATTGAGCAACAGAGGCAGAGCAACAAGAATGGTTGGATATGGAGTTGTAGGTTACAGATTGTGGAATCCAGAAGACAATTCTATTATAAAATCCAGAGATGTGAGATTTGATGAGACTGATATACAATATAAAGAAGAAGTAGAAGAGAAAAGTAGTGAAAAACAGAAAATGAAAATGAAGAAGAAGAAACAGAGAGACACAATTACGAAATTCAAGCCACTGAAGATATATTAGAACAAGAAAATCCTACTAGATCAAGAAGAAATGTCAAACGTCCCATATATCTCGAGGAATATGAAACTTATAACACAATTGTTTGCTTGAGTGCAAATGTACCAAGCTCATTTGAAGAAGCTGCAAGTCAAACAGATTGGATGGAAGGTATTGATAAATAGCTTCCATCCAATCTGTTTGACTTGCAACTGAAAAAGAATTACCGAAAGAAAAAAAGCAATAGATACTAAATGGATTTTCAAAGTAAAAGAGGAAGGAACAAAAAAAGCGAGATTAATAGCTAGAGGATTCCAACAAAATAAGGACGATTTCTTTGAAATCAATTATTCACCGGTTGCTAGACATTCAACAGTAAGAATGTTCTTATCCAAGGCAATTAACGAAGACATGAAAATTGCACAACTTGACATATCAACAGCATTTTTAAATGCTAAACTGAAATCTGAAGTATACATTATAGTACCTAAACGATATAAGACAAAGAATCCAAACACAGTTTTAAAGTTAACAAGAGCACTATACGGATTACCAGAATACTCTAGATGCTGGAATGAAACTATTGATATGTTTATTAAAAGAAATGGATTTCAAAGATCGAGATATGATTTTTGCATGTATCACAAGAAAGACACTTGGATATAGGAATATGTCGACGACATTCTGATTATTGGTAATGGAGCAGATGATACTATCAAAGCACTAAAAAAGCAGTTTAATGCAAAGGACCTGGGAGAAATACAAAAATTTTTAGGTATAGAGATAGAAAGAAACGAAAATGGTTTTATATTGAAACAAACTATATTGATAGAGAAAATACTGAAGAAATTTAACATGACTGAATGTAAAGGAACGAAAACTCCTATGGAAATTAACTGCCAAACTAACTGCAATTTAACAATTTTGTTAATCAATTCTTGTGTTAGCGTGAATAAATACTTTTCCCTTGTGTGGCTGTGTCAACAGCTGAGTCAGAGTACATAGCACCTACAGCCACAGCACAGGAGTAAGTAAATATAAAAGAGTTATGCGAACATCTAAGAATTAACAGTGATACAATATTATTTGTTGATAATTTAAGTGTCATATCCATGTCAAAGAGTTATGAAAATTCAAAACGAACTAAGCATATTAATGTCAATAGAGCTCATTATTTAAAAGATCTTGTTGAAAAGAACATCATCAGCATTGATTATGTAAACTCAAACGATAATTTGGCAGCTTTGATGACAAAGAGTATATGTAAAGAGAAATTTAACAATTTTGATAATCAATTTTTGTGTTTGCGTGAATACTTTTATAATGATTCAGGAGGAGTTTTATTAATGTTTTTTTTATTGTGTGCTAAGGAATAATGTTATCTGATAATTATTTTGAAGCGAGTAAACATTGACTTTGTTTATGCTACTATTAATGAGAAGTTTTATATATATAACAAATTTCAATTTTAAGTTAGATTCTTAAAGTTAAATTTAAGGAGGACTGCTGAGGTTTTTTGTTGTCTGAGGCATTGTTGTGGTACTAAGAAGAATAAGTTCTGTCAGTGTGTGAAAATTTGACTACAATATGTTATAATATGTATTGAAAAAATATTTAAATAAATAACGAAGTTTATTGAAGATTATGCACCTTGTTATTGAAAGCTTCAAGAGAAACTGTAAAAACGTGTAAAAAATACTATAAAACGAATCGACACTGTATTTAAGGAAAAAGATAGTCACGAACCGAGAAAACCCTTGTACTTGCAAGTCGCTGCTAACACCATCTATAGACGTGGAACGGAACCGAAGTACTTATAAAAAATAATCATCTTTATCAGACTAAAAACGCTAGTTACTTCAGCACGGTTTCTTTGTATTTTCTTTCTTTGTTTCTTTGTTTTTTTTCTTCTTTTTAAATAAAACGTAGCCCCTCACTAGGAATTTCTTCCAGTATCGTGGGTGCGTTTACAAACATACAAATTTTCACTATTATCACTATTATTCTTTCGTAATACTACGATAAAAACATGTGGATATTCTGGTGAACTATGGGCAAAAATTATTTCCTATGGTCCACCTAGGTGAACTAGGCGGGTAGACCATGGGCAACACACGACAAACTCACATACACAACACCCAGAGCCGAAACATCTATCTGTGGGTACTATATTATTTGTGGCGAGACACATTGCGCTCAACGCTCTCTTGAACGCGAATCCTGACTTTGAGTTCGCGAAAGAATGGATGATCAAACACGTCTCGCAGACATACTGACATAGTATGTCTGGAGTTTTGTGAGATAAGTTTGTTATTTTTTTTGTGTCTTACGACTAATATATATAATCGACATATAGGTAGTTGTTTTTGTTATAGTAAAACAATAAAGGCAATGACCTCATGCTGAGCAGTAGCCCTTGAGACCAGTTGACTAACGAGGCAGCGAAATCAGAATAACTACAAATAAATATTACTTGTTGTTAGTGATGCACCCGCGCTTCACCAGGTCGATGACGCCGACGCTGAACATCTCGGAGTGGATTCCCAGGTCTTTGTGTCCCTTCAGCTCAGACAGCACTGCGTCCGGAATGCTACCGATACCTGGTGGCAGAAAGGTTTTAGTTATGGTTTGTTTGTCAATAGTGAATAATGATATTAAATGTGTTACAGAATCAGTTGTATTAAAAAAAAATAAGAACTGTTTAAAACTTGTCTAGAAAGAAGAAGAAAGATAAGTTAAGCTGCTAATATGAATTTTCTAAAGATAATTTGAGTTAGGAGTTAAACAGTTGTTTGTTTTAACATGTACTAAACAGCCTTCCAAGTAATTTTGAGAGCGTGCTGTGTAGATCTTTCTTATCACTTCTACAAGAAAATTGCTAAGCAGCAGTGTAAAGATATTGATTTTCTCATGTATACCAAACTCTTTCTATACATAAATATTTTTCTTCCGAAGGAGTTTGTGTTTACATTTCTATTTATAAAAACTCGACAACGTTTAACGATCGCTTAGCACATTCTGTATTCTTTTCTATATATATATGACTAAAGAAGCTGTTAATCAGTTGCTAATTGCTCAGTATTTTACAAGCTTTTTATTAACTTGCAATGTATTTATGTGTGTTCGGGTCAAATATTGGAACTGAATTTTTAACTCAACAGATTGAAATTTGTTTTTTTTTCTTTATGTACATAAGGCCCTTACCCACAGTAAGGGTTTGAACATGGTATAGCTACTTACCCATCTGCAGTGTGGCGCCATCATCGACCAGGTTCTGTCCAATCAGCTTGCCGATCTGAGTCTCCTGAGGACTAGCATTGTCCACGCCGTCTTCAGGCAAGGGTGTGTTGTCTTCTACCGCCAAGTCGACGTGAGATATATGGATGATCGCGTCGCCGAAGGTTCGTGGCATGTTCACGTTTATTTGTGCTGTAAAGGGAAATTGAATAAGTAAGAATCACACTAATAACATTTTTGTATGACAATCCTATCATACCCTAAATAAACGCTAATACATATGAGATTTGGGCCATGAACCTGAACAGATTCTTCGAATCATCCATAACATTGGGGTATGCCACTTTGCACCGCACTCAAATGCCTAAACTTCTTTATTAAATCGGAATTTGTTTGACACCCCCTTAATACCCTAAATTAACACTTATACATAAATGACATTTGGGTCATGAACATGAACAGATTCTTCGCATCATCCATAACATTGGGGTATGCCACTTTGCACCACACTTAAATGCCAAAACTGTTTTATTAAATCAGAATTTGTATGACACCTCCATCATACCCTAAATTAACACTAATATATATTAGATTTGGTTCATGAACCTGAGCAGACTCTTCGCACCATCCGTAAAATTGGGGTATGCCACTTTGCACCACACTCAAAAACGTTTTTTTTTTATTGTAGTTAAGCTCGTGTTTGTCCACTATCTCACCTGTTGGTAAGCGATGATGTGGTCGACGGTGAAGCACGCTTGCCTAGAAGTAACCTATTCACACACATGACTTTTTTGAGTAAGCGAGATAGTATGATGTGACAAACGTTAGTGAGTGAAAGAGACAGTTATACAATACTATCTTTACCTTCAACATTGACACAAAAACAGCTATTGCGCAGGGTCTTGCAGCCAATTCAGAGACACAAAGATCCGTTGGGAGTATTATACCGACTTTTGTGCCATTTGACCTTGAATTTTTTTTTTGCACTCATGGAATTAATGAGGAGTTTTCACAAATTCATTATAATGGTATCCTTTTTTTTTGGGTTGGTAATCATCTAATGACTTCTCCCGCTCTGGGTGAAGCGGGAGAGCGTGTCAGACTTATACTGACTAAAACCGTGATACTTCAGTTGCTTGAGCCAGGGCCGCGGTAGCTCTTTTTCAAATTTATCCGCGACCCACACAGGCATCCGCCCTAGCGGACCCCGTCAGTTATTACTGACATCTCTTTGAGGCGAGCGTGGAACACTACGCGCCGTTGACTCGGGCCTGGTCCTTATCGGACGGCGAGCTACCCATTACTTTCTGTCCGCAAGCCCGCGCCCACGAAATGTGCGGAATCGATTGCGACTCACGACGCCCAGGGCGTCTCCTGCGGTGGCTTGGGGTTCGTGGACATCTCCGTTGCGTCTCCCTCATGCGTTCTGCCTTCTCCTTCGCGAGCATTACCACTTCGCAGAAGGAGGTGACAGCTTCCTGAACCAGGGCCAGACGCGAGAGGATTGGGAACCCGGCGGTGGCGCGTTCCGAGGACCATGAAAACACATGACCTCGGACTTGTGCAAGGCCACCTCGAGGCCCAATTGTTGGCTCATCTCGACAATTATCGCAACCCCGCGTGTCGCATTTTCAGCCGCCGCCCTAAAGAAGAAAGAACTTGCCCACCTCATCGAGCAGCACGATGGGCCGGTAAGCGGACGGAGAGTCCGCAGGGCGCCCCGGTTTCTTAATGAGGACCAGTTTCCCCGTCTTCCAACGAAGTCGTTACTGGCCCCTCTCCAAACATACGCTAAAGAGCCCCCTTATTCGAGGCCCGAGGGCCTCCAATGCCAGGACCCAGGCTTTTCCAGGTAAGCCGTCTGGTCCTGGGGCGGTATTTTTGGCATTCAGCCTGCGTATCGCCACTCTCAGCTCTACCTGGGTCACCTCCGAAGCATCGACGTCGTCGTCGGCAGTGTGGTCCACATTAGGCACCGCAGGAGGTGGAGCCATGGGCGGGGAGTGCTCACCACGCCCTCTACGAGCTGCAGCCAGAGACTCTGCGTCAGCGGGGGAGCCCATGGGCGGAGTTTATCCCGCACCATTTTATAGGGGCGTCCCCATGGATCCCTGTATTATTATTAACTTAATATAATTGGCACTCCATTTCAGCCCGCTTCCGAGCTCCCTGTGAGGGTCCTGCCACGTTGGTTTCAGTGGCGACGACGGCTGTGGGAGCAGCAGTAACGGCGGCAGTGGCTGCGGCTGCGGCGGTGACGACGGTGGTGGAGGGCTTGCCACTGCCCCTGACCTTTGCAGGTGGAGCACCAGGTCTTGTTCCCAGCCCGGTGATCGGCCGGCTTGCCAGGTGCCGCACATACGACGCAGTGCAGTGTGGCATTGCACGAACCGGGCTTGTGACTGGGCTGACCACAGCGGAAGCTGTGATCGCTGCGGTCCTCCTCCGAGTTGCATGTAGCTCCCAATCTTCAGCTCGTGCATGGCAACAGCAGCACCTCATAGATCTGGGTTCCAGCAGTTTCACCTGCACGGAAACCCAGCCCACCAAGAGCCTTTGGCCCTCTCCAGCTATTTTAGGGCCGCCGGGACGGGGCAGCTCACCGTAACGACTCGCATCCCCGTAACGTCAGGACGTATGGTGCCTGCCCTCACCTGCTCGGCAGAGCACCCCCCGGTCCTGGCGACGGCGGCCACCACCTGTTCCTCCGTTACAGAGTCATCCAGTCGCGGTGACCCTCACCAGGATGCCCTCGGTGACGCCGAGCTCCTCCAGGTTCATCGCCGCCGCTCAGTGGTCGGGGGTAGGACTCCCCGACCACTGAGCAGTCGGGACCCACCCGGGGACGTTTTTCGCAAAAGTCTTGTTCCATGTTTATTTTTTTAAGTTTTCCTTTAAAGGGTTGAGGTCCCTATTTATCCCTCCTTCTCTACGCCCACTTGACCTACCCTCTGTAAGCAGAGAGGGGAGTAGGCGTCCTATCACTAGCCCGGTTACCTTCACAAACCATCAAGGATGATCTGTTATTGGAACCGTGACCCTTCCTAGTGTCTTGAAAATTAGCCGCCAGCCCCAACTGTCCTCCCAAAGCGGGTGGGCAGCTGAAGCCGACTTTGCCCAGGGTGCGCCACGTGAAGGCTTTCAAAATGCACCCCGTTATGGTATCCCTAATGTTCATATAAATGTTCTGTGTAATTTGACTTGACTATGAGCTCCTTAGTTATAAATTAAGCTACATGATAACTGACAAATGCTTACACTGTCTGGACAGGTTTATATAAATCTGTGTGGTGCTTTCCTTAAAAGACCACCTCGGACATTAACCTACTTGGTCTCCTGTGATTTGACCTATTACAGATTGTATGGACTTTAAAACAGACTTTGACCCCTGAGTTTGTTGTGTTTCTTCTCAGAGTGATGAAAATTTGGATTTGTCGTTATAACCAAAAATGTTATAATCATTAATTTAATAGTCATTTATCATTTAGTGTGTCGTACTCTCATGAATACGGCACACTTTTGCCCTGCAGTCTGATTAATTAACCGATTAAACATTAAAAACTGAACTATAGAAGTCCAGTTTGTAATGTTTAATCGGTTAATTCGGAACCAATAAATAAAATAGCACAATCACGTTACAAAGATCAAAGATGGCAAGGCAAAGTAGGTGTTACAATCTATTCCAAAGATTACTTTATCTAGCTTATCAAATTACAAGGTGCCAGGTGAGTGAATAACTAAAGATTTATCTAGTGTCTGTCTCGCGGTTTCCGAATTACGAATTAAAAGAATTTGTCACTCTTGATTGTTGAATGAAATATGATATCATAATTTACCAATAATGACTTTTGAGTTGACTAGCGCAGCCCTGACGCAATCGACAGAGGTTCCCAAGCTGCAGTATCCGTGCTCATCGGGGGGAGAAACCTGCAATGTATGAAGGAACATTATTAGTACAGTAAATGTAGGTACCTATGCTCAAAAGTGAGAGAACCCTCACCAGCAGCCTTATTGCGTAATGAATTCGGCAAGGCAAAGAGTATGAACAATCGACCAACCACGTAGGTAGAAATCCACATCGTGTCTTTCATTTCGCATATTATTTATAACATTATTATACTTAACATTTTTTATTTGAATTAGGTACATTTAAACATATATGTGTTAATTTTTTTTTGAAATCACCTCTTAAAACCCTTTATGTTGATACCCCACACGACGGGTTAGGCAGAAAAAAAATTGGGCCTCCACATTAAGGAGCCCAATGGCCGGCATTTTTCGATTTTCCAATTTTGTTGTAGCCAGTGATACTCGCAAGGTTAAGACTAATCGATTGACGTAAGAAACATCGAAATAAGGCAAAGCGTTTTATCTATAGAACGCCACATAGGAACAAACATGCACCCATACATATATTCACCCTCCTTCGGCAGTTTGGTAAAAAGTGCTTGTATGACAAGATGTACCAACGTAAACGAAACAAAAGGAGTATATAAGGTTCGAGGCAGGTGGCATTCTGTAGTGTTTGCCTACCCCCATGGTACAAAGGCGTGAGTTATTGTATGAACTTTTTTACAGTTCACATCAAATACTATTTGATTATTTTGATCGCCTGTAGTTTCAACACACCTGAATAAGAGCAATGTCCGGCTTGATGATTTTCCTGTGGAACAACTTAGGGATGTCCTGCAGGAAGATGGGGATGGCGTCCGAGCGGCCCTCGGCCACTGACTTGCGGACGTTCGGGGCCATGAACAGGGATATCGATCTGGGGAAGGAGCATAAAACATTATTAAGGTGAACGCGCATCTAGACGCACTGCAGGAGCCGACCGCGCCGCAGTCTTCATCATCCCCCAGGTGGGTACCCGCATTGTCGAGGCGGCGGGGCTCAGTAGCTGTGGCTTGGTCACCCACGGTGAAGCTAAAAAGCAACCCGAGGAGGGGCCGCTCGTCAGGGCTTTTCCCGATAAGCCGACGACGTAGTGACAAGTGGGTTGCGGTGCCACTTGGGTACATCGCAACTGAGGCGGGCCGCGAAGTCGTATGGAGCCTCCCATATCCATACGATATCGTGGCTGAGGGTTGGAGGCTGCGGCGGGAAAGGAGTGCCGGTATTGCGGTGTGCCACGCCTGCTGCATGTTACATGCTTGCTTGCATGCTGCATGTATGGTGTATCCTTTTTTGCACCATACATGCAGCATGCAAGCAAGCAAGCATGCAACATGCAGCACGCATGGTTTCTGTCTCGGTGCTGCAGGACTCCAGCGGTCCCATGCGAGCTAATCGTCATCGTCGCAGATGTGTTTCACGCTCACCACCGCGGCTTCGGCTTGCTGGCCAGCCTCAGCCACAGCGGCGAGTGTCAAAACCACATGCTCCTCAGCTCGCGGGCCGCCTCGCCCCTCCGCGTCTACGCGATTTTAAATTACTCTCCAGGTGTAGGGTAGACAAGATTACGTGGAGTCGGTTTTGCAGCGATTCATTTCTGTCACGCCGCTCCCGCAGCTCGCTCGCTCACTAGTTCGCCTTCGCGCGTTAATGGTCACTGTTCTAACCAAACCTAACCCAAATGATTCACCAACATAGAGGGGACCTGGCACTCCGCTCCGCTCCCGCCTTAACCTTCTAACCTTATATTAGGTTCCCATCCGAGTCGGATTGCTTTGAATTGGGGTGTTAACCATAAAGATGGTATCAATATGAAATCATATATTTTAAACGATAGGCTTACGCCTAATGATTTTCGATTAAATAAACGTTATATCCAACAGCGTTATACGAAATAAGTTTTAGAGTATATAAATGTTATATGTAAAGAAATTATATCAACAGTTGGTATAACTCACGTTTATAATATCTTGTGCACGTTATTGAAATGAAAATATACCAAATAACTTTATAAGATATGAGACGCAGCCCATTGTATTAGTTAGTTAGTAAAAGTTTTTTAACAAGTGCGGTTATTCTTCTATCTTATCAGACATTATAATAATAATAATATAGCCCTTTATTTCCTTAACAAATATTTACATACATTTCATAATTATTGATTTGAATTGAATTTAAATATTTTCATTTTCATTAAACATTTTGGATTAATAAAATAACTTTTGACACAATTCACCATCATTAACGAAATTATAAAATTAGCATTAATTGATTAAATATCATAAAATAAAAAATGACATCGTGTTCAAATATAATCCTAGTCAAATTATCGTTAAAAAATCATTAGAATAAAAAATAAATAATACAATCATAGTCAAAAGTTCATTAAAATCAAATGTATATGTCAAATAAATAATAATAATTTCTCAATTAGTCATTTTTGTTAAGGACCTCTCGACGAGTATAGGCCTCCTCCATTTTTTTCCACTTTTCTCTATCTTGGGCTGTGGCAAACCAGTCATCTCCTGCAGTCTTCTTAATTTCATTAGTCCATCTCTCTAGCGGTCTCCCTCTTTTGCGTTTTCCAACAGGGCCGCTCCAGGTAATCACTTTCTTTGTCCATTTTTCATTTGACATACGTGCAACTTGACCCGCCCATTTCCATTTTAATTTCAGACAGTGTGATAGAGCATCTATGACCTTTGTCCTTTTCCTTATATTGGTGTTTCTTATTTTATCTTTAAGTTTCAGATTTAGAATACTCCTTTCCATGCTTCTCTGACAGGTTTCAATTTTCCTCCTTGTGAATGTATTATAAACCCATGTTTGACTTGCGTATGTGAGACATGGAAGTAAACATGAGTCTAGGATTTTCTTTTTCAGTCTTAAAGGAAGGTCTGATTTTAAGATCTCTTTGTAACTCCAAAATTTCCTCCACGTCATGTTCACACGTCTGTTAAGCTCGTCTCGATGCCTAGATCTTTTAAAAGATATCTCTTTACCCAGATAAATATATTCTTGCACATACTCCAATTGTTTGTTGTTTACTTTTATAGGTTTTTCTAGATTGTTGGTCATAATCTTTGTTTTCTCTGCGTTTAGTTCTTAACCAATAGTGAGACTGACAGAGTTAAGTTCATTTATAATTTCCTCGAGTTGTGAAGCTGTTTCAGAGAACAAAACTATATCATCAGCAAATCTTAAATTGCTTAGATAGTTACCTTTTATATTTATGCCTTTTTTAGACCAGTTGAGCTTCTTCATTACACTCTGGAGTACGGATATAAATATTGTTGGAGATAAGGGATCGCCTTGGCTTACTCCCCTACATACCAGGCCCCTCAGAAAGTATTGCGAAAAAAAGTTTTTATATATGGGAGACTGGCCAGTTATAATGTTTTTCGAAAATATGATTATTTATAAGTAAAAATAAGTAAGTTCCAATTTCAAAATTTCCCTCCACATTTTTTGCGAGTTAATTCAAAGTATTGTGTCTCACTGAAATATGGATCTGCGCCGGGAACATTTTAGAGCTATGATTTTATACGATTTCAAGTGTCGCCTGAAACCGGATGAATCGTACGATAGACTTCAAATGGCATTCATGGATGAAGGCCCTTCCAAGGCAACCGTGTATCGTTGGTATAACGAATTCAAGCGCGGTCGACCAACTTTGGGGGATGACGAAAGAAGCGGTCGCCCTTTGACGGCTGTTACCGAAGAAAACGTGCTAGCAGTGAAAAATTTAATCCAAGACAATAGGCGAATTACATATCAGGAGATTCAACACATATTGAAGATTGGATCGGGAAGCGTTCACGAGATTCTACACAGCCATCTTCGCGTGAGGAGGATAGTATCACGCTGGGTGCCGCACAACCTCACCGATGCTCAGAAGCAGGCCCGGGTGGAATGGTGCCGTGATATGCTTAACAAATTTGAAGCAGGCTCGTCTCGGCGTGTTTACGACATCGTTACAGGTGATGAGTCCTGGATTTATCAATACGACCCAGAAACCAAGCGCCAGTCGACTGTTTGGGTGTTTCAAAATGAGCCAACGCCTACCAAAGTGAAGCGATCTAGAAGCGGGGGTAAGATTTTGATCGCTAGCTTTTTTAATTTGACTGGCCACTTGGTATCAATTCCCTTACGGGATCAAAGAAGCATTAATGCCGAATGGTATACTACCAAATGTTTGCCAGAAGTTTTCTCTGTTATAAGCAACAAGCGACCAAACACAGGGCTCCGCGGGCTACTGCTCCACCACGACAATGCACCTGCGCACACCGCACTTAAAACGAGGGACTTCCTGGACAGCACGCCAGTCAAACTCCTGGGTCACCCTCCTTACAGCCCTGATCTAGCACCGTGTGACTTCTTTTTATTCCCAAAAATAAAAAATCAGCTCAAAGGGATACAATTTTCGTCGCCGGAAGATGCGCTGGCTGCGTTCGAGCAGGCTGTAAACGAGGTGTCTGCGGCGGACTGGAAAAAGTGTTTTGAAAACTGGTTTAGGCGCATGAATCTTTGTATAGAGGCTGGTGGAAAGTACTTTGAAAAGATTTAATAAAAATATATGTACGTATAGAACAATTTTTTTTAGTTTCGCAAAACTTTCTGAGTGTCCCACGTATGTTGAACTCCGGACCTGTCTTGTCTAGTTTAACTCGACTTACGCTTTTCTTATATATATCTTTCAGGAGTTCAATCGTTTCTGTTGGTATTTTGCAATCTTCTAAAGCTTTCCACATACTGCTGTGAGAAATTGAGTCGAAAGCCTTTGCATAATCGATGAAAGCCAAGTAGAGTGGACGTCCATGCTCTTCGAATTTCTCTATCACTTGTTCCAGAGTGTATATGTGGTCTGTAGTTGAGAAACATTTCCTGAAGCCTGCTTGTTCGACTGGTTGATATTCTTCTGTAAATGCAGAGATGCGTTGTTCTAAGCATGAGGCAAATAATTTGTAGAGGCACGATTGTAGGCTGATAGGACGATAGTTGGAGATATTAGATGGATCGCCTTTTTTATAAAGTATAATTATATCAGATTTTGCCCATTCACTTGGTATCTTTCGAGAGTCTAATATTTTATTAAAAAGTTTCGTCAAAATGGGTGCTAGTACGTGTCTGCCTATTATAATTATTTCGTTGGGGATGTTATCTGGTCCACAGCTTTTTCCTTTCTTTAGAGTCTCTATTTTCTTGATAATCTCGGTAGTGGCAAATCTCTGAAGCTGTTGGTCATTCAGGTATGATAGATTCTCAGCATTTTCTTTTAGGTTACTTCTTGGTAGGTTGTTCTGCTTTGCGTAAAGGCTTTTGTAAAAAATTGTTGCTGTTTCTATTATTCTAGATCTTGAGAATATTTCTTTTCCAGATGACGTTTCTTTTAGGTTAGGAATCCAAGTTTTGGTGGAATTTAGGTCTTTGAATCCCTTTTTTAGACTTCCTGTTGACGTAAGATGCCTCTCTATTGTCTTTAGTCTGTGTTCTTTGTAATCTTTTTTAATTTTCTTGTGAACAGTTTTGAACAAGCAACAGAGTTCTTGTTTTTCTTCCTTTGAGAGTGGTTTTTTATGTAGAAGTTCATTTCATCTATCCAAGAGTGATTTTGTTTCATCAGAGATAACATATATATTTTGGATCTTTGTATTTTTTGTGGAAATCAGCCCATCGGTAATAATTTTCTTTATTTCTGAATAGTAAGACTCTACATCTGCGCACGTGTTCATCTTAACGCTTTTTATGCCTTGTTTAATTCTATCTATGAACAGTTTTTCATCATCTTTTGGTTTTAGAGTGGTGTTTTTGTGGTTGTATTTGGCTCTGCTTTTATTAGTTTTTGTAAGTTGAAACGTGCTTCTTATCAGTCGATGATCGCTGGGGCAGTTTAGTTTGTTAATAATTTCAATATTTATGAAGTTTTTCTTACTGTTAGATAAGATATAATCTATTTGACTTTTTGTATTCTTTGGGGAGAGCCATGTCCACATATTGCATAGTTTCTTTTTAAATATGCTGTTGATGAATGTGAGGTTATTTTGGAATGCAAACTGTATAAGTTTTTCACCCCTCTTGTTTCTTTTACCATAGCAATATGATCCCAATATATTTTCTTCTTTAAGTTTTTTTTGCCCAACAGACTTATCAGACATTAGCATTGCCTAATTTCTGCTAAATCCTGCTGTCTGTTTAATCAAGATAAAAGATAACCTACTTGCTGTGTCAGCAATTTCAAATAGAACCAAAGTTGATGAGCACTCCAAGTTTGAAAACAATCTTACCAAGGGGTATTGTGTTACCCAGTTAGCAACAGGGTTGTGGCCACAGATATAAATCTATATGACGCGATTGTATGTACTTTGCGTGTCAAAAAACGGAGTAAAATTTCGATCAATTATCGTAATTTGAGCTTTTCATTTAACATTATCAGCACAGCAAATGCCTTTTATGCCAAATTGAGCTGTAAAGAATTTATAGAAAAATTTGGCCGAGGCATAGGAAATGTTTTCTTTCATTGGTAAGTAAATTTGTTTTTAAATTGTGTGTGAAAAAGTGGCACGCTTGGTTTTCATACAGATGAAGGGACTTGCGTTTATATATCTCGTTAGATTTATGTCTGCGGTTGTGGCAGTCAGATAGTGATAGACAGCCGTGCCATGTTTCTGGTGGATTATATTGCTGTTAAACTGAATCAACCCAAAGAAGACATCAAAAATGCACGAAGACTCCATGGATGGAAGGAACAGTCGGCTAACATACTAGTGGAGCTCAAAGACGAAGACGTTCAAGAAAACTGGATTACTGCCGCCAAAAGTGTCAAACCAACTGTTTCCGATGTTCTCCCTAGCGAAAGAAACAACATAAATATCGTTTATATAAGAGAAGCCATGACAAAACATCACAAGCAACTATTCTGGCATGCCAAGCAGGAGCTAAAAGTGAGTCAAAACTTCACGTACGTGTGGTTTAAAAGAGGACTTGTCAAAGCTCGCAGGGAAGATGGTGAAAAAGTTAGTATCCTACGCACCATGAAGGATGTACACAGTCTGGCTATCACCAAAGCAGTAAGTCGGATGTCATCGAAATAAATATATTAAATACATATGAAACAAAGCAGTAAACAAATGTCTTTATAAAAATGGCGAATTGTTTTGGTGATATTAATGAGATTAATAACTGTCTAAATGTAAACGATTTTATTAACTGTACCCCTAATCATCAATTTAATTTATTGTGCATGCATATTAATATTAGATCAATAATCAAAAATTTCTCCGCACTAGAACAAATGATACTTAGTACAAAAAAATGTATTGATGTCATCATTTTAACTGAAAGTAATATATCAGAAAACAATAGTGTTCTGTATCAACTAAGTGGGTACCGAATGTACACAGCCTTGCGTAAGTCCCGAAGGGGTGGTGGCATTATAATGTATGTGAATAACAAACATAAATGTAGCATAATAAAAGTGAACACTATACATTTTGAAAGTTTATTCTGTACCGTCACCACCAATTCGAACTATACTGCGAACCTGTGTGCGGTATACCGACCACCAAGCTCCAGTAAAATTCTATTTATTGACGAACTACGAAATTCACTACTAAACTTCACTAAAATCACAGAATTATTCTTATTGGGAGATACTAATATAGATATAAAAACTGATAATCCTGTAAAGCATAAATACAATAACATGTTATGTGGCATGGGCCTTTTGTGCGGGATCACTGAATACACTAGAATAGCAATATCTAACGGAAAAATAAGTAAATCCTGTATTGATCATATTTATGCGCGATCCCGTACACAAGACCTATTTACGGCGGCACTCGGTACCACACTGGCTGACCATCGCGCTGTGATGCTCGCATTTTCTGGCACGCGAATACAGTCCCTAAATACAGGACTTGCATAAATAATCAACACCTTATTAAATGGTTTTGATGAAATCCAGTGGGAAAAAACACAAGATATAAAATGCCCTATAATCCTATATAACTTTATGCATACCCAGTTCAAAGAATGTTATAAAAAATCACAATATAAAACCAAAGTTAAATGTAGCTCATCGCGTAGTAAAAATGAATGGATGAATAAAAAAATAACCAAAGCCTGTGAACATCGGGATAAATTATTTATGAAGTGGATAAAAGACTCTAACAACGTAGTCCTAAAACAAGACTATAATAAATCAAGAAATTATGCAAACACTTTAATACATAAAACTAAAAACAATAACATAAAATCAGAAATTTTATCAAATAAGAACAATATTAGACAAATGTGGAAAATTCTTAATCGAATAACAGGCAGAATAAAACTTTCTATTGATGAGGCTATTCACAGTTCATTTAATAAAACTAACTTAACGTCTACAGATATAGCTAATAATTTTGCGGACACTTTCGATAAAAGCGTGAAGCAAATTATTCCGAAGTGCTCGAAATCATTGTTAAATAAAGCAAACTACACGACTCCAGCTAACGTTTCTATGCGTATAAAACCTGCGGATCCTAACTCAGTTAAAAAAATCATTATGTCTTTGAATAATAATAAAGCCCCAGGAATAGATGGAATTAGAGCCATGGATATAAAAATGTTGTGTACGACAATTGCTTCAGTGATTTCTTACCTAATTAATCTATGCATACAAACATGCAAGTATCCATCGGCACTAAAAACCGGAATTGTCAGACCGATTCATAAAAAAGGAAGCAGGGTGGATTATAATAACTACAGACCTATTACTATTTTGCCTACGATTGATAAAATAATAGAAAAATACATTTGTAAACCAATACACGAATTTTATGAAAAAAATAAAATACTAACTGACAAACAATATGGCTTTCAACCAAAAAAGAATACCACACAACTGTTATCAACGTTCACAGATAGTATTCATAATCATTTAGATAAAAAACAGCATGTCTTAGTAGTATTTATAGACTACAGCAAGGCGTTTGATACACTCAGACATGAGCGGTTACTGGAGTGTCTTCATGACAGCGGAATTAGAGGCAAACTGCACGATTGGTGCGGCAACTATCTTGATGGCAGAAAATACATGGTCAGGGTCAGTGACGCGACTAGTGAGCCAGTCATCGTAACGGAAGGAACGGCGCAAGGCTCGGTCCTTGGACCGCTGCATTACCTCACTTACGTAAATACTCTTGTTAATGTCATAAAAAATTGCGAGATCTATCAGTTCGCCGATGACACCTGCCTCATGTCAGCTGGACGGAGTGTTAGTGATGCCCAAAGGCAACTACAAGAGGACTTCGACTGGTTCACAAAATGGTCTCATGACGCTGGTCTAGTATTAAACGCTAGTAAGACCAAATTATTGTATATCAGTTCCAGTCAAAATAGAAGCTCTTTATTGCCTAAACTAACAGCCCGCTGTCATGAGTGTTTGCATGACAATCGCACCCGTAAATTAGCCATCCCTTGCAGCTGTGACTCCATAGAGCTCGTAGATAGCCAAACATACCTGGGACTTACCATTGATAGCCGACTTAATTGGAAGGAGCACATTAACGGCGTTTGTGATAAATTGAGATGCATGCTAGCTAAATTCTCTATTATTAAATGCAAAATTCCATATCAAACTCTATTAATGCTTTAAAAAGCCCTGGTCGAATCAACTATATCCTATGGTCTGTCGAGCTATGGTAGGACTTATAAGACACATCTTGATCAAATTTACGCAATTCAACTGCGTATATTGAAAGCAATTGTCCCGCAAAACATTAAGAACAAATACAAAAATGATTATCACAAACTATTTAAATTCTGTAACATAATACCTATACATGAACAAACTAAATTTGCTCTGTTAAAAGAACAGTTTTTTAATGAAAATCTAAAGAAAGCAAAAAACGTAAATAGTAATGAAATTAGGACTCGTAGCGTCATCAATGCTCAGCTGTTACTACCAAAGTACACAAACTTACACGGCAAGAGATCATTAAAATATATAATACCTTACCTTATTAATAAACTACCCACATCATTGAGGGACAAAATAACTCAGGAAAACATAAAATACAAACTAAAGAATTATTTTTTACAAAAAATAAATACTTAAGATATAAACATAGATTCACTAATAAAAATATATTATATAATTAATTATAACTAAGGAGTTTAAAGCAATAAAAAACCAAAAACAATACCTAAAAAACTACCAAACACAAAAAAGTTGAAAATTAAAAATTAATAAAAACATTCGTTTTTGTTTTGGGAACAACCTGTATCAACTTAAAAATGTTACTTTTTACCTAAGTACCTACTTAAGTGGTTATTATTTTTGTTTGTATTATGTAGTCGATGTTTTTGGTGCACGGTAAAACTCTAATGAGTTTATGTTGGCATCAACTTAAATATAGAAAATGTATGTGTTACTACTGATTAAATAAAATAAATAAATAAATGTAAAAGCTGCTATATAGACAGCAACCGATATATTATATTAATGGGTGGCAAAAATGCAAGAGGCACATTTGATGGTATTGTCATCATCATTAATCGTCTGTCGTCTCAGAACCATAGCATATACGTAACATAGATATAGCATAGATTCCTAATATTTGTACGATGTTTTTAACAACACCAATTTTTTACAAATAAGTACTTTGCGTTTAAGCGTCTGTGTGGTATCCCAGGCACCGGACATCCTATACATTCCAAACCCGTAGTAGATTCGTTCGTAGAGACACGTTCTACCAATACGAAGTCTAAGATCTGGGAATACCAGGACCTGGATCTAGTCCTTGATGATACTAACCTGAAGGTATCTTTGCATTCAGGAGCGACAAATTTGGCCTCCTTTTCGGTGTGCATATGGACCACCTTGATGTCCTTCATGGAGGCACTCATGCCAACCTCCGTCATGGCATCGAGCAGGGGCACAGGGGTCGCAGCCGCGGCCTGTGTGAACACCGTCTGTCCTGGAATGATGGAGAGCATGACCGTGTAAATGGTTTTGTGGGGCATAGTTCTTAAGTCAAGATTTAATAAACTTGTACTTTAAAAAAAAAAAAATTTAGAACAGAGAATTGCGTGAAAATGTGCAGTAAACATATAAAAGGCGCGGCGGGAGGCGCTGGGGTGAAAATATGCCAATATAGAATTAATTAAAGATATCAACTTAAATGAAACAAAAGAATGTAGCAGGTATGAGCTGTACTGTGTTTCTACTGAAAAAAATAATTAACAACCTAATACTTCTCGAAAAGGAAACTCCCTCTATGAATGTGTTTAGTAAAGCTATTTCGCTCTCCGGGCATATGATACGCCATTTTACCCGACTGCCGAAGGAGGGTAGAATAGAATATACATTAATGTACACCATAAAAAAGTCATGTGTTTATTGGTCTATCTATGTATGTTTGTTCCTATGTGGCGTTCGAGAGACCAAACGCGTTGGCCGATTTTGATGATTCGTACGTCCATCAATTCGTCTTAACCTTGCGAGTGTCACTGGCTACATTAAAATTGGAAAATAGAAAATGGCGGCTTTTGGGCGCCATTTTGTGAGGGGGCAATTTTTATTTTCTTCCAAACCTATCGTGTGGGGTATCAAAATAAAGGGTTTTAAGAAGTGATTTACAAAATATATAACACTTAAATGTTTAAATGTACCTAATAGAAAAAGTTAAAATTAAAAAAAAAGCCCGAGCCCACCGAGGAAACGATACGTAATTTCGAAATAATTCCGTTCGTATGATCCCTTCCTGCATCGTTATTACTTGAAATTTTGTTATGAAATTAATATTTAAGATATTTAAGGATTCACTCTATAAATCATATGTTTTAGAAACACGATTACTGGTAGTTTCCTCTATAGAAAAAAAAAACGAAAGTTATCTTTAAAAAGAAAATTAATCCTTGGTACGGCGTATAAACTTCACGGATGGTCATCAGCTTTTAAATAATAACAAAACTACATGTTTTCTATCGTATAGGTCTTAGATTTTCAAAATGTGTGTTGGTTTTAATAATATGAAGGAAATACCTAAGTTACGCGCGTTCCGCCCATTCTAACTAGAGTTGTCGCTCTTCCGCCATCAGTGCTGCCAACTTAGCTCTTTCAGCGCCAGATCTAGCGCTTTTTTTGTTCAATAGCGCGTTCTAGCGCCTAGCGCTAAATCTAGCGCTTTTTGAAACTCTGTACTCTTTAAACAAAATAGTAACTACGCAAACTATCAACTTCCCAACGACGTGTTGAGGAAAATTTCATCCACAGATAAATATAAATTGAAGTCCAAAACTGATGAAGACCAACCTTATTTCGGCGGCAGAAGCAATTGTAGTAGAATCAGACGATAATGAATTAATTTAATCCCTTTATTTTATAAAATAATTACATTAGCACGTTACTAATTTATTTTATTATTACTAAACAAGTACTATAATGTATGTAACTCTTTCAAATGACATATTCCGATAAAAAAAAAAACGTTTATACATTTTTAGTCTCAGATTATTGGGCGTTTTGTTTGAATTTGACGCCGAATTTGACTGATTTTTGGAGCGATTTTTTGACAGCGACCATTTAGCGCGTTCTAGCGCTTTTTTAAAGAGCTAACTGCGCGTTTTTGCTTAAACGAGTTGGCAGCACTGTCCGCCGCCATATCCGCTTTAGTCCTGCTTCGGCCGTTGGACGGGGAGCATGTGTCGCTTGCGTAAACGTACGGTTTTAAAAACGTAATAAAGAATTTTGTATTAACTAACTTTATTTTAAATGGGGAATAAAGTAAACAAAACAAAGAATAGAAGGGGTTCGAGAAAACAATTTTAAACGCTTACATGAAGAAATAAAAAGTAAAACTCGTATGCTATCTATTGATGACATGGTTGGCGTAGTGGTTGAGCGGCTGCTGCGCTGCGTGTCGCGGGTTCGATTCCCGCACTAAACAAATATTTGTTTGGCCTACAGATAGTTGTTCCGGATCTGGGTGTCTTGTGTATGTGAGTTTAAATGTTTGTAAATGCACCCACGATACAGGATGAAATGCCTAGTGCGGGGCAAAGTTAAAAAAAATACTTGCCTTACTAGGTGGTATGCAGTTTTTTTAAATGGGTTGTATTAAAAATAATTTAATTTATTTTTAAGGGGTTTTTTTACTTGGCGAGAATTTTGAAGACAATGAGAATACTCCTATTACTTCGTAAGTACCAACCTATACTCAGTGCCTACCTACTAATAATACAACACACGTGAAACTTATAACACCCCTCTTTTTCCGACGGGGGTTAATAACTAAATGCGAGTATTTACTATCGTAAATTGTCATTTTAGCAGTACTTACCTACCAAGGGTGGGTAAAATTCACTCAATAAAATCAAGAATTGAATCGTTATCTGTATCTTTTAGCTATTTCCAGGGTAAATGTACCATTTGTTAGCATTTCACTGAATCATGTGATTATGCTATAAGAGAAAGACAGATTTTTTTTAAAGAAAATAAGTATTGTAGCTTCTGAAGTATAATAATCATTACCTACTAATGATATACCTATACGTACCCACTTATTAATAATAGTTGCCACTTACCTTCCTATTTACGATATGGCAATAAATAGGTAGGGTTAGTAACATTGGAAAATGATTTATCTTTTTCTGTTTATAGGGTTAATTTGACAGTTGTTGGCACTTCACTACAAAACTACGAATTCTGTGATGAACCGGTGAGGTAAGCGTAAAAATAGTAGGATACACAAGCAGGTATAGGAAAACAATATTATATTATATTATATTAGTTAGTATGAATGCAATAAAGAAATAAAAATAAAATGAAAAGGTTATTTTTTTTTTACAAAAATTATATTTGGTAAATTTAAAGTTCTCAACCCATTTCTATTCTAATGTCCCAGTCTTTGATGCCATAGAATTGTATCATTTGCAGTTATATGGCATTCATTCTCTGTTTTTACTTTCAGTTGCAGTTTATATAATTTTCCAAATTTTTCTTCATACACTCAAGTCATTTTGTATAATTTTTACAACATTTCCTTGAAATATTACATGACTATTCTTCTCAACTAATTTACTTACTGAAAGTAAGTTTTGCGTTAAATTAGTTACAATTAGGGCTTCAATATCTATGCATCTGCATTTAACTTCCGTTTTTAACATTCTTCTCTCAGTTGCTTCTAAATACTCGCCATTCGCGACTTTTATTTTTACTTTGAATTTTTATTGTTCCTTCAATGTTTGAATTTTTGACATATTATTTTTGTATTTTATCCTGTACCGTGTTGTCTGAAGCTCCTCAGTATACTCAATTACGTTTGACTCAACGTACTCATTTGTTATATGTATAGTTTCATCATACGCCGTGAACATGTTTTGTAATGTTTGCTTGTCCATCTCTACCCCTATCATTTCTTCTGCCTCTTCCAAAAGTATTTCCTTTTTAGTATTACTTTTTACTATATTTTCCGTCGAAAAACTTGTCTCGGTACCAGACAGGTACCGAGATATTTCTATATTCTATTTTATTTCTATTTTCACTATAACTTTTAATTTTTAGATCAGCGTCTAATAATCTTGCTTATTAGATATTTCTATTTTCACTATAACTTTTAATTTTTAGATCAGCGTCTAATAATCTTGCTTTAACAAAATCTATTGTGATTTCCTTTTCTGTTGACATTGTTTATAGTGTAATGGATTATTGGTTTCATTATAAATAAAAAAAAAATGTGTTCTCCTTAAAATGAAAATAAAAATAAGATAATGACTCGGGCGCCAGGGAGATTCACACAGTACAAATACAATAGAAGTTGCCGAAAAGAGTTATTCAGAAGAGTCAGACTTTTAATCTGCCGGTGGGAGGCTAAACATTAATTACCTAGATACTCTATAAGTCGCGGCTGTCAGTCGCGTCCGTAAGCCGCGTCCGATAATGTACATTACATTGTGCAAACTATCGGACGTAAGTCGCGGACGTGACTTTGGGCGTTCGGACGTCTGATAGAGATCTGGCAGCCGCGTCCCAAACGACTGTGCACACATATCAGTCGCGGCTGTACAAAGACCTTATACTTCTTACTACGAAATACGTATAAGGTCTTTGCGGCTGTAAGTCACGTCCGTCAGCCGCGTCCGATAATTTGTTCCCAGCTTTACACAGAATTAATTACCTTGACACCTTTCATCTACTTTTAATATTTTCTTCACACCACAGACAAATACAAGTAGGTTACATACCTACATAACAGAAATGACATTGAAGTTTTATCGTACGCATTGATATTGATAAGGATTAAGTTTATAGTCTGTTGGCCTAGATATATAATGCAAAAATACACTCGCTAATGTTAGGGAAATGTACTGTTGAGCGGCTTAAAGCCATTTTGTTTTTTCTTCAAAGTTGCGATGCTCGATAAAACTGGCGTATTATAAGGTTAGAGGCAATAAATAAAAAGAAATCCAGGGATTTATGGTACCCTAAACTGTCATGTAAATTGAAGTTGTGAGTTTTGGTAGATCGCTGTATGAGATCTATATCGAAGAAGATCAGCCAAGACTGATTAAACTGTGAGACGTTTAAGAGTTAGCATGTTTTTGAAACATACTTTAAAAATCTCATTTCCCTATCAAACCAATTGCCTGTTTGTTCATACAGTTCAAGGCGCAGATACCCCTCAGTAGGTAGCTGATTTTTAAATGAGAATCACGTCTAAACGGCTTGCCGCAATTTTTTGGAAAATATATATTTCATAAGACCGAAGATGTTTTATATGTTTCTTAATAATTTGATATAAGAAGATTTTGAGTTTTATTCGTTTAACATAGTGTAAGTCCCGCAAGGTTATTGGCGACTATCGTCGTCTTAATATATTGGTACGGTACTGTCTTATCGCTTTTTTTTTTATTTGGTTTTATTTATTTTTACAGCCTCACTCAGTTATCAGTCAATGGGGATTTTCTAGTCAGTTTAATAATCAAAGATTATCCAAATCCAAAGATAATGCAAATTTGCACATTTTGTGGCAAAATATACCTTTTTAATGCGATTAAACTCAAAAACACGTTTGTTGTATGTGACTGTTGAAGCTTCTCTATTAGAGTGCCACGGACGCAGTATCTGTTCGACAAGGGTGACTATGAATCTATCAACAAAGATATTTCCATGACTGACTGGGAATCTGAGTTTGCGACACAATCAGTTGATGAATCATTAAACTTTTTCAATCAAGTTATTCTCAATTTACACACAAAATATATTCCACAAAAATTACATCGTATCAAAACATATCCAACTTGGTAAAATTCGGCATTGATTAATATTTTTTAAGAAAAATACAAATATAAAAAAAAATAAGACTTACGGCAATCAATATAGCAGATGAGTCAACATTTAAGCTACTTCGTGAAAGGGTAAAGGTATTAGAATCGCAATGTTATGAAAACTATTTCAGCTTAACAGAAAAATGTATTAAAGAGAACCCTAAATTCTTTTGGACCATCGTTAAAAAACGACACAACTCAAATGCAGTCCCGAGCACTTTAAACTATAATAACGAAGTGTTGCGTACCGAAGAAACAATATGCAAAGCGTTTTCTTCGTACTTCCATTCTACATTTTTGGATACTAGCCCTGGTCATGAAATTTCTTCACCAACTCTTCCTACCGAATCTTCCAGTCTATCTGATATATGTAGTATTGTAGTGAACGTTGAGGAGGTTTCTAATTATAGCGGCTGGCCCGGATAATATTTCATCCAAATTTCTTGTACGATGTGCGACTTCGATTGCCCAACCTATCTCGATTCCCTTCAGGAAATCCTTTGATACTTGTATTGTACCTGAACTTTGTTAATCGGCTTTCTTAACGCCTATTCACAAAAAAGGAGTCAAAACCGAAATTGTAAACTACAGGCCGATAGCCAAGCTCTGTATTGTGGCAAAAATCTTCGAAAGGATCATCTATAACCAGGTTATAGTGCTCTTAGAAATTCGTTTATTTCCTTTCAACATGGTGTTTTGAAGGGAATTGTCTACCGTCACCAACTTAATACTACTCAATTACTTTATTACTGACGCCATGGATAACGGTGGGCAGGTTGATGTCATTTACAATGATTACAGTAAAGCTTTTGATCGAATTGGCCATGAGATCTTACTATCTAAGTTATATGGTATGGAAATACGAGGCGATTTACTCAGATGGTTTTCTTCTTATCTGGCGAACATTTCCCAAGCAGTAGTATTAAGCAATTATATGTCTGGTTGGTTGCCTATCCCCAGTGTGGTCCCCCAGGGTTCATTGCTCGGCCCATTACTTTTCACTGCCTACATAAACGACATGAACTCTTGCTTGCTTTCATCCAAACTGTTGTGTTTTGCTGACTGTTGGGCGTAAACCCAACAAATGAATAGTAAAACACGTATGGTTAAATTATGGTATATTGGTTTGGTAAAATGGTAATGGTTAATGGTATGAGCAAACGCGGCTTGGTTGGTGACCGATCGTTAACTAACTTTATAATGATTTTAATACTAAAACTAAATATTTGGGTCAGCGTGGAACTGCTGACTGCGCGCGCGATTGACATCAATGAACTGTACTTTGTACATATTCCCGAGGGACTGGAAGATGAGGGTGCATGGTGATACATGGTGATAAAACAATAATATGGTGCAATAAACAAGATGATAGTAACATACAACTCTTAAAAATTCAATTTATTACAGTCTCTATTCCACTACACTAAAACTGAATGAGTTTGGGAATTTCACTTTATTCACTCGGGCATATAAATGGTCAGTCACCCTCGTACAGGGATGGTTATTCACTCTATTGTATTCATCACTAACACTAAAACACTGATTAGTTTCACTCTGGCACTGGTGATCAGCAACGCGGCGGGTTCTCGGTTGCGGTTGGGGCGGTGGCAGCGTCCGGGACGTTGGCGTCGTTTCCGCGCGCCACTGCATTCGTGCGCGGATCCTCCGCACTCCGTACGCCAAACATGTTAATAGAATAGCTCCAGCTATTATGTAAATTGCGATGTAGTGGTGAACATCGTGGTAGTTTAAAGATGTTTCGTCTTCTAAATCTGTTTTGGTGTTATTTTTTACTTGATTAATTTTATCGCTGATCATTTTTAATTCCCAGCGGATGTCTGTTTGGTTAGTGTCTATCTCATAAACATGTAAGGGCATGGTCACATTTACAATATTGTTAATGGTAGGTATATCAATGTTTATGATATCTGGTTTCAACCTTAAGTCATTGTTCGACTGTCTGCGCGAAAGTAATGTGATCCCGTCGTCTTTGATGACGCATCCACTTGCTAATGCGAGTATCCCGACCTTGTCTAATCGCTCAATGGTAATTTGATCGTCACATATGACGATGTATGGAGCATTGCCCGCAACATGAATATAAGTAATTGTTTACCTTGTTTAATTGTACCCAGGTATTCTTGCACTTTCTACTTTCCGTCTTACAACTTAAGGACTCAATTTCTCTAGCACAATAAATTGGTTCTGTTTTGGTTATTGAAATAGGTATTTGATGGGCACAGAGCAAGATGTCTAAATCATAATGAACGCATTGTTGTAGTTGTAGACTAGATTGTGGTATTTGTAAGTCCTTTTGATAGTTGATGGCCAATAGATCAGATGCAATAATTATTTGTCGCATTTTGTCGCCGATTGCTATTGGAATTGGTGTCAATTTGTATATTTCAAAGGTGTCTCTGCCTACTAACGGTAATTTTATTTCGAATATCAAATTGTCCCCTGTAAATCTTGTTTTAACCGTTAATAAATGGTAAAGTTTGGTTAAGTCAGTCTGAATGTTATCGATTGGTAGCGATAATTCCTTAGAGATGTGGGCTGAGATGATATGAAGTTCCTTGGTTAATTGTTCTGGTTGTAGTAGATGTATGTTGAATGTACCATGGAAGATGTCAGTGATTGTGTTTAATAACATTTGTTGTATATCCTTCAGATTCATAAGTATACCGTTGGCTGATATTGAAGACATGGTAAATTCATTGATATATGCGTTTTCAGATATTTGTTTTTGCATACTATTAGTTAAGTTATCTATTTTATTAAGATGCTGGTTAAAATTCTTATGTTGTTGTCTTACGGTTTTTTCCATTCTCTTTATAACATTAAACTCTGACTCAACTATCGATGTTTGATTTTGCAGCAATTGGTTAAAATATTTCTGGTTGCCTCGAAGCTTAGTCAAATCTTGCTGGTATTGTTGTGCGAAGTCATCGTCGAGTACTCCAAATAAACTGTGAGCTATAGACCCCACAGCATTGACTAAGCCACGACGACGAAGATGGTGCCGTTCTGGTAACTGTCCATGGTTGGTCAAAATTTCATTATAATGGTCTAATTCATCTTGACAATGGCGCAGATGTAACAGAACTAGTTGACAGTGAGATATGGTTTGTATTTTTTGACAACAATTATCTAAATGGTCTATATACTTTGTGGCTAACGATACGCCTTCCCAATAAGCAGTCATATCATAAAATACTACTAGTTTCCATTCGTCTCTAATCAGTCTCATGTTACTGATTTTATCGAAGTAGATGGTTTGGTTATCTGGCAGCTTTTTTGTGTGGAGAGTACAATGTGATGGCGACACTAACAGCATAAGCACCATAAGTGCCATGGTTAAAATGCTACATTTCGTTGAAATGCTCGTTCTTCGACGTGGTGGTGTCTCATAGCATTTTTCGGGGTCCACTTCAGTTGTGGTTCTTTGTTGATTTATTTCGGTCGGTACATTTGGTTGGTTCTCCTCTTGGTGGATTGGAAGGATTGACAGTTTGGTGATTGGTCTTTTTAATATGCCTCCTTTGGTTTTGAGCGTGACTACTCTAACAAGACCGTCATCGCCAGGATGAATTTCTAAAATTCTTCCGAGGGCCCACCTCCCTGGAGACACGTGTACGTCTTGAATAATCACTATGTCATTGATTTTAACATTTTTATGAGAATGGTGCCACTTGGATCGCGTATTTAGTTGGGTTAAATACTCAGATTGCCAACGTTTCCAAATATCTTGGTTAATTTTCTGGACGAGTTGCCATCTGGTACGTTCGTCTTTCTCGGTCTCTATTATGGTTAATAATGGTCCACTGGCCAGAAAATGCGAAGGTGTCAAAAAATTTAAATCGTCTGGATCTTCAGAAATAGCACACAGAGGTCGTGTATTCAAGCAGCCTTCTAACTGTGACAATAGGGTCGAAAATTCGTCGTAGGTTAGCTTTTGGTTATCTAGCACTCGACGTAGATGGTATTTAAGGCTTTTGACGGCGGCCTCCCACAGACCTCCTGCGCTTGGCCATGATGGTGCATTAAAATGCCACTCTATTTGCATTTCTGCCAGATGTTGATGAGCAATTTGGTCCATGGTTTGAGTCAAATTAAAATACTCCTTTTGTATGGTGTTGTTAGCTCCAACAAAATTGGTTCCGTTGTCGCTATATATGTGTCGAGGAGCTCCTCGTCGAGCTGACATTCTTCGAAGTGCCGCTATAAATGTTGATGACGTGAGGTCCGACACAAGCTCAAGATGAACTGCTTTTGTTGCTAAACATACAAAAACAGCTATATATCCTTTACTGCATTTTATGCCGCGGCCCTTGTTACTTTTTACTTCTACATAGCCGGTAAAATCAACGCCCGTATGAAAAAAGGGTCGTGTCTGATTTATCCGCGCAGCTGGTAAGTCTGCCATTAACTGGTTTTGGTTTTCAAATTTAGCTCGTCGGCATATCACACAGTTACGTAAACGCTTCTTTACGGCATTATTGCCACCTATGATCCAAAATTTCCTCCTCAACCAAGCTAACGTAAGTCGAGGTCCTCCATGGAATGTCATTTTATGTGCATGGTCAATAAGCATATCAGTAAGCTGATTATTGTGTGGTAATATCATCGGATGCTTCATGTCTTCACTGAGATTGGCATGTTTTATTCTCCCGCCAACTCGTAAAACATCTTCCGAGTCAATGTAAGGGTGTAATGGTAATAAACGACCTTTTGAACTCAAATTAGTCTGGGTTTTAAGATTGGTAATTTCTTCATAAAATTCTGTTCTTTGTACGTGCATTACTAATTGGTTAGCAGCTCTATTCAATTCTCCAATGGTTAGGTATGTTGGTTTGTTATTGTTATGTGAGAACACGCGTAATATCCACGCGAGTACTCGACACGTTCGTAAATAAGTACTGTTGTTGGTTATCAAGTTACCTATGACGTCATTTTCATATGGTTTAGTGATGACATTGGTTTGGTATTGTTTTCTAGTTTCTTCGTGCGTGTAGTATTTTGGTTTCTTGGTACTAGGATTTGGTTTCGACGTTAGAAGCCAGTTAGGACCACTCCACCAAATGGGATGTTTTAACAGTTGCGCAGCGGTTATCCCTCGGCTTGCGCAATCGGCAGGATTTTCGTCTGATTTAACGTAACTCCAACGTTCAGTGGTATACATTTGACGATTTGGTCAACTCTATTGGCTACGAATGGTTTCCAACGGTTTGGGTTACCGTTAATCCACCCTAGTACCGCTGTGGAGTCTGACCATCCGAATGTTTTAATATGGTGTTCTGTGAGACACAATTGCATCTTGTTCATTAACTTGGTCATTAATTGCGCAGCACATAATTCTAATCTCGGTAACGTCACAGCTTTTGTCAACGGTACGAGACGGGACTTTGCAGCTACGAGCACCACTGAATTATGCGCCTTACAGTAGATGACACAGGCGTAGGCCTTGGTTGAAGCGTCGCAAAATCCATGCAGCTCGATGTTATCGTTTTCATGGCATTGCAACCATCTTGGTATTCGTATGTCATTTAGTTGTTGTAGGTCTAGTTTATTTTGGTTCCATTCATTGTGTATATTTTCTGGTAAAATATCACTCCAGTTGAGGTTTAGTTGCCAAATTGACTGAAATAGGAGTTTTAATTTTGTGGTTACAGGGGAGAGCCATCCTAGAGGGTCGAATACTTTCGATATCTCTGAGAGAAGCTCTCTTTTGGTTATGCGTTCATCATGCACAAATGGTAACATTTTTATTTCAAAACTAAATTGGTCAGTGGATGGTGTCCATTTCAATCCTAGAGTCTTAGTTGATTCCTGCTGTTTGAACTGAAATGAGTTTTCATTATCGTTTGGAGTGGTTTCTAATAAGGCTGTTTCATTTGATTTCCATTTACGCAGATTAAACCCACCGGCCTTAAATAATTCGATTAATTGACCCTTAATCTTTTTGGCAGAGTCGAGGTTGTGTTGCCCATGTAAAACATCATCCATATACAGGTTATTTTCCAGAACCTTCGTTGCTTCTGGATATTTGTGAGCTTCATCTTTCGCTAACTGCTTCATAGTCATAAGTGCTAAAAATGGTGCCGCTTTGGTTCCATAGGTAACAGTTGTTAATTGGTATTGACCTAATGGCTTACTCGGAGAATCTCTCCATATGATTTTCTGGTACTGTTGGTCATCTTCATTTACGATTATCTGGCGAAACATCTTCTCAGCATCTGCTACATAACCTACTTTGTACTGTCTCCATTTTATAATTACAGATAATAGGTCAAGTTGTAAGTTAGGTCCGCTGTACATGAGGTCATTCACACTATATCCAGTAGATGTTTTCGCTGACCCGTTGAATACAACTCGTATTGCAGACGTTGTTGATTCGCTTCGTATTACACAGTGGTGTGGTAAAAAGTACTCTATTGGTTGGTTATTACGACTTATTTTCATGTGACCAAGGTTAAAATATTCGTTCATGAATTGTTTGTAATCAGCTGCTATTTGGTTATTTTTTCTAAATTTTCTTTCTAATTGGTGAAATTGAGCTATGGCCTTTGACTTAGACTCCCCCAATAGTTCATTTACTTCTGGTTTCATTGGCAATCTTACGACATAACGGCCATCTGGTTGACGTTTAGTTTCGGATTGATACTGTTGTATGCAGTATAAATCTTCTCTAGATTGGTTATCGGGTTGGTCTGTCAAATCTTCTATTTCCCAAAACCTTTTTATTTCGTCACAGTTGTTCAAGATCACATTACAGTAGTACGATTTCACGTTACCACATAAGATCCATCCTAGTTGCGTCTGTTGTGCGATGGGTTGTGATTGATCTTCCTTTATAATGCCGTGTAGGATAATTTCAGAATACACCTCTGCACCTAGTAATAGGTCGACAGGGCGGCTTTGGTTGAATTCAGGGTCTGCGAGCTGTATATTTTTGAGGTACTGCCAGGATGGTTTGGTGAAAGATTGGTTTGGTAGCTTTTTGATTAAGTTTTTCATTATTAATACATCAATATTCGTGGTAAACTCATTATGTTTTGATGCTATGGTAATTGTCATTACTCCCTTACAGTTACTTTCTTTCGCTCCAATCCCGAAGATGGAACCTTTACACCTTCGGCGAGGGATTCCAAGTTGTTGTGCTGCGTTTTCGGAAATTATGGATGTTTGAGACCCTTGGTCAATGAGGGCTCTCATAGTTTTGTAGGTTCCGTCAGCTCCTAAAACATTAACTTGAGCTGTTGCTAATAGAATGTCTGTCATTGGCTTGTTGTCTTTTGACACGTGTGACACACATTTTGATTGGTTATGCTGATTGGTATGAGTCTGGTTGGTAACAGGGTTAGTAATCACGTAGGCATTGTGCAATAGCGAATTATGCTTTTCGTGGCAATGGCGACATGTTTTTTGCGACGTACACTCTTTGCCGTTATGGTTAATTAGGCAATTTTTGCAAATGTTATTTTGCGCAATTTGTTTCCGTTTTTCTTGGTTATTTAGTTCACGGAATTTATTGCAAATAAACAGTGCATGATTTTCGTCACAAATTACACATTTTTGATATGGTTTGATAGCAGAATGATTAATAAATGGTTTGCATTCGTCATGTCTATTAGCATTATTGAATCCTGAATCTCTTGGGTTTTTACGTTGAGTACTGGTATTAAAATTTTGGTTAGAATGTTTTTGTTGGTTATGGAATGGTTGCGTATTCTTAATTGTCTCAGTTTTGCGACGAACTGTCTCTAAGGCAATAAATTTTCCTTCAAGATAACCTAGAAAATCTTGCAGATGTGGTAGGTCTCGAGGGTCCGGCAATGAGTCAATATAATCTGTATACGTTTCGGCGTCCATTTTCTGGGTGATAAGGTATACGATTATCGGGTCCCAGGTAGATATGTCTATGCCTAGATTTTTTAATGCGTTGAGGCATTCATTAGTGGTATCATGAAGCTTTTTTATGTTGGAAGCTGTTTGTTGGTGCATTACTGGCAAAGACATGAGAACATTCATGTGTGAATTAAAAATTAGTTTTTTATTATTGTATCTTTGATTTAGGATGTCCCAACAGGTCTGGTAATTGCCGGAGCTTACACGAAGATGTTGTATCAGTTTCTCAGCTTCTCCACGTAGTTTCATTTTTAAAAACTGCATTTTTTGGGCCGGAGAAATAGAATTATTATTGTGGATAGATTCATTGAACAAGTCTTTGAAAGAAATCCATTGTTGGTAATTTCCGTTGAAAATTGGTATATCTATTTTTGGTGTGGAATTATCTCTGTGCTGAGCGTCCCACATTCTTTGGTTAATAGATTTTTTAATTTCACAATATTCATCCTCATACCTGTTGAACAGATCTTCATAGTTACTGTTTTCTCCTTGTAAGTTACAGTCGATTTCCCAATGTAAGGAATCAATTGCTGTCCAACGTGATTCAATATTCTTCAAAACATCTTTAAACTCCCATTTTTCAGACAAAACATTAAGATTGATCTGAGAAATAGTTCGGGCTAATGCTTTGAAGTTACTTTGCTGTTTTCTCATCATTTCCTCGATTTTACTTGGTTCGTCGACGTCATGGAAAACGAATCGTGGTAGTGGTAAAACCTTTTTGGGTAGTGTTCCGGTACTTGGAAACCCGTTATCTGATGTGCTAGGCTGTGGAACGGTCGTTGCATGCGATGGTGGTGCTGGTGGTTGGTTCTTTGGTGATGGAGACCGAGTAGTTGTTCCCTCAAGAACTCTTAATAAATGCCTCTTAACGTCGTCATAAAATGTTTTAGTTTTAGTGTACGAATCGTCACCGAAGTACTCATTATCTTCAGTTTCGTCACATAAATTCTCTAAATTGTCATGGTTACGCGAGAATTCTCTCCATAAGGTCTCTAAAGATTGTAAACGACGTTTAATACTTTCCGATGTTTTCCGCTCTTTACCTTCTTTTTTAAAGTTAATGTAAAGCTTATTCATATTTTCCATGATCTCCTTCTGAACAGCAAATAAATCGGCAATGGTAGACATTCTGGTAAGTAATAAAATGGAAAGGTCTTACTTGACAATCTCCTGGTTGATGGTGAACTGTGGTGGGTGGTGACTCGAAGAAGTATGTTGTTCCAATTTAACTTACTTACGACGATATCACTTAATGCACTGTTGTCTAAGGACTGGTTATAGAAAGATAGTTACTAACACGTCACGTACAATGTCCACAACGCGATAGATCCCACCTTTCCGAAGGCTCGAAGGACCAATTTGTTGGGCGTAAACCCAACAAATGAATAGTAAAACACGTATGGTTAAATTATGGTATATTGGTTTGGTAAAATGGTAATGGTTAATGGTATGAGCAAACGCGGCTTGGTTGGTGACCGATCGTTAACTAACTTTATAATGATTTTAATACTAAAACTAAATATTTGGGTCAGCGTGGAACTGCTGACTGCGCGCGCGATTGACATCAATGAACTGTACTTTGTACACTGACGATATGAAAATCTATGCCACAATATCATCACATGCGGACGTGATTGCACTTCAGGATGATTTACATCGTCTGGAGGCTTATTGTCGTGGGAGTAAGCTTGATCTTAACCCTGCTAAATGTTCGGTTCTAACATACTCTCAAAAGCGCGCAATTATACCTTCATCGTAAATCTCATGTGATCAAGTACTACCTAGAACGAATTGCATCCGAGATCTGGGGGTATATCATGATTCTAAGCTTACGTTTGAATTTCATGTCGATGCCATAGTCGCTAAAGCATCTAAAGCACTAGGTTTCATAATGCGGCTATCCAAATACTATAATCAAGCCAGAACTTTAAAAATTCTTTACTGTACTTTTATTAGAAGCAACTTGGAATATGCGTCTGAAATCTGGAGTCCATGTTATCACAAGTACATTGATCGTATAGAGAGCATTCAGAAAAGGTTCATCATGTATTTGTGTTATCATCAGAAAGTGCTCTACCGGTCTGAAGATAACCTCAATCTCTGCAAGAAGTATCACATATTACCCCTAATTGTACTGTACTATTGACTGTGCTACATCATTTAAAATTTTCAATAATTCTATCAATAACTCCGATATTAAATCCAAATTTTATTTTAATGTTCCCGGAAGGTCAAAGCGATGGAACGCATCGTTGCGTGTTCCATCTGCCTTTACAAATTACAGGCAAAATTCATTTATAGTGCGAGCAAGTAGAAACTTGTAAGCGGCATGATTTTGATCCTTTCATAACAGGTGTGTTCTCGGCCAGAAAGTGCCTTAGCTTTTTTAATTAGGATTTTGTATGTTCAGGTATTTATCATTGTATGGAATATGAAATGTTAATTTAGTTTAAGCTTGAATGTTATACTGGTTATTCTTTTTTGGTAGCTGTGTTGTGTTGTTCACACTCTTTCTTTCCAATCTATTTTTAGAAGTGATGACTTTTAATTGGCTGTCAGTCTCACGTACTATTTGTTATTATGTTTGTTTTAGCTGTAAGTCGTCCACAATCTGATAAAAAAAACAATTAATCTACTCGGCACAAACATGATTATGTACGCCGCAAGAAATTAAATATTTACTATTACTTACCAGATTTTAAATGTCTCTTAAACGCCTCTTTGGCAGTCAACCTTTCAGGCTTCCTATCCAGGGGCTGCGACAATTCTTGGGTGTACGTAAAATAACTTCTGTTCACTTTTGCACTACACAGCGCGGCACCTAATCTTCCGAAATTTCGGCTTGCCACATTAGGCACGAATTTACAAACAGACATTTCGATGAAGCTTATTAAATACTTTTGTTTCTTAACCGACTAGTAGCTGGCTGAGTTATTAATTTATTTATCGTCTGATTTGATTAAATTTATAAAAAGCGTGCGAATTCCACCACCCAGGCCAACCACTTGATCACAATCACACACTGAGAGTTGAAAGTGAGTGAGACTTAGGCATAGATAGGCATGGGTAAAAAATATCGATATTCAATGTTTATTTTAGAGTTTAGAATTCATATAAATAACGATTTTTTAACGAAACTTTGGTTTTGAATATAATGTTATTAGAATGCATGCTCCTCGCGCATCCTTAACTCTATCGTTCGAGCATTAATAAAAATACTATTTACTTCATGTCAATTTTTTTTAACGTATTTTGAATGATTTGGCATATATATATGTACAATCATGCGAAAACTGACGGCATATCGATATTTGTCACTCAATAATTATCGATACTGATTAAAAATATAGATACGATAAATCGACATATTTTTTTCACTTGCTCATCCCTAGTGAGACTGTCGCACACACACACACAGAGTGACACAGACATTGAATGAGTGAGAATAGTAACAGTGATGGGAAAAGGGTTATTGAAAATCAATATAATAATATCGATTTGTCAATATTTTTGCAATTTAAAATATTTCGATATATCGTTTCCAAATAACGAGATTTTTTTATTTTACCCTTATAAAAATACTAAATTAAAAAAATCGTAGTAAATATTAAATGGGTCATTAAAAATAGTGTTATCATACCTTTATCTCTAAATTAAAAACAGCATCATAATGTGAACTTTATTTTCAAAATAGTTATTCAAAAGTAAGGCGCACTGCCGAGAGTCAAAACGAAACGTCGAATCCTGTTCGAGATACGCGCATTCACTCGGCTAGTACCGAGTGAATGCGCGTATCTGTTTGTTTACGCGCTTACTCTGTCATATGCACGTATAGGAACCGCGATAGAACTTTGCAGTGCATATGTTAAGATCAATAAGAAATGCAAAGAACAATGGCGAGATTTTAGCTGACTTAAATTTAAGCGTCTGAAAGTGAGTTATATACGAAAGACGTTCTATTAATTGTCTACATTTTTTAAATATATTATTGGGCTGGTTCAAAATGGATAAAAAAAAATCATAATAAATAAAAAGTTATTTGATTTTACAGTTAATTCCTTTAGCTTAGTGTTGCCATTATATATTTTATCTGCTAAGTGACAAGTAGTAACTATATTAATTAATAATATAATTAATGTATTTATTGCAGTAAATGAGTTAACAATACAGTTTATGTCTAAGTATAGATGTTCCTCGCAGGTAGGTAAGAATATTGTAGTGTAGTAGAAATAAATGAATTACTTTTAGTTAATGATTAGCAAAAAGACTAGTATCTAAGTTTAAAAATATAGCTTGGTTGTTGACGAGGACGACGACCTTTTGATAAACGTCAAAGTCGCTTAGTTTAAATAAATATACTCTTTTCAAAGAGTATATTATACATTCCATGCTGAAATAACTAGGTAAGGGCAATGCTAATGCAATATTCCCCTTTTTCTTCCACGAAATTGAATAATATTACCTATTAAACAAATTATTAAAAGTTACCCAGACATAACCTACAAAAGTCTATGACTGAATATCTATTATTCTCGACATTCTCGAACAAAAATTATTGCACAAACTAATTCAAAACATCACCCTGAGTTAAACCAGATATTTTTCATTTAAAGACGTAGGAATTTAATCTCAGCTAAAAAAATGTATGGGCACCTGCCATTGTTCTTGTCCTGCCATTGTTAAGATGGATGCGTTTTGGCTCTGCGTAAGTATATCTTAACCCTAACGCAAATATTGTTTCTTACAAAATCTTACTTAATCAATTGCAGATATTGTTTATTTAGAATTCATTCCAGAAGTCAACTCGATACTTTAAAATGTATCGATATTTTTTTATGTTTTAACACTTCAGCCTACATCCCTAGATCACATAATGATTAAAAAGTGCGATATCTTGTGTCTGTTTCTCATAACAATTACCTACCAAGTTGCTTTGTCGCTGCAGCAGATGGTGACACTCTCCTTAAAAAACCGGCCAAGTGCGAGTCGGACTAGCGCACGAAGGGTTCCGTACTTGGTAAATTGCGGTTTACGATTTATGACGTATAAAAAAAAAAAACTACTTACTAGATCTCGTTCAAACCAATTTTCGCTGGTAGTTTACATAGTAATGTACATCATATATTTTTTTTAGTTTTACCATTCTCTTATTTTAGAAGTTACAGGGGGGGGGGGGGGGACACATTTTACCACTTTGGCAGAGTCTCTCGCGCAAACTATTCAGTTTAGAAAAAAATGATAACCTCAATATCATTTTTGAAGACCTATCCATAAATACCCTGTCTGTCCGTCCGTATGTCACAGCCACTTTTTACCGAAACTATAAGAACTATGCTGTTGAAACTTGGTGAGTAGATGTATTCTGTGAACCGCATTAAGATTTTCACTCAAAAATAGAAAAAAAAACAATAAATTTTGGGGGTCCCCATAATTGAAACTGACACAATTTTTTTGTCCCTCGAACCCATACGTGTGGGGTATCTATGGATAGGTCTTCAAAAATGATATTGAGGTTTCTTATATCTTCTTATATCATTTTTTTCTAAACTGAATAGTTTGCGCGAGAGACACTTCCAAAGTAGTAAAATGTGTCCCCCCCCCCCCCTGTAACTTCTAAAATAAGAGAATGATAAATCTAAAAAAAATATGTGATGTACATTACCATGTAAACTACCACCGAAAATTGGTTTGAACGAGATCTATTAAGTAGTTTTTTTTAATACGTTATAAATCGTAAACCGCAATTTACCGAGTACGGACCCCTTCGTGCGCGAGTCCGACTCGTACTTGGCCGGTTTTATCATACAAAATTAAAAGCTATTACAAACAAAATGTTAATAAATAAGGTTAAGTCTTAGTTTGGATTCATTGCTTGTCCCGGACAATAAATTTATCCCTTATCTACTATTAAACGATATCTTTATACCTACAAAAGGACCTACACTACCTACCTACCTACCTACCTTTATTACCTGTAATACATAGGTATAGGATGTTTTTTTAGTGGTTTGGTTTTTAAAATAAAATAAAACACATAAAAATTAATTTAATTGCCATGTTATTGGATTTGTTTAAAATATATTCTTATATCATTAGTGATTAAACATGATTTCGGGCGTATGGGCACCACGGTTGGCTCGAATGAATCGCGTGCCTATCTTACCATGCGCTGATCGCTTCCGGCAGCCGTATTGCGTAAGTGAATACGGCAACGCAGAGAGTTTGACCGCTATTCAATCGACCAATCACACAGACGGATATCCGCATCGCGTCATTCATCTCGCAAGTTATTGGTCGATTTGGCAATTACACTTGCACTTACGCAATACGCCTGCGGTTTTCACAGAATTGATCACAGAGACATCATTGAACATTGGCTTCATGGTTGACATGATGAAGTCGATCTCATATTAAATTGCACCATCGGGCCTCTGCCAGGTCCACTCCCCGTGCTCATGCTTTCACAAGAAAGAGTTCATCATATAGATACCTTCTCTTCAAAACTTCTCAGTAGGTGACCCCGGTGGTTGGTGGTGCCACCAAATTACCCCACTCGCAGCGCATCATGCATCGCTCTACTTCGTCGTCGAGGTGTGCCGAGATCGGGGCGTAAACTTATGTGACCGACAGCGAATATCATGAGGATTCTTAGTATAAGGACCTTATAATAAGGTACACCACACTGGTCGACAAACTCTTGATCTTCACGACGCTGTTCCCAAGGTGGGCGATAAACCCGATTCAAGGTTAAGCAACGCTTGCCAAAGTTGTTCAGTGGATCAACTTGTTCAGTGGCATCTTTACTTAGTGTGTTTCCGAGAAGCTTGAAAGCTGACAAGTATGGCCAAGGGGTATCTTGGTATCCAGTTATCGCCAAACTTCTTAGCCACCCTGCAGTTGGCTACAACGGCATATTAGATTATTATTATTATCATCATTTATTTTTTAGATTTACTAAAATCTCACACAAAAATGGCACCGATCCGTGCCTTGCGCATCGGAAAGACAACTTCAGGGCGGCCCAGAAATTTGGCGAGAACTATAACCTGGGACTGCCGGATCACCTTGTCGGAAATAGAGCAAGTTAACTGTATTTGAGGATTATCGAGCCCTCGCCTGTCTCGAGGCAGGCAAGGAAGGCGCGGGCGCGGGTGTCCCTTGCAGCGCCCATAAATTTATTGTTATCATCAGTGTATTTTTTGCCACGATTGCCCTAAGGCCTGGGGCAAATCCGCCACTGCGTGTTTTACTATTTTACGAGAGAATTTGTAAACTAAATCTTATTCTGTAAATATGTGGTGCTTGCAAAGGCAAGCTTGGCGTTCCTTCGACCCTCGCGTCCTAGGCTATAGCCTGATTAACCTGTGAGTAAATCAGGCCCTGCCAGTAGTGCTATTCTCTAAGGATTACAGCCACAAAACTAGTAGTTTGAGCGTGGCGCAGCGCTGCGCTTACGGCTGACGCGTGACCGCTGTATCCTTAGAGAATAGCACTAAGGCTGACTAATCTGTAACCACTGTGTATAATAGAATAGAATAGAATAGAATAGAATAGAATAGAATAGAATAGAATAGAATAGAATAGAATAGAATAGAATAGAATAGAATAGAATAGAATAGAATAGAATAGAATAGAATAGAATAGAATAGAATAGAATAGAATAGAATAGAATAGAATAGAATAGAATAGAATAGAATAGAATAGAATAGAATAGAATAGAATAGAATAGAATAGAATAGAATAGAATAGAATAGAATAGAATAGAATAGAATAGAATAGAATAGAATAGAATAGAATAGAATAGAATAGAATAGAATAGAATAGAATAGAATAGAATAGAATAGAATATACTTTATTGTACACCAAAAAAATAAATAACACATATTATACAGCAACTTAATACTATGGGTACAAAGGCGGTCTTATCGCTGACAGCGATATCTACCAGACAACCTTTGGATGGACTAAAGAACTTAAGATAAAAATAGGGGGGAGTTCAAAGCACCATAATTTAGTAACAAATAACTTAGCTGCTGAGCTGGGTCGAAGGACTTGTATCGCCAATGGTGCCTCTTGGGCTGGGATCGGACGGGGAACAGACGGATACCGACTTCATCAGGGTTCGAACTACCCAAAGGTGGAGATACCCAGTAACGGTCTATTGGATCTATTGTCAGCAGAAGGTCCAAGCAATTGGCCGTGTGCGAATCAACATCCGGCACCCTCGTTGCCCCCCGAACCAACTGAGTGAGATTTAACGCTAGCGCAAGCTGTCGCGTCTCTCGCCCAGCATGGTCAGTGTAAGGGTACGGGAAGAGCCACTCCTAGTGGAGGGCAACTGGGCATTAAAGTCTCCCAGTTTTACCAGCAGCCTAATTGTGTAAGTAAATTCGGCAACGGTAACAATCTGTTTCTTTCCCAAAAACACACACATAAACAAAAAAATTGAATAAAGATACAACTTTTTGTGTATGTGTGTGTTTTTGGGAAAGAAACAGATTGTTTCGTTTGCCGAATTTACTTACACAATTAGGCTGCTGGTGGGAGAATGATTACCGTTGCGGAGTCTCATCAGCCACCTCACTTAGGTTTTTTTTTTTTTTTTTTTTTTTATAACCTATAGGCTCGCGCTTGACCACAATCTCACCTGATGGTAAGCGATGATGTGGTCGACGGTGAAACACGCTTGCCTAGAAATAACCTATTCACTCTTGACTTAAAGACCCCTAGATTGTAGCTATCGGGAAACACAGACTCCGGCAGGGAATTCCACTCCTTAGCTGTACGCATAATAAAAGTGTTCCCAAAACGTTTTGTGCGTATGGGTGGGATGTCTACCATGTATCGATGGCGCATCGCCGTACGTCTGGTAGTCCGATGATGGAACGGGCTAGGTGGAATTATATCGTGCAATTCCATCGCACACTCCCCGAAATGTAACCGATAAAAAACCGACAGGCTGGCAACTCGGCGACGATGTTCAAGACTCTGGAGCTTTGATTCGACCAGCGCCTCATCGCCGATGAGCCTCTTGGCTCGCTTTTCGATCGACTCTAGTGCGTCAAGCTGGTATTTGGCTGATCCGTCCCAGAGATGAGAACAGTACTCCATGCATGATCGAACTTGCGCTTGATACAAGTTGAGGAGCTGTTCCGGCGTGAAGTACCGTCTCACCTTTGCAAGGATCCCCAGCTTTTTGGCAGCCAGCTGAGCCTTTGCCTCAATGTAAGGGCCAAAATTGAGAGTAGATGTCAACGTAACGCCAAGAAGCTCAAGATGGTCAGTTATTGGCACGGTCGCATCTCGGAAAGTTGGATCTGGGTATTGGGTAAGCCCGATTGTCTCCCGATTGTCTCCCGATTGTCTCCCGATCTCTACTGTGCGACCGCGACCGCGATTTATTAAAGTCGCCTTTTCGCTTTCGTCACAATTTTCCCTTGTTTTACAGATCAAACAAGTTCTGTATAGATGTCACTGTTTAGGCATAGAGATTGCACTGGCTGGGATCCCTGTCACTCTGGAATCGTTGGTAACGAGAATGCGAACTCGATTGCAACGTATTGCATTAAGATGAACGTGATTTGCGCTGTCTTGCTAAACCAGAGATGATGAAGTGCTGGAATACTCATTGGCAAAAGTCTCGTTTATTGAAGGGGCGTTTTTTATGGCTCTATCCAACCATACATTCCCTCTGTTAATGATATGTTGGTTCAGCAAACTTAAATTTTCTAATAAATTAGCTACCTCCGTTATAATTCGGCTCGACTTGAGTTATTTGTTTGCACTCCTGCCTTTTTGGGCAAAATCCACATGAGAGACAATTCTATGTGTGAATGAATGTAGCGGAGGGTACTCTAGAGCACATTTTTTCCTATCCTCGTTTACCTATTCCCCTTTACGTCTTGCTCACTGATGACATTCCTCCCCCAATTAACATTCCATTCCTATTATTTATAGAGTCTAGACCATACCCCCACAGTAAGAATTCTTTATAGATTATAATACTTGACATTTTAACATTTATTTTGTGCCGTTCTACAAGTTTTAACCAAAATTGTTTTGTTTTTTTAGCATGGTAAACAATGGAGGTCATCGCTACAAACACTGATTTATAATAGTAAACCGACTATCTCCAAATACCTTAACATTGGCAAAACCATCGAATGTTCATTGATGGAGCTATAAACATACAAAAATTTAATTGAATCGATTGGAAAAGTTTAATCTACACTCACAACGTAATGTTCCAAATATGAATAAAAAAAACCGGCCATGTGTAAGTCGGACTCGCGTACGAAGGGTTCCGTACTGTTAGAATGGGGATTTAAAACCACTTTTTAAAAAAGGAAATTATTACTGCTGGAATTAAGGGATTTATTTAATATAGTAATTTACAATAATCGAGGATGCGCGGCACAGATACGTGTGCATGGTCTGACGGATGGATGACGACTGGCTAAGGGACTGAGGTCTGGACACGGGAAGCATGAGGAAATGATGATGAGGAGCTGACTGTGCTGGTTAGGTGCTGGGTAAGCATATTAGGGTACATTGGATAGATATAACAGCCCCCCGATTAGGAGGAAACTTACGGGTTGGGGTAAGTTGACGGAAAGGTTGAGTTTTCTGGTTTAGGTCATGCGGAGTCTAGGAGCAGGGATTTCGTCAGATTCAGGATCTGGAGATATCATTTCTATGGATACTTCAGGATTGGGAACATTTTTAGATGCCTTAACTAATTTACAATGGTTATATATCTTATACATAACTAATAATAAGATGATTAAAATTATTAAAATAGTGGCGTAAGAATAATAATCGCCATAAAGTACTATGTGAGGTTTCGTCATAATATCATTAAGGTCTGTTTTAATGTGATCTGTTACTTTATTATAATCAGATAAGAGTGTCTCTAAATTATCTATGTTTTTTAGTTCTACAAAGGGAGTTTTATAAGTATCTTTTAAGTATGTATCAGAATTACAGCAAGTGTCGTTAATAAGTTCAAAATGCAATACTATTGGTTTTATTTTAATCTCGATGCTATGTTTGGGTATTAATTTATTATTTTTACAATAAGCAACACAACTGTCTGGTAAGGTTAGTATACCAGTTCCGAAAATAGAAGTTTCAAATAGATCTTGTTTAAGACATTCTATGGTAAGTTTAGAATTTCGGCTTATTAGGTAAATCCATTGGTTATTATGTAATTTGTGGAAAGCTTCAAAGTTACCATTTACAAATTTAGTATTACATAGATGTGGGACAGAACTTAATGCTTTAGAAATAACTTCAGTTTCACATATAGGTGCGGCTGATGTGGAATATACATTGGGAATTTCACATACATAGTACTGTGTATTAATGACCTTGCAGTGGCTAAGACTGTTTGTTTTACAATAGGTTGACTTATCTCTAGTTATCCCAAGATATTTGGTAGATGGAACAATAGTGGTATATAATGTATTGTTAACAGGTTTAAGAGCAACAGGATAAGGTATAGTATGATACAAGTCAAATTCTTCAGTATTTACTAATGGTATTTGTAATACAAAAATAATTTTATTATTTGCATAATAACTGAATACATTGGATATGTTTTCTAAAATGTGGATATTTTCTAAAATTAAAGGGGTTGGTAATTGTTTAGAGCTGGGAAGGAATCTATAGTTGTTTACAAGGTCAGAAAACAATTGTTCAGGAGTAATAATAGATGGGTATAAAATATTAGACTTACTAAACATTATAGCACTAATAATATCTTCTAACTTAAATGATAATGTTAACAAACTACTTTCTAAGATATTTAATAATTCAGATATTCTAGATCTTAATAATAACTTATCAGAAACTAATGTTAAGTTTTTAACATCTTGATTTAATGCTTCAATAGCATAACTTAAGTTTGCTTCATTTGCATCAATTTTATCAATAATTTCTTTAAGTGAAGACAATGTTGATGTTGTAATCATTATATTTTCTTTCATTAGAGATGCCAGTTTGGTTTGATCATTTTCTACAGCTTGAATAGCATTGCTGTATTTAATAGCATCATCTTCGTCCATATTTCCAAATAGATGTTTAATTACTGTGCCAATTCCACCAAACCAGGCTGACCTTTTATATTTCTTTGACATAAGGTAAGATATGGAGTTAAAATCTCTAACAATATCAGAATAACGAGATGATAGCGGTTGAAACATGTAATGACATTCATCTTCATAAAAAGCATTACTTTGTTTACATAGATATTTGGAAGTTCCTAAAATGTCTTTAATATTTTCAAGGTGTGGCTGAATGAAGGAAATGTCTATCGGTATGATAATGTCTAAAGTGTCGTCAGTTATTTTTAAGGAGCCAATTGGGTCGAAATATATACCTGCGTCGTTTGATGCTGGTTGTATATATTCTTGATCGGTTGACGCCAAGATGGGATAAATGTAAACGATTCTGGAATAAGAATTAATGTAGATTAACTATTTGTTATTAAGGTGCTGGTTTCATTTCGTCAAAGTGGTGTTTGACATGACGCCGGTTTATTAATAATGATGCGGTGTTATTGCCGTGTATTTTTACAATTTTGTAAGGACCTTTCCATATTGGGGAAAGAGCCTTTCTGAGGCGCACATGATTTTTTAAATATGCATAATCACCAACTTTATATTGGATTGGACGTGTACGCGTGTCATAATAGTTTTTGGAATTTGTTTTAGATCTTTGTATATGTTCTATTGCTTTCATTCGCGAATATTTTAATCTATTCTGAAGAATGCGGACATATTCGGGGTAAGTAGCATTTGACGTTTCTTCATATATAGAGTCTGGTATATAGGGCTTATTACCGAATAGAAGTTCATAGGGGGAATAATGAGTAGTAGAATGGACTGCTGTGTTATAGGCTAACATAGCTGTGTAAACGAAACGAGGCCAGTTGTTTTGTTCATTATTTATATAAGATTTCAAGTATTCTTTTAGTGTGGAGTGGCTTCTTTCTAGAGCACCCTGAGTTTGAGGATGATAAGGGGTGGACCAGAGTTGTTTTATCTTCAGGAGATTACAGGTTTGTTTAAAGAGTTCAGCTGTGAAGTTGGTACCTTGATCGGTGAGTATAGTTTTGGGTATACCAAACAATGTGATAAAATGAACTAAACATTCACAGGTATCTTCTGCCGTAGTGTTGGTAATTGGATAAGCAGCTGAAAACTTAGTAAGGTCATCTTGAAGTGTAAGGATATATTTATATTTGTCGTTACCAGCTTCGGGTAATGGTCCTACTATATCGAAGGCTACACGCTCAAAGGCATGTGTTGAGAGGGAAGTTATCTGCATAGGAGCACGATTTACTTTTCTAAGTGCTTTATTTGTTTGGCACTGTGAACACTTTTTAACATAATTTTCAATGTCTGTTCGCATATTTTTCCAATAATATTTTTCTTGTATGCGTTTTAACATTCTGGAAAGGCCTAAATGACCGGCTATAGGTAAATCATGGTTTTCTTTCATGATTTTAGGTATTTCGCTTAATGATGGATATATAATGGTATTTTTATAAATATGTATTGTTATTTCTGAATTGTGAAATAGATATAGGAGCATATTATATAATTTGAGGTACTGATGGTTATCAAAGGGGTTATTAAAATCAGATATAGCTATTTCGGCATTTTCTTGGCCTAATAGTGTAATTATTAATTCATTTCTAATGGCCTTAAGACTTTTATAGATGTCTTCATAAGTACAGGTATCAAAGTGATTAACTTTGGTAAAAAGGAAATAATATGTTTTATTATCAAAATCATATTTCAGGAAGGAATGTAGTGATCTTTCTAATAATGCAAATTCGTCTTGGTTAGGAAAATTACATGTTACTTCTTGTATGTAGGGGACGGATTCGTCCATGTCTATGGATGTAGGAATAATGATTATTTTCTTATCAGTTTTAGATAAGCTTTGGTTGTGTTCTATGATAGTTACATTTGGGTTAAAATCTTTAGAAGCGATTTTAAGGAAATCTGAGTAATTACCATCTAAGGTACCGAAGCTACTGGGACTAAGGACTTCTGGAGGTGTTGGAAGGTCTGAAGTATCAGCGGAAGATAAAGGTAAGTTATTATTTCGGTTTGTTACTTCTAGGTCATCTAGATTACCTAATTCTGGTAAACTTTCAGGTTGGACGAGGGGATCTATTAGATCTTCAAGTTGGACAAGATCATTGGGATCAGGTAGGTTCATATCCTGATTAGAGGGTTCAGGTATAGGATTTATAGGGTTTACGAGTTTAGTAGGAGGATAGCGAGATAATGCATCTGCAGCGTTATTTAATTTTCCTTTGCGATAGATTATCTCATACTCGTATTCTTCTAACTTAAGTCTCCATCTTTGAAGTTTACTGCTAGGATCAGAATGGTTGAAAAGCCAACGTAAAGGACGGTGATCTGTAATGATCTGGAAAATTCTGCCATATAAATATGGTCGGAATGTTTTACAGCCGAAGAGTATTGCAAGCAATTCTTTCTCCGTTGTGCTATAATTACACTCGCTCTTATTTAGAGTACGGGAAGCATAAGCGATAGGCTTATCTTTGCCTATATCACCTTGAGACAGGATAGCGCTAATCGCGTAATTGGATGCGTCGCAAGTTAGGATAAATGGTTTTGAAAAGTCTGGATATATTAATAATGGGGCTGAAGTTAATTTATTTTTTAAGGTTTCGAAAGCTAATTGGTGTTCATTTGACCATAAGAATTCAACGTTTTTTTTTAATAAGTTTGTTAAGGGTTTAGCAATATTTGAAAAGTCGGGGATAAACCTGCGATAATAAGAAACAAAACCAAGAAATGATTTTATGTCTTTAGGAGATGTAGGTATAGGGAATTCATGAACTGCTTCTAGTTTATCAGGATTTGGTTTTACGCCTTTATCTGTAATAACATGACCCAGATAGGAGACTTCTTTTCTTAAGAACTCGCATTTATCTGGTTGTAATTTTAACTGGAATTGACGGAGTCTATAGAATACATTAGATAGGTTATTAATGTGAGTCGGGATATCATAGGAATATATTACAATGTCATCTAAATATACAAAGCATTGGATACCTTGTAGGCCGGATAATGCTGTATTCATAAGTCTCTGAAAAGTAGATGGGGCGTTTTTAAGTCCAAAGGGCATACGCGTAAATTCGTAATGTCCTGTGGGTACGGAAAAAGCTGTTTTAGCGGAATCTTTAGGATCCATATTAATTTGGTGAAAACCGGAAGCTAAATCTAGGGTACTGAAGTACTTGCACTTGCCTAATTGGTCTAGGATTTCGGATATATTAGGAATAGGATAGGAATCACCAATGGTTATGTCATTGAGCTTTCGATAGTCGATTACCACACGCCATTTTCTTTGGCCAGAAGCGTCAAGCTTCTTGGGTACCACCCAAATTGGTGATGACCATGGGGACATGGAAGGTTTTATGATGCTTTGTTGTAACATTTTGTTAACTTGGGATTCAACTTCCGTCTTATGACATTCAGGAAATCTGTATGTCTTGACATGTATAGGATTATCGGAAGTGGTTTTGATTTTATGTTGTATAGCATCAGTAGAAGTTAGCTGATCATCGGGTAAATGGAATACGTCGGAGAATTGAGAACAGACTGAGTATAATGCTTCAGTCTCTTCTGAGTTAAGATGGGATACACGAAGTAGCTCTAGGACTTTCTCTGTGCGTTCAAGAGTATGGAATTCAGACATTGTAGCTACTAGGGTTGATGAGTTTGTTTCGAAGGGATCTAGGTTTAATTGAAGGTCAGAATCAATCGTTATTGGTTCATTGGAAGTATTGACAACAGATATGTTTATACGATTATTATTTTTTACTTGGACAATGCAATTAGCTACTAATAGGTTTTCGGATAAGTGTTGGTTTAAAATTAAACCTTCTTTAATTTCTGGATTCGCAACTGTACATTCTATTACTGTCTCACTACGTGGTGTAATAGTGTAGACTGGTTCATTAAAGTACATCTTAAGTTTTAGGCTTTTTAGGTTAAGTGTACTTTTTACATAATCGATTTGACATGAGCAATCATTGAATATATCGTTACCGATAACACCATCGTAAGGAAGACTGATTTTGTCTATTACGTTGAATGTGTGGGTTGAGTGTTTGCAAATATTATTATCATCATATGTCGTAATGGATACAGGGATTTGTCCTAAAGTAGATAAAGTGTTGTTGTCAATAGAATCAATACCTTTTATTTTATATTTGGTTGATTCGTCGATTCGTGTGATATCATTAATTACTGATTTTTTTATCAGACTTATAGATGCACCAGTGTCAATAAGGAGAGATAGATGACTGGATGAAATAGGAGATTTTACTTTTACATAAGGTAAGTATCTACTTTTTGTATTGGATGTAAATTCGTATATTTTATGGTTAATTATTTTTTTCTCTTCAGGTTTTTGGATATTAGATAATGAAGAGTCTACGGTTTGGGGCTGGTTACCCTGTTGCTTGACTTTCATCGGAAGACCACGAGTTTCGGGCTGATTACCGTGTCCATGGGTCTTTTGGATATTAGATAATGAAGAGTCTACGATTTGGGGCTGGTTACCCTGTTGCTTGACTTTCATGGGAAGACCACGAGTTTCGGGCTGATTACCGCGTCCATGGGTCTTCAAAGGAGTAATTGGATGACCTCGAGTTTCGGGCTGGTTACCGTGTCCATGGGTCATAGGATTAGGAGATAGACCACGAGTTTCGGGCTGGTTACCGTGTCCATGGGTCTTTAAAGGAGTATTAGTGTCGTCTTTTATTAGGTGAGGCTGTCCCGTGCGACACCCATGCGGGACATTTTCTAGTTTAAATCAGTGTTATCCACTGTATCATAGCCTTCTTCCTCATCTACAAAATTAATTTGGGGTTTAAATTCTGTTCTGGGTTTAAAATTATGTGATGAGTTAGTTTGGGCGTTTTGGTTGAAGTACTTGTTTTTATTGTTGTTATATTCCCTAAGTTTGCAATTTTCTAGGTTGTGCCCTGGTTTTTTGCAATACCGGCAAACGGATGAGGACGAAGGGAATTGAGGCTTTTGGATTTTATTGTTGGAAATGTTCGAACTATTACGGCGGTCACTATTTGGATTGAATTTATTAAGTGCGTTTTGTTTATAGGTAAACTGTTGGATTTTCTCTTCGGAAATAGCATAGTTTACGGCTTCGTTTAGATTCTTAGGGTCTCTACACCTAACGATGTTTGCTAAGCGAGGTTGTAAACCTATGTTGAAAGTATGTAACGCAAGGTCTTCCATTGCAGCCACCCTACCGGAAAGTTCGCTCTTTTTGGAATTAGATATTGTTATTTCGGTTAAAAGTTGAGACAAACATGTCTCAATCCGCAGGTGGAATTGACTTACAGTCTCTTGGCTATTTTGCCTACATTCTTGGAGTTCGGTTAACAGGTGAGCGTAATGTTTACGTTCGCCGAATTGTGCTTTCAGGAATTCCTTAAGTGAGCACCAGGTGTCGAACTCTTTTATCGAGCACGCACTTTGCGCTTTGTCTTCGAGTTGACTAATTATAAATTTGAATACTATGTGCTCTTGTGAAGAGGACGCTAGAGAGATTGCATTATCGCAATTTTGTATGAAAGCATTTAATTTATCTCTGCTACCGGTAAAAGGTTTAATAAATTTTAGAATTACATTAAGAGGAATTTCGTCGTCTTTAACTTCTCTAAGGTCCTTCTTTGAATCGGGTTTCGACATTTTACTTATTAAAAATAGGTCACTTAAAAGGATAAATTAAAATTAAAAATAAACAAGCAAACCCGAATGAATTAGTTTGTTAACCAGTCTGCAACGGTTTATCAGTATATGATTACAGCGGATGTTTAGGCTGGAGTCGTCGCGTCGTCTGGAGACCGTTATTTTGTTGCAGACTGATTGGAATGCGGTTAGATGAATTACACTTTATGTATCACTCACAGGGTCCAAAAACACTGCATTTCTGGAAACTGGAACACTGGAGTACTGGAAACCTGGAACACTGGAACACTGGAAATCTGGAACACTGGAACTCGCCTGGATCTTCGTCGGTGCTGGGTGTAGGCAGACCCGTAGGCTGCACAGATAGTGCTGCTGCCTGTACCACTGCACAGTGGACTGGTGATGAGACGGTTTTCTGGATTTTTGGGCTACTTTTGGCCCGGATGATTATGATGATGAGTGTCACTCAAGGTTATTACGCACTGCACAACACTGCAATCCTCTTGGTTTAGTATTTCGCGAGACGTTTTCCCGGATATTTACTATCCCACCGCTGCCACCAATGTTAGAATGGGGATTTAAAACCACTTTTTAAAAAAGGAAATTATTACTGCTGGAATTAAGGGATTTATTTAATATAGTAATTTACAATAATCGAGGATGCGCGGCACAGATACGTGTGCATGGTCTGACGGATGGATGACGACTGGCTAAGGGACTGAGGTCTGGACACGGGAAGCATGAGGAAATGATGATGAGGAGCTGACTGTGCTGGTTAGGTGCTGGGTAAGCATATTAGGGTACATTGGATAGATATAACAGTACCATCATCATCATCTGCCTAGCCTTTGTCTCAATTATGTTGGGGTCGGCTTCCAGTTTTACCGGATTCAGCTGAGTACCAGTGTTTTACATGGAGCGACTGCCTATCTGACCTCCACAACCCAGTAACTGGGTAACCCGATACCCAGTATTAATACCCGGTTCCGTACCATTATCGCAAAAATCCGGCAGAAAAATCACGTTTGTTGTACACTGTTTTTTAGTATTTATTGTTATAGTGGCAACAGAAATACATCATCTGTAAATATTTCAACTGTCTAGCTAGAACGGTTAATGAGATAAATCCTCGTGACAGACTGACAGACGGAGAGTGGAGTCTTAGTAATAGGGTCCAGTTTTTACCCTTCGGGTACGGAAACCTAAAAATATTGAATAAACACGTACAGTCAAACGGGATGAATATACCGTAAGGGTGAATAGAAACAAAAATTTGAAGGGAATTTTCACGTTATTTAAAAAAAAAAATCTGCAAAGAAACAGAGGATTAAATAAAAAGTTTTGGTGGACGTCATCGTGTCCCTATCGAAAGTTAGTTCTTTAAAATTATATATATATATTAATACATATAATAATTATACAATTTTACACACTGTATACGGTTTGTAAACTTTAATATAAAAAATAAACAAATATTTATAAAATAAACTATTAAAAAAAGAACATTTGCTATTTAGAATATGCTATGTACATGCTAAGGAACTGCATAATACTCGTATGGGTCACACATTATGCAGGGTAATTTGAAATTAAGGTTTACTAATATTAAAAAAAAAAACTAAATTAAAATATAAGATTAAAAATTGTACACTGGATCCTGCCCTCTATTTTGAAATCTTTCTCTGTCTCACTAGGGTTTGCTGTAAGAGAACTCAACATTGAGTTAAGCTTGCTTTTGTACATCTATTTCGCCTTTATTATCACACTGTATAATTATAATGTTGTTATTGCTGTACAATATGGAATTAAGAATTCAATAACCGCTAAGTTCACCACATTTCATTCAGGTCAGCGAGTCTCCACTGCAATGTAAATATACGTATATATAGTTTTGATCCTCTTAAGGCGATGGCATGCACTTGAGGCGCTCAAACGCGGCCTTCTCCAGCGCCTCACGATGGTCGGGGTGCGCTATCTTGATCAACTCGTAGGCTCTCTGTCGGAGCGACTTGCCGAACATGTTGGCGATGCCTTGTTCCGTCACCAAGTAATGGACGTGTGCGCGACTTGTCACGACGCCGGCACCTGGAAGTTACAAAATAAATTAATTAAAAAATAACTGCACACGGACGTGAACTGCAATGGCCAATCTGGGAATTTCTGAACCGATTGCAGGCCCAGGTGTGTCCTATTTGAGGAGTGATTTGAGAGGCGCCACGGCGTCCTCACCTTCCGCCTGACGCAGGTCCTCTCCGGACAAGGAGGCGGCATAAGACGGGATGAAAAGCCCGGGTGTCACCATTATGTGGATCGCCCGGAGGACACGGTGGAGCATACGGTGGAGGTCTGCCCAGCTTGGGCGGAGCATCGCCGTGTCCTCATGGAGGCGATCAGCGGTGGCGACCTCTCGCGTCCGGCCCTAGTTCAGGCCATGGTAAGGAGCGAGAGGGCATGGGAAGCTGTCACCTCCTTCTGCGAAGCAGTAATGCTCGCAAAGGAGGAGTTGGAACGCGTGAGGGAGAAGCAACGGAGACGCCCTCACGCCCCTAGCCACCGCAGGGGACGCCCTGGGGGTCGGGAGTTGCAAGCCGATTCCCGGCAACCGTAGGCGCTGGCTTGTGGACCGGCGTAGTTCACCGTCCGATAAGGGCCAGGCTTGAGTCGACGGCGCGTAGTGTTCAACGCGTGCCTCAAAAGAGATGTCAGCAAAAACTGACGGGGTCCGCTACCTGTCCGATGCCTGTCTGGATCGCAGATAAATTTGCAAGAGAGTTACCGCGGCCCAGGCACAAGCAACTGAAGGAACACGGGTGGGTTTTAGTCAGTAAAAGTCCGACACGCCCTTCCGCTTCACCCAGAGCGTCATTGTCATTTGATGATTGCCCACCAAAAAAAAAGGGCCAGGTTAATCGCTGCAACATTGTCAATCACATCATCACTTTCATTCTCTTTTTTTTGGCGCGCGGTTGGCGCAGTGGTTGAGCGATTGACTGCTGCGCTGCGTGTCGCGGGTTCGATTCCCGCACGGAACAAATATTTGTATGACCTACAGATAGTTGTTCCGGCTCTGGGTGTTGTGTATGTGAGTTTATATGTTTGTAAACGCACCCACGATAAAGGAAGAAATGCCTAGTGTGGGGCAACGTTTTTTTTTTTAAACAAACAAACAAAACAAACAAACATTTTGCATCAGGTAGATAGTGGTCAAGCGCGAACAACGATGCGCAAGTCCCGAAACGGTGCTGTTTTTGTAAGAGATTTACTACTGCGCAGCCATTGTAGCCAACTTAAGGGCGGTCAAGAGGCGAGAACTATTGCCACATTCTGGTCGGTCGAAATTGAGTCAAATTGTCACATAAAGAAAATTATTAGCTATTGCCAACAACCGGGCCACAATCCTAACTCCGGACTGCTACCGACATAATCCAAATAGAAAAACATAATCACGCTTTGCCCCAGCCGGGAATCGAACTTGACCAACGAGCTAGTTCTCCTCACTTTCTCTTTCATAAAAGCCACAACAAAAAAGTTACACCTGTGAAATTCAACCAATTAATAAAAATAACCGCCGCAGGCTTATTACGTATCTTGCAAGAGCAAAACGATAGCGATTTTTGCGCAATAATTGCTCTTCGCTACACAAGTTTTAGAGATTTTGTCGTTCTTTTTTTAAATAAGTGCATTTGAGAAACAAAAAGCGACTAGCAAACTATTATGTAGGAACTACCAAACCTGCACTGTAGGTAATTCCAACTTTTATGGCATAAAGCGTTTTATCGCGCGATGATTGCTGATTGCTGTTTCTTACGTCATAAGCCTGCCGGTCAAGTGTGTGTCGGACTTCTACCGACTGAAATACCGGCAGCTAAATAGACGGATCTCAATGTCCTTGAAAAGCGACCACCGCCGCTTTAATACCGAACGTATTAAAGATGCTATCGAGCGGAATAAGGGCTCCAAGGTCTTTGCAAGAGATCTGTCTATTGGGCAGAGCCAGCTCACAAAACTGAAGACCGATGATAGCAGGATTGTATCCACCAAACCGGAGCTTCTGAGGGAGATCGAGAGTTTCTATGGGCAATTGTACACGTCAACCAGTAAACCCGTTGCGAATCTAGCAAACGACCCAAGAGCAAGATTGACCCGACACTATACCGAAGATATCCCGGACGTCAGCCTGTACGAGATTAGGATGGCTCTGAAACAGCTTAAAAACCACAAGGCGCTGGGTGACGACGGAATTACGGCTTAACTCCTGAAGGCGGGTGGGAAACCGGTCCGTAAGGCCCTTTAGAAGCTGTTTGATTCCGTCATATTCGAGGGCAAAACGCCACAGGCATGGTGCAGGGGTGTGGTAGTACTCTTCTTCTTAAAAAGGGCGACAATGCCCGGCTGAAGAACTATGGGCCCATCTCACTTCTTAGCCATGTCTACAAGTTGTTTTCAAGAGTCATCACGAATAGTCTCGTGCGCAGGTTTGACGATTTCCAGCCTCCCGAACAAGGCGGATTCCGAAAAGGCTTTAGCACCGTAGACCACATACATACGCTGCGGCAGGTTATACAGAAGACCGAAGAGTATAACCTGCCTCTCTGCTTAGCGTTTGTGGACTACGAGAAAGCCTTCGATTCGATCGAGACTTGGGCTTTACTGCAGTCTCTCCAACGGTGCCAGATCGACTACCGGTACATTGAGGTGTTGAAGTGTTTGTACAGAAACGCCACCATGTCAGTCCGCCTCAGGATCAGACCTCGAAACCAATATTTCTCCAGCGTGGCGTGAGACAGGGAGACGTCATTTCTCCGAAACTGTTTACTGCTGCGCAGGAGGACCATAGAGAGCCTCAATACAATTCTCGATGACCTCAGTAGAGCTTCCGAAAGAGTAGGTCTGAAAATGTACATGGACAAAACCAAGGTGATGTTGAATGCCCATGTTACACTCACTCCTATCAAGGTTGAGACTCTACACTCGAAGTTGTGGACGACTATGTCTACCTGGGACAAACGATCCAGTTGGGTAGGGCCAACTTCGAGGAAGAGATCAACCGTCGAATCCGACTCGGCTGGGCAGCGTTCGGGAAGTTCGCGGTGTCTTCTCGTCCAACTTACCACAGTGTCTCAAGACAAAAGTCCAGTGTGTATGACCAGTGTGTATTGCCAGTGATGACATATGGCTCTAAGACGTGGTTGCTTACAATGGAACTCATCAGAAAGCTTACAGTCACTCAAAGGGCAATAGAGAGGACTATGCTCGGCGTTTCCTTGCGTGATCGAAGCAGAAATGTAGAGATCCGTAAGAGAACCAAGGTTACCGACATAGCCCGAAGAATTGCCAAAATAAGTGGCAGTGGGCAGGGCACATTGCTCGCAGAACGGATGGCCGATGGGGCAGAAAGGTTCTGGCGAGGCGACCGCGAACCGGAAGACGTTGCGTTGGAAGGCCTCCCACAAGGTGGACTGATGACCTGCTGAAGGTTGCGGGCATCTGCTGGTTGCGAGACGCACGGGACCGGTCAATGTGGCGACGCTTGTGGGAGGCCTATGACCAGCAGTAGACGTCTTTCGGCTGATATAATGACCAAAGAAAACTCTGATTTATCAATATATTGGTATTTGTTAGTAAAATATTCTTAATAATAAACATAATCACTAAATTCCATAGATCAATGGGCAGTTAAAAAAATCTTCGGCAAAATATTGTGTGACAGACGGACACTCGAGTGACAGTTATAGGACTCCGTTTGGACCCTTTGGGTACGGAACCCTGAAAACTTTGAAAAATACAAACCAACTTTAAGCGTAGGCACGATCTTGGACTGTCCCTTCTTGGTGACGGACGGGAACGCGATGATGGGCTTGCCCAGTCCATCCACAGCTTCCGTCGCACCGCGGATAAAGTCTACCTGGCCACCGAAACCAGAGTACATGCGAGTACCTGGAAGGAGCAATTGATAGTTATAGTTACACATACAATATAACACGACGTCGTCACAACTGTATGGCCGAAGGAATAAATAGAAATTAAATAATTATTATTTTATTTCTATTTATTCCTTATATAGTTATTTTACGAAACAAAATGATGTATACTCTTTGCGCTGTAGCATGGTGCGGGTGACAGTTTCTATAACATTTTTACGCCTATACGTATACGCATTTTTCGTCATACAGGCAACTATGGTATATGGTATAACTAAGGTATGACGTTAAACTACAAAACTCACACAATCAGATGTACGTATAGAGGTAGCTCAGGAATTTGAAAACTTTTTTGTTAATATTTTTATACTATACTTATTATACTTATGTTATACTTTTTTATTCCTCTTAAAACTACAGCAGCTTTAAACTCCTCACCCGCGCTCTCGGCTGCCTTACTTAGAAACACTATAAATGCGTGTCCTTCGGCGTTTAAGTTTCAACATACAAACCCCCAGGCTATTTTAAAAGCTTTTAAAGATCTAAAAATTAAATCATCAGAAGATCTTTGGGGACTATCTGTAAAAGTATGTAAATCAATCATTGAAACTATTGCGCCCTATTTAGCTCGCATATTTAACACTAGAGTCGATCAAGGAGTTTTTTCAGACCTCATGAAACACAGTAAAGTAGTTCCATTGTTTAAATCCGAAAATAACAAAGAAGCTAATAGCTTATAGGCCAGTGTTAATTCTGCTGGTTCTCAGTAAAGTTTTCGAAAAGTTAATGCTCAACCAATTGTTGCGTCATTTTAACAAACATTTCATCTTTCAGGATCAACAGTACGGTTTCACCAAAGGGCGTTGCACAACTGACGCTGGTGTCACCCTAGAACATCTTTAACGCCTGGGAAGAAGCACAAGACGCCATTGGAATCTTTTGCGACCTCTCGAAAGCGTTCGATTGCGTTAACCATGAGACACAATTTTTGAAACTCGAGCACTATGGGATAAGCCATACGGCCCTTGAGTTACTTAGATTATGTTTGAAAACCAGACAAGATAAAGTTCAGGTAAACGGCGTAAACTCAGTGGAGTCTGAAATGACAATGGGCGTTCCTCAAGGCTCTATATTGGGTCCATTCCTCTTTTTAGTTTATTACTAAAAAGAGAAGAGGCTCTCCCGCCGCTTATGCTGTTAGAAAGATAAGACAATTAACGGATTTAAAAACTGCGCGTTTGGTCTATTTTAGTTATTTTTACAGCATTATGTCATTCGGTATTTTGCTGTCGGGTCGGGTCGCTGACATTGAATCAATATTTATATTGCAAAAGGGAGCTATCAGAGCCATATATAATAAAGTCATCGACAATCTCTTAGGGAGCTATTTCAAAAGATTAATGTTATAACATTGTCTTGCCAATTAATTTATGAAAATATTATGTATGTAAGGAAAAATATAAATCTTTTTAGTAAAGTTCGTGATAGATACAAATGTAATACTAGAAATAAAAATAGAGAATATATATAGATATAGTTAGATCAACCATCTTATAGATAAGCTAAAGTACACACATCTTTCAATGGGTACTGTGTTAAATTCTATAATAAAATTTAGCTACAAACTCGGAGTCTTTAAGTCAAGAGTGAATAGGCTTCTTCTAGGCAAGCGTGCTTCATCGTCGACCACATCATCGCTTACCAGGTGAGATAGTGCTCAAGCGCAAGCCTATTATAAAAAAAAGAGAATATGGGGTCAAAACCAAAGTCCAAGATGGAGCCGACAAAAATTTTATAACATGAGTGTAATTTTTTATGGTTTTTGGGATATCTAATAATGAATATGGGGCCAAAACGAAAATTTCAAGATAGTCATTTCACAAGTTTTCGTCATGTGTGTCGTTTTCGTTGTTTTTGGGGTTGTCTGTATAAGATATGGGGTCGAAATTAAAATCCAAAATGGTACTAAATGTATATTTTCAAAATAAAATTACATAATTCCATTGTTGAACTACTAATCTATCCCTGTATGGTTATGGTTGTTTTGCAATTTTCCCTCTTCATAAGGTATGTATTGCCGCGCAAAGATGCGTTAAAATTTGTATTGAAATATGGAACTTTCGACGCTCATAACTTTAAAATATATTTTGTTTTACTTTTTTGTTTCCATACAAGGCTATATAATGATGAGACAAATCGATATTTTTTTTGAACTAATATCGTCAAACAGTGGAGTAATCACCAGACTACGTTTGTATGGAAGAGTGATCGACTAGTGCAAACCATGTTAAACCATGTTTGTACTTTTTTATTATTCATCTGTTACTTTGTGATTGTTGCTTTTGTGTTGTGTCTGTGTCGAATAAATATTATCTATTCTATTCTCCTTGTAAAATTCTAGTACCTACTTAGCTGCATCCGTTGAATGAGAGTAGAAGTTTACCCCACCATAATTGGGAAGAGTCTAGGCAGTTTGTTTTTTGTTCGCGATTTCAGTATTTGTTTGTCCCATGTTAAAAGTTGTTAAGAAATACCGCAACGCCTACAATGTACCTTTCTAAGAGATTTTCAGTATTTTTTTGCATCTCACTCAATTATTGGTAAGACATTCAGTGACAGATGAGGTGTAACTCTCGTTACCATCCGGCGAGATGGAGGCAAGAGCCGATTCATTAAGGCGACAACACGCCCCAGCGACCTTGAGCGATTGGGCGGAGCTTGCGCCGCACCCCCGCGACCCCGCAACTACACGCTCGTAATTTCGTAGGGTAACCATACGCTTCAGACGGCGAGGACTACTGACTGTTTTTGTCTTTATGTAGTGAGAAATAATAAGGTAGCATTCTGATAATAAATATTATTTTATTAGTGGTGAGATCCTACGAATATTAAAAATGCGAAAGTATGGATGAATGGATGGATATTTGTTCCTCAATCACACCAGAACGGGTGAACGGATCTGGGTGAAACTTGGCACAGAGACAGATTATAGTTCGGAATATCACATTTATTTCATCCCGGTAAAATGTTCCCTTGGAGCAACAAAACACAACACGCGGGTGTAGCCGCTAGCAGAAGCTAGTGTTTTATATATTTACGTAAGTAATCAATGTGCTCATTCATATATGGGCAACTAGCTGTCTCCCGCGGCTTCGTTCCTTACCTACTCTACCCTACCCACCTACCTACCCTACCTACTCCACCCAACTCTACCATACCCTACGTACCTACCAATAAAAACAATAAAATACTATAAATAACCTATGTCCTTCCTCAGGATGCCATCTATCTCCTTGCCAAATTTCATTGTATTCCGCTTAGTGGTTTAGACGTGAAAAGGTAACAAGGAACGTAAAGGTAACAAGTGATAGGTAAATAGTGTAAAAATAATAACAAGTGATAAAAACATAAAATAAAGACATGTGATTTGTGTGCATGGGCGGATCCAGGAGTGTGGGGGGGATTCTTGAAATAAAATGATGTGAATTATAAACATTATTTTATTTTTAACAAGTGATAAAGACATGTGATTTGTGTTCATGGGCGGATCCAGGAGTGGGGGAGGGATACTTGAAATAAAATGATGTGAATTATAAACATTATTTTATTTTTAACAAGTGATAAAAACATAAAATAAAGACATGTGATTTATGTGCATGGGCGGATCCAGGAGTAGGGGGGGATACTTGAAATAAAATGATGTGAATTATAAACATTATTTTATTTTGAACAAGTGATAAAAACATAAAATAAAGACAATTGATTTGTGTGCACTGGCGGATCCAGGAGTGGGGGGGGATACTTGAAATAAAATGATGTGAATTATTAACATTATTTTATTAGCTTTAAAACTCCTCAAAACCGAGAACACTTATATCTATACGATGTGTTTCTTTGTATTGTCCTGTCTTTCTTGTATTATGTCGTCTTGTGTACTAGTGTCTATCGCTATTGCTCGGTTTTTCCTTCGTTTATTTTTCTTTTCTTATTCTCCTTCTTGTTTTCTTTTGCGTTCTACAAGAATATATCATATAAATATTCATATGAGCCGACTATGTTAAAATCATTGTTTACCTAGTAGGGACTGTTCCTCATTTTCGGTCACTTTGTGAAAGGATGATGGATCCCCCTCAGATATAGTTGTTTAAATTTTTGCAGAACTGAAATATAATTACAATGATAAATACACCGAAACAATCTATGCTATATCAGCTGGGGCAAAAAATAAAAGATGAACAAACCATAATATAGGTTTTAACAGTGTCTCCTTTGCTGTCAGGCTGTCACTCAAACATCTAAAATAAAAACATCATGAGATGCTTATTTCATACAACAACCAAATACCAAACACTCATATGCATAAATATGCCAATTCTTATTTAAATTATTATTTTACTAACTATATTTTAAAATAATATTAATATTTTAATGTTTAAAAAAAATAGGTATTACTAAAACCAAAAGCAATAAATAGCCCACATGAAAACCATTTCCCCTGTCCAACCCCTCCCCCCGGTATCCGCGCCTGGTGGTGCCAAATATAAAACTCTTTATAATATATAAATAAATACTCTTTTACTAGTAAAAATGTATAAAAACTATAAACAGCAGCCTAATTGCGTAAGTGAATTCGGCAAGGCAAAGGGTTTGATCCCATGAAAGAACATGAACAATTAACCAATCACAAGCGAGATGAAAGACGCGATGTGGATTTCCGTCTATGTCATTGGTCGATTGTTCATACTCTTTCATGGGGTAAGACACTTTGCCTTTCCGAATTCACTTACGCAATTAGGCTGCTGATATTATAATGCAAAATCTACTGATAAAATAATAATAAAAATATGTTTAAATAATACTAAAGTCGGAATATTAAATTAGGTACCTATGCATTTACCTGTCGGTACTTATGTCCATATTTTCATGACCAATAAGCGGAGTTGCCTTTTATCCTGTTCTGTACAGCCGGGGCTACAATATAAATGTATTTATTTATTTATTTAACAATCATGGACGACTTACAGCTAAATCAAACAGAATATAAATTAGTACGTGAGACTGACAGCCAATTAAAAGTCATCACTTCTAAAAATAGATTGGAAAGAAAGAGTGTGAACAACACAACATAGCTACCAAAAAAACAAAGCAGTATAGCATGCAAGCTCAAAGTAAATTAACATTTCATAAACCATACAATGATAAAAACCTGAACATACAAAATCCTAATTAAAAAAGCCAAGGCTCAGGCACTTTCTGGCCGAGGACACACCCGTTATGAAAGGATCAAAATCATGCCGCTTACAAATGTCATTAAAGTTTCTACTTGCACGCACTATAAATGAATTTTGCCTGTAGTTCGTAGAAGCAGATGGAACACGCAACGGTGCGTACCATCGCTTTGACCTTCCAGGAACGTTAAAATAAAATTTGGATAGAATATCGGAGTTATTGATAGAATTATTGAAAATTTTAAATAATGTAGTGCTGTCGGAGACTGCTCGCCGATTAATTAGGGGTAATATATGATACTTCTTGCAGAGATTGAGGTAATCTTCAGACCGGTAGGGCACTTTCTGATGATAACACAAATACTTGATGAACCTTTTCTGAATGCTCTCTATACGATCAATGTACTTGTGATAACATGGATTCCAGATTTCAGACGCATATTCCAAGTTGCTTCTAACAAAAGTACAGTATAGAATTTTTAAAGTTTTGGCTTGAGTGAAGCACTTGGATAGCCGCATTATGAAACCTAGTGCTTTAGATGCTTTAGCGACTATGGCATTGATATGAAATTCAAACGTAAGCTTAGAATCATGATATACCCCCAGATCTCGGATGCAATTCGTTCTAGGTAGTACTTGATCACCCAAGATATACGATGAAGGTATAATTGCGCGCTTTCGAGAGTACGTTAGAACCGAGCATTTAGCAGGGTTAAGATCAAGCTTACTCCCACGACAATAAGCCTCCAGACGACGTAAATCATCCTGAAGTGCAATCACGTCCGCATGTGATGATATTGTGGCATAGATTTTCATATCGTCAGCAAAACACAACAGCCTGGATGAAAGCAAGCAAGAGTTGATGTCGTTTATGTAGATAATGAAAAGTAATGGGCCGAGCAATGAACCCTGGGGCACCCCGCTGGGGACAGGCACCCAACCAGACATATAATTGCTTAAAACTACTGCTTGGGACCTATTCTCCAGATAAGAAGAAAACCATCTGAGTAAATCGCCTCGTATTCCCATGCCATATAACTTAGATAATAAGATCTCATGATCAATTCGATCAAAAGCTTTACTGTAATCAGTATAAACGACATCAACCTGCCCACCGTTATCCATGGCGTCAGTGATAAAGTCATTGAGTAGTATTAAGTTGGTGACGGTAGACCTACCCTTCAAAAAACCATGTTGAAAGGAGCTAAACGAATTTCTAAGAGCACTATACACCTGGTTATAGATGATCCTTTCGAAGATTTTTGCCACAATACAGAGCTTGGATATCGGCCTGTAGTTTACAATTTCGGTTTTGACTCCTTTTTTGTGAATAGGCGTTATGAAAGCCGATTTCCAAAGTTCAGGTACAATACAAGTATCTAAGGATTTCCTGAAGAGAATCGAGATAGGTTGGGCAATCGAAGTCGAACATCGTACAAGAAATTTGGATGAAATATTATCCGGGCCAGCCGCTTTAGAAGTATCCAACTTGCGAAGCAAGTTAGAAACCTCCTCAACGTTCACTACAATGCTACATATATCAGATAGGCTGGAAGATTCAGTAGAAAAAGTAGGTGAAGAAATTCCATGACCAGGGCTAGTATCTAGAAATGTAGAATGGAAGTATGTAGAAAACGCTTCGCATATTGTTTCTCCGGTACGCAACGCTTCGTTATTGTAATTTAAAGTGCTCGGCACTGCATTTGAGTTGTGTCGTTTTTTAACGAAGGTCCAAAAATATTTAGGGTTCTCTTTAATAGATTTATGTTTGTAAGTATAGATAAACCATTATATTGTATTAGGCGAAATTAGTAAAGTATTCGTACATGACGCACTACCACAAAACAGACCCAAAAAATTACATCTCCGCATCCGGAGATGTAATAGAGGTACAACACGGTCAAAATAAATGTGCACCTCGCTGGATTGCGAACCCACTTCTGCCTACCCGCGCGGCGCCCTACGTTTGTCCCTAGCAAGACGAACGACAGAGTGACGTGACAGCGCCGTGTGCACAGTTATTTTCCCCGAGCAGTACGTACTTGGAGTGGAGTACTATACTTACAACTATGCCAAATTGCTAATAATTACATTCACATACTTTTTAAAAATGTTATCCGGACTGTCCCTACTAGGATGGTGGTATGGTTACATTGAATGCAATGGCAATACTCACCTCGTCTCTGCATTTATATCTAGATAATCTTTGTTATTTGCTATTTTGGTAAAACAGAAATAACATAATTATTTTAATAAAATAAAAGTATGTTTATTACAAATTTACTTTATATTTATGTTATGTGTATTTTTTTATTTAGTTACCTATACTAATTTAAACTTTAGGAATACATTATTGATAATTAAAATATGCCACTTACCTAAGTAATCAATTTTTTTTTTCATTATAAGCCATCTCACTTTCAAAAATTTTAATTTACCGCTCATTTTAGCGCGAACCTTATAAACAAGCAAATAAAATAGTGTCATTTTGCTCCGAGCGCGCGAGCGTCAGCGTCTACCCGTGACAGTGGTCAGCGATGCACTGCCGCCCGTCGCCCGGTGGGGCCCCCGCTTCAACGCGCACCAAGTTTAGTTGGCAAAACTAATAACATTTATTTACTAATAATAATTTAAAAAAAAGCCCTAGATTAAAATTTTGATAATTAAATTGCCTTTTAGATGGTGAAAGTTTCATAAAAATACGTCCAATGGTTTTTGCGTGATTGTCGATTTTTGGTCCGCGTTAGACATTACTTTGCAAATTAATTAAACTATGTTACACTAATATATTTTAAAATGTACTCAGATGAAATTATTAAGGAAACGCTCTAGTATAACATATATTTTTTCCAAAAAAATACGACTAGCCGTTTAGGCGTGATTCTCATTTTAAAAGCAGCTACTCAAGGGAATCTGCGCCTTAAGAGTAAAACAAACTTACCAATAGAGTCAGCACACACTTATCCCGTAATGTCGACCTTGATACACAAGTTGATGGCAGTCATACGCGGCTGCAGCAATACCATGTGAGTATTGTTCATGTAGTCAATCTCCTACAGTTGTGAGATTGTGAGTACAACATAATGTATCTAACCAATAGAGTCTGCACACACTTGTCCCGTAATGTCGACCTCGATACATGAGTTGATGGCAGTCATACGCGGCTGCAGCGATATTATATGAGTGTTGTTCACGTAGTTAATCTCCAACATTTCTGTAATGTTATTTAGCAAGATTAATAACTAAATTTACATGATTTACTAAAAATAACAATTTATTGTATGTTAAGGATAAATAAATGGCTTAAATAAAATAAAATTTAGCAAGATTTTTAAATTTTCGTTAACCCACATCTTACTTGATAAGTTAATAATAAAAAAATAAAAATCTAGACAGGCATTGATGTATTAAAAAGAGGAAGATACGGGACTGCTCACAGCGCTTGGTCCTACTAATCTAAGTGCATGCCCGTAGCGGGTACTCAGTCGCGCACACGGCACATTGTTGATCACACAGCTCATTAATTTCAGTGTTTTTATGTTTTTTTGCAATAAATGCGCACCAAAATGACTTCTTGTGTAGCTAAACAGTGTTTAAATAATACCAGGAAAAAAAATAAGTCACACGGGATCACTTACCACTCGTAAGTACAGTCAAAAATGTTAATTTGTTGAAAATTACAATAATATTTAATGTTTGCTTCGCCATATTTGTGAGAGCGAGATAGATATTACAAACATGCGTGAGAGACACGATACGCACATATTGCAATGTCATTTCATTCATAATAGTAAACATTCGGCCAACATTCGGCGGCTAACGCGATTTCACTCGCACTACAGCGCCGTCTCCTATCTCTGTCCTTGTCTATCGGTAACTGTAGGTTTGGGACTAGTGATAACACTGAACACAAATGTGTGAGTTTCGGTGCATGTAGTCGTGCGCCGGGCCCAGTTTTTTTGATCGCGATGTTAGCGCGTAACGTATCTTCCTCTTTTTAATACATCAATATAGACAGGCAACTTTATTTACAAATCTATCAGTAAAATTCTTGGCAAAAAAATGTTCATGTCCGAAACTTTTCGGCTATTATCGGTGTTCTTTCAGGAAGCCGCACGTACCTATTCAGCTATTAACTTTTCGCCTTGGATATGCTTACCCAAAAACCCTGCCAGCTCCTCTTATACTATAAATCTACAATGTAGATTCCACACCCTACTAATATTATAAAGGCGAAAGTTTGTGAGTGTGTAAGTGTGTTTGTTACTCTTTCACCCAAAAACTGCTGAACGGATCTGGCTGAAATTTGGCAACAGAGATATATACTGGATATTTTATCCCTGGAATATGTTCCCTTACGATAATTTTCGACATTCACGCGGGCGAAGCCGCTGCCAGAAGCCAGTAGTAAATAAAGAAATGAGAAAATAGTAAAAAAAAAAGTTTTTTCTCTATTTCTATTTTACTGACCAATGAAGGGGTTGTTGTCCATGAAGTCATACAGCTCTCGGTTTCCGACGACGAAACTGCCCACTATGCGGCCTCTGTGGGCATTCTTCCTGGCAAAATAAATAACACATTCAAAAAATATGCTGCTAAAAAGTGTTGTGACCGCTCTCTACATTGACCTGCTTCAAGAACAGATTGGACGGATTAGATATCTCGAAGATATGAGAAACAAATGCATCTGCTAAGCAGCTTCTAGTGTTTCACCAAATCAATATCAATTAATACGTATAATAAATCTGTGGAAAAGTTGTTTTTTACATCGAAAATATTTAAAAAGAATAGCCTGAGTGATAAAGGATAACAAACAGAACCCATTGCCAGCATTTTTGGATTTTTTGTCTGTTTAGTTGTGCACGCATCAAGTAAAATGTACGAAACCAAAGTAATAACCTTTATATATAAAATATTGTGCGTAACTTGAAGTATTACCACAAAGTACGTAAGCGGCGGCGCGCCGCAGACAGAGGGGCCACTCTCATTTTGACATTTCGGTTTTACAGGGAATATTGGGCAATATTGGACCGAGCTCAGTCGCGGCTGTCATGATTGCTTTGTGCAGGCGTTTGTCACGTCATTCATACATTAAGTACTGTAACGAGGTTGGTTGCATTGGATGGGTTACCTTTATTATTTGTTACAGACCGAATTTACTTTTTTGTTTTTAATTCTTTCTTTCAATTATTTTTAAGTTATAAAGGTCATTAATCGTTCAAGATGACAAGTTAGAAATTCATTATCTAGGATTATAATAGGGAGGAATTGAGAGCAGTGCTGGCCCAGTGGTATCGGCCGCGACTTACAAGTTGTAGGTCGTGGGTTCGAGCCCAGGCAGGCGCTTTACTTTGTGTAAATTACTTCTTCACCACTGCTCTCAAAACGGTGAAGGAAAACATCGTGAGGAAACCGGCATGTCCTAGAACCAAAAATTCGAAGACATGTGACATCCACCAACCCGCACTGGGCCCGCGTGGTGGATTTCCGCCCATTCCCTCTCACAGAGAGGAGGCCTGTGTCCCAGCAGTGGGAACATTAATAGGCCGATGATGTGATGATGTGATTATAATAAATTATTTTAAGCCCATAGATGAAATTGGGAACTTGTCATAATAATAAGGTTCAAGTCATACAGCTTACAAATATGTTTCCTCCGACTGCACAGCATAATTTTCTTCTTGTTCAAGATCATCTTTGATTTTTTGATTTTATTAGGTACCTGTTTTTCACATTTTTATTTTTGTCGAGCTTGGAGCTTTTTACAATTTAATTTTTTAAGTGGGATCATTATTACACTATTACTACGTCTTTTTACTTTCCAATATTCATCGTATGTGGCGTAATATGAAATGTTTCGTGATATTAAATGGATATTTGATGCCCTGTCTACCCTCTAAGGCATGTAAGCATGATATGATGTATGTTTAGACGAATCTATTTATTTATGTTTGTAACTTGGGCAACCTACTCTTTTTTTTTATTCGGTATAAATATAGTAGCAACCCTAGTGAATCTGTCAAGTTTAGCTGTCAATTTTCTAAACGGCGGAGTGGCCCTTCTGTATACTTACTATTTTGTGGTATTACTTAGTTTTTGTTTCATCGCAATCAGTTCGTTCTATCATAAGTTAGATGAATTTAAAGTATTCAAGAAATAAAATATCAATCACAACGCAATTTAGATACTCGGACAGTTGAACTTCATATTCGATAGATAGCGTTGTGCATTTGACGTCACTTTCTGAATGGCGGTGTTAAGATTCTCCGCGGAAGAATGACAATAAAATAGAAAATTGGTAGGTAGGTAGGGTCACTGACCATACTATTACATACTAGGGAGTAGGGTCACAAAGTGCATAAGCCGCGGCGCGTGTGGTAGTGCAGGTACTGTAGGTAGCAAGGTAAGTAGGGTAGGCAGGTAGGTAAGTAGCATAGGCAGTAGAGATGGTTTTTTTTTCTAATTTTTAAACTCCTCCGTTATTATTTTCTGATTAATTTCGGTTCGGGATCCAAGAGTTAAATTCATTCCCCGGTAGGGTACGGTAGGCAGTAGACGCCTAGACGGGAGTGAAACCGCGGGCACAGCTAGTAATAGTACCTAATAATAACATAACACCATGCTGGTATTCTCTGAAGAGTGGGGCATCAGTGTAAGTGCACCCAAATTTTGTCAGCTAAGTATAAGTCCCATTTAAAGGAGCCTTTTACCATAAATGGGGCAAAAATACAAGGCTGCTAACCAAAAATAAATGATATGCGAATGGAGAGAGCTTTTTCTACATAACGGGCTATTGGAGCGGCATATGTCCAAATGATTGGAGAGACATTTTTCCAAATAGTGTGCGATTAGACAGGATATTGCCCAAATGGTTTGCGAGGTGTATTCTCGTTGTCCCCGTAATCTGTGTCCCCGTCACGGGGTCAACAGAACGTCATAAATTGTCCCCCTTATATATACAGGCAACGGGGACAACAGACAGTTAAGATTAGAGAGGATATTGTCCAAATGGTTTGCTATTGGAGAAGCCTTTTCCCAGTGTTATAGGTTTATGATAATTCATATAAAATGTGTACGGAAAACGTTTTTAAGTTTATTCTGTTACACGCTATAATATGTAGTTCGTACCAAATAAGAATAAATACAAACAAAAATATTACTTGTTGTTAGTGATACACCCGCGCTTCACCAGTTCGATGACGCCGTCGCTGAACATCTCGGAGTGGATGCCCAGGTCCTTGTGACCCTTCAGTTCTGACAAGACTGCGTCGGGAATGCTGCCGATACCTGGTGGTGGGCAGCTAAAGTGTTACGCCGGCTCCACACGTTGGCCCCAACATCCCAACGACACTAGTCCAACGTGTGGATCTAGAAAATTACGTTGGCGCCAACATTGGGGCGAGCGTAGGTATTAAGGTAGTAGTAGCCGGCGCGTGTCGTTTTTATCAAAGGAATCTGTGCCAACGTTCGCGATCCGTCCACACGTTGGTGATGTTCTCAGTCCAGTTGCAACACGCATCGAGTGCGTATTCACTAGTGCCGTGTTTTGTGATGTGTCGTCATTTGTCATCTTCTTAGACGTGTTTTTTTCCTTTTATTCAGTAAAAAATATAAATTTTAATATGCTCTCAGCTCTGTACAAGCGCTTACAGCAATTTCCGTATCGGACATCTTCACATAGGCTCTGACGAAACAGAACTGGTTTAATAGCCAACGTGTGTACGCCTCATCAATTAACCGACCAACGTTGGTACGAGCGCTGGGACCAACATGTGGAGCCGAGGTTAAGGTTTGTTTGGAAATAGTTAGTAAGTCTGCAGTAGGCTGTTCATTCCAAGGGTGCACACGAGTCACAGCCGACAGAGATTGATGGCGTCGCATCATTTCTCTTGGTGTTATGATTCATTTCGCAAATTTTCGAGGAAGCTATCCCAGCCGGCCCGCCATCATCTCCTTGGTCTGCCGCGACGATTTGTGTTAAAGTTATAATTCGCTCAACTGAACAATTAATGTCTGTTGTAAACATTGCACTTTACATATTTTAAGTGCACTCACGTACAATAATATCTTACAATCGTTATTTTATGAGAAAATCTCTTTTGAATCCAGCGTGTAAGAAAAGTTGGAATGATGATTTGGACTAAATCGACTCGTGTTGTCTGTTTGGCCTGATAAGACAATTCATCATCATCCTGCCTTTATTCCATGTTACTTGGGATCGGCGCAACACGTTTTCTTCTTCCATACCGTCTTGTCCCCCGTCACGCTATCACTGACTCCCTTTTCTTTCACATCACTCCTCACACAGTCCATCCATCTTTTCTTTGGCCTTTCTCACCCTCTCCATTCATCCACATTTATATTCATAACTCTTTCAGTAACATGCGTTTCATCCCTCCTCACCACATGATTATTTTGCCGATTTGAGTCTCCTGAGGACTGGCGGGCTAACCTACTGGCTACCTTACCTGAACATTGTGTGTTCAGGTAAGGGTGTGTGGTCTATGCATGATAATGTCGAAACATACCCATCTGCAGTGTGGCGCCATCTTTGACCAGGTTCTGGCCAATCAGCTTGCCGATCTGAGTCTCCTGAGGACTGGCCGCCTTGCCCACAATGTTCAGGTAAGGGTGTGTGGTCTATGCATGATAATGTCGAAACATACCCATCTGCAGTGTGGCGCCATCATCGACCTGGTTCTGTCCAATCAGTTTGCCGATCTGAGTCTCCTGAGGACTAGCCGCCTTGCCCACAATGTTCAGGTAAGGGTGTGTGGTCTATGCATGATAATGTCGTAACATACCCATCTGCAGTGTGGCGCCATCTTCGACCAGGTTCTGGCCAATCAGCTTGCCGATCTGAGTCGCTTGAGGATTCGCCTTGCCCGAACCCTCTTCAGGTAATGGCGTATTGTCTTCTACAGCCAAGTCGATGTGAGATATATGGATGATCGCGTCGCCGAAGGTTCGTGGCATGTTCACGTTTATTTGTGCTGTAAAAGGAAATTGAATAAGTAAGAATCACAATTGATAACATTTTGTTTTCTTCATTAATTAGGGACTTTTATAATCGCAATGTGTATGATATTCCTATCATACCCTAAATTAACACTAACACATATTAGATTTGGATTATGACCCCGAACAGACTCTTCGCATTATACATAACATTGGGTTACAAAACATTGGGGATTTGCCACTAGTAAGCCGACTAGCGCGCACATACGTTCCTACGTCATCGCGCACCAAACCTCTGCACGGATCGCCATCTCCCAAGTAGCAAAAATGCTATATAACGAATGATTTATCAGGGCATAACTCTAGTACATGTTTTCTAACAGCATTAGTTTTGCATCTCTCCATATAAAAGCATGTTATAGTATTTTTTTGCTGATATGTATGTAAATCTGTCTTATAATTCTATCTTACAAAAGTTTATATAACGAATTTAAATGACCTTTTTAAAGCAATGGACATATAGAAGCATATAATATGTCTAATCAGACATATAATATTTGTGTACATTACCCCAACAGGAAAGTGGCTCTTGGAGTCATATGAGTGGAACGTATATAATTAGTGCGTAATCTGCTGTGAACGTGTGCCACAAAAAAAAATATTGCGTATCGTCGTTTTTACTACTTTCTACCTCAGTGTACTCAGGCACAACACGTTTCAACCGATTCGTGAGTAAAGGTATGAAGGTCATCGATATGTATGAATCCGTCGCTTTTTCGTAGTCATTAGAATTTGGTCGGATAACCAGCCTTTGTTTACATGTTTAGTTTTTTGTTTAAATCTACTTAATTCGAAACATTCCAAGTTGAACATTTTCACTATATATTTTTGACTAAACGCTCTTATTTGTGCTTTACACCTACCTACTTGGGTTGAGCCGGTTTCTTGTATTTTGCCGTCAAAGGTTCGTTTTGACTTTTAGCAATATTATTCGATAACGCAAGCAAGTATACTTTTAAAAACTTTTTATGGTTAATACAAGCGTCAAGATGGACTGAATACAGTTTTCAGCGAGCTTATAAGTTTTCTCATTAAGGCGCTGTGTTTTTCTTTCGGGTTTAAAAAAAAGGGCATCTTGAAAACTACAAATATATTTTTTTTATCTAATTCCGGCACAAATCAAAAGCTACTCGTGTATGTTTATTCTACAGGCGCACATACAATGGTTTTAGAGATACACGATTCTGCAAAACGTTACTCCAGCAGGAAATACAATATCTCGAAAACCTGATTACGCACCAATTATATTTTCGGCGCACATTCTTGCACAACTATAAGCTCTCTGCCCATGCACAATATTTCTCACTCCGATCATTCATTCAAAATTTTCCTGCTGCAACAACGGTACTCCAGCAGGAACCATTTTGACCGATTTTTTTTAAACGAAGACACGCACATTTTTTTTATGGAGCGCACATTCACAGCAGATTACGCATTAATTATACGTTCCACTCATATCACTCCAGGAGCCACTTTCCTGTTGGGGTAAAGTACACATAATATGGCTAAAATTTTATATGTCGTTTTGGCGTCAAACTATTTGTAAAATTATTATGGCTATTATAAAGCTATACCCTTATAAAGACTATCAGAATGCTGCTTCAAAGCTAATGCAATATGGCAAGTTACATGACTTCTATAAGTATAAAAGTCTTGAATAAACATTTATGTTACTGCTACAAGAATTCTTATATGTATACTTGACTTTGCAGCTACGATGGAAGAAAATGCAATGGTTTCCGTAGAATGAATTTCGTTAAACTTAAATTTCTTTCAATGTCTTCGTCTTAGCGTGTTGATTTGTGATTATCAATAGTCATTCATAATTCTTTTTTTTATTGCCATTACATTTAGTATGTAGGTGGTGGTATGCAGAAAACGGATTACTGAATTTCTTAATACTAAAAATTATGATGATACTGAATCACTTCTTACAACAATAAAGTAACTTTTAATAAACACACACACACGCATGCGCACACACACTCACTAACACACACACGCGCGCGCACTCACACATTAATGTATTGGACTTTTATTAACCTGTTCTAAATTATTTTAATAATTATGTAACAGTCTAAGAAATACTACTTGTTCTATTTTCGGGAAATGAGGGCTGTTTGTCCTTAATACAGGCTACTAAGTAACCTAGCTAGGACATCAGATCGTGTAATTGTATTGTTACCTACTCATCATAGATGTAAACTATTCCTAAATTGTCATCCTACTTTGTAACAGACTGTACCACTTTTTTATAAAATAAATAAGTGATTAATTGAGTTATTAATTGATTAATTGATATGTATTTATCTGTGTATCTATTATAATGTAGTATTTTCACAATGTTAATGTCACACCAATGACAATCCTTTGTAATCCTTGTTTGTAATCAATCCTTGTTTGTAATCGCACCCACGATACAGGAAGAAATTCCTAGTGTGGGGCAACGTTTTAAAAAAAAAAAAAAAAAAAAAAAAAAAAAACCCACTTCAAGTCCAGACAATTACTGTCCTTACCAGGTTGCCTGGAAGAGATCGCGGAACGCGATAAGGCCGCCCATTGTATTTGCATCAATTTTAAGTTTATTTTTATAATGTTATTTTAAGGTGTACAATAAAGCATATAATAAATAAATAAACATTGACCATAACACTTTCGATGAAGATTTCCCAAAAGATTGCCTTTTTCAAGGTGATAATGAATCATCTAATAAGTGTAACAGTGACATACATACGGGTTCAGAGATGATTATAGCTAATGATGATATATAAAATTATTTATTCTCTTATTTTAAAATGTGTGATTTGCCAAGGTCATAATCACTTCAGTACACAATTCGTGGCAATCATCTTTGTCAAGAAACTGACAACATACATCTTTGGTATTGTCTCGGGTTCTGTAAAATAAAAGTCGGTAAAAAGAAGTACAAAGTTTTATTTTTTACTTCGTTAAGAATGTTTTTGTAAAAATAAAATATTTTTAACTTTTTAGTTGTGGTACATAACAAAACTTGAACATAAACTGTGAAATGAGAGTGTACCAGAATTAACAGTAGGTACACATCTGCGTACCTCTTTTGAGCGTTTTGTTATGAAATAACTTAGATTTCAGCAATCCCGAGAGATTTGAAAACAGAACTCTTCAATAAATGGAGAGTTCTGTTTTATAATATCTCCAATTTTGTTAGGCCAATTGGTGGATTGGTGTTTGGTATCGCCTATAGTGTAGGTTTTGCAAACTTATACTGTCGGAGGCAACCCGCAGGCTTATTACGTATCTTTTGCAAGAGCAAAACGATAGCGATTTTTGCGAAATAATTGCTTTTCCATACAGAAGTTATAGAGTTGTTGGCGGTTTTTTTTTTGAATAATTGCATTTGACAAACAGCGAGCGATTAGCAAACGATTGTGTAGGACCTACCATAACTACACTGCAGGTAATGGCGACTTTTATGACATAACGTGTTTGATCGCTATCGCTTTGCTCTTACTAAATATACGTAATAAGCCTACAGGACGGACATCGTCGATGCCCAACGGCTTTTGCTCGCGCGAAGTCGTTATTGCGGTCGCGCAAACACTAGCCACCCTATTATAGTCTTTCATGCACATGCCTTGCAGCAAAAGAAGGAAGAAAGAAGAAGAAGAAAAGAAGTAGATGTCCAAGCCAGGCACCCGCGGCCCAACGGTTCGCGGCGCCCCCAACCCGCAGGAGGCATGATCTGCGATGGACTGGACTGTCCCGCTCCCTAACCTAGGGACCGTTACCTCTCGGTGCGCCGCCGACCGAGGGAAGCCACCAGCACCAGCATCAGACATTCAGAAGGAGCCGGGGTAGGCAATGCGCCACCGACTCCCCAGCATCACCAAACTCACCATCACAAAGGTACTGTGCCCCCACAAAGTGCCGCCCTATCGAATCCATCCCGGTACCCGCTGCTCGATCTACGACCGCGCGTACCCCGGAAACAAATTTTTCGGTCGTTTCTCCGTTCACCCGCATTAAAATTTCGGGGTTGGAAACCCGTAAAACCGTGCAACCAACGCACCCAACCGCGAACCCAACTACTCAAAAGCCACGTATAACAACTGCTAACGTGAGTAACACGGTTAGGAAACCGGTAAATACCGGTATAATACGCCTTGCGCACCAAACGCAAATTGTTCCTTTCAGCACTGTAAGGGACTTGGGCTGGCACATCGATAATACCCTTACCTGGCGTACTCAAGTCACTAGTGTGAGTCGGCAAGTCACTGGAACGCTGCGGGCTCTGTATCGTATGAAAAACTTATTACCATCGAATACGATGGCAATGCTTGTGCAGTCCCTAATTTTCCTATGGTGACGTGTGCTACTATGACCTGAATGTAGACCTTCTCAACAAACTAGACCGTCTTCTAAATTACTGCATTGGATTCGTTTTCAATTTGCGTAAATATGATCATGTCTCTGCGCATCGATCGCTTCTAAAGTGGTTGCCTATACGCCAGCGCAGAGAGCAAAGGGCACTAACTACGTTGTTCTCATTTCTCGCCTCTTCTAATTTCCCTAGTTATCTGGCCCCTCACTTTAACTACATTTGCGCCAACCACAATAAAAATCTACGGTCATCCCATAACCGCCTTCTTCAATGTCCCAATCACCGCACTGACTTCATACACTGTTATTTCTTCGTTCAGTCTATTTTTCTGAGGAGTGCGCTCCCTCAGGCAATCAGGATGGCAACCAACCGGTTAACCTTTAAAGTTAAAGATCGCGAGCACATTCGCAAGAAGTTGGTAGTAGTATCGTCACGGTAAAAATATATAAAGTATTCTATCTTCATACTAACGGTTGGAACGCAAGAAATGCCTACGTTACTCGAGCTCAGCCCACACTCGTCATATTACCAGTCGCGGACGCGCCGCTGTAACGAACGAACGGTGTGCTGGTTTTGTAAGTAAGCGTGCGATTTGTGAATATTTTATTCAAATACGTACCAGTACTTACTTACTTAATATGTCAGAGAGCAATTATAGCCTATATTGTGCTGTTTTTGGTTGCTTGAATTCTTCTATAACGCACCCAGAGTAACCTTTTTTTAAATTACCTGGAACCTCCGAAAGGCAAGACAATAAAAAAATATATACCTAACCTAATAATACGTAATTTGTTTCTTTTTTTAATAGGTAGGTATTTCGCTTTTTCCACCGAGTAAAATACCTGGATCAATAAATATAAATAAGTGGATACGGTGATAAAGTCACACACGAGTCACCTACCTACGCTCTGCCACAGGCGCGGTCTAAAAAAAAAACTAGTAGGTAGTTTCCCAGGCTAGGCTATCTACTTACTTATGTTCTTAGCTACTTACATCATCTTCCTGCCCTTATCCCATGTTACTTGGGGTCGGCGCAACACGTTTTCCTCTTCCATACCATCCTATCCCCCGTCACTCCATCACTGACGCCCTTTTCTTTCATATCACTCCTCACACAGTCCATCCATCTTTTCTTTGGCCGTCCCCTCCCTCTCCATCCATTCACATCTATATTCATAACTCTTTTAGTAATATGCGTGTCATCCTTCCTCATCACATGACCATACCAGGACAAACGGTTTCCTTTTAACTTTTCTGTTACTGGCGCCATTTTCAAACTACCTTTATTATACTCATTTCTCACTTTATCCATTCTCGTCACTCCGCACATCCATCTCAACATTCTCATTTCTGCTACATGCAATCTCTTTTCATCCATCTTTTTCACAGCCCAACATTCTGATCCATACAGTACGACAGGTCTAATCACGGACTTGTAAATTTTCCCCTTTAACTTGAGGGGCATCCGTGGGTCACAAGTTGTTCCATTAACCTGTCGCCATTTCATCCATCCCGAGTTGATCCTGTGCGTTACGTCTCGGTCTACCTCGCCATCCTCTTGGATAAGCGACCCTAGGTACCGGAAGTCGGAGCATATCGGTATGGGTGTTCCAGCAAGAGCTATAGGCACGGAACTGGAGAGACCGCCAAAATAGCAGAAAAGGTACTCAGTTTTAGTTCTGCTCAATTTCAAGCCAACACTCTCCAGTCTGTGCCATCACACCTCCAATCTGCTCTGAACCTCTAGGCCACTCTCGGCGACCAGCACAATGTCATCGGCAAACAGCATCCACCAGGGTGCCTCTTCCTGTATGTCTGACGTCAGTGCGTCCATTATCACCAAGAAGAGGTAAGGACTGAGCGCCGACCCTTGGTGCAAGCCGACTGCCACACTGAAGCTGCCAGTAGTGCCCACTGTAGATCGGACTTGGGTACTGCATCGACTGTACATCGCTTGGATCAACTGTACATACTTCCCAGGTACACCTTTCTCCTTAAGGGCCCACCACAAAACCTCACGGGGCACCCGGTCGTATGCCTTCTCGAGGTCAATGAACACCATGTGCAAGTTTTTATGAGCACCTCTGTATTTCTCGCACAACTGGCGGATTGCGAAAATGGCATCCGTTGTACCCCGACCAGGCATAAAACCGAATTGTTTCTGCGATATTTCACTCTCTTCTCTCAGCCGCCTTTCAATAACTTTCTCCCAAGCTTTCATACTATGTGACATTAGCTTTATTCCTCTATAGTTATTGCACTCCAGCACATCACCTTTGTTTTTAAAGATGGGCACTAGCGAACTATTGAGATGATTCATCAGGTATGGCTTCTTCCAGCAACAACTTATTGAAGAATAAAGCTAACCACGTCCATCCATCGACGCGCAATATCTTCCACACTTCAACTGGTATTCCATCCGGACCTACTGCCTTACCATTCTTCATTCCATTTACTGCTATTCTTACTTCCTCCATACTAACCATTCTCACTAACCCCTCATTCACAGGTTTATTCTCTAACATACCACTCCAGTTATTTTCCTCATTCATCAGTTTCTCAAAGTATTCCTTCCACCTATCCTTAATTTTTTCATCTTCAGAAAGAATAGTTCCAGCCTGGTCTTTTATGCATCTTATCTGACAGACATCCCTCGCCCTTTTCTCCCTAGCTCTAGCAAGCCGGTACAGATCCTTTTGGGCTGCTGGACTATTCAGCGCGCCGTATAGCTTGTCCTGAGCTTTTGCTCTCGCTATAGCCACAGTTTTCTTAACTTTTTTCTTCGCAGCATCATACTCACCCTTTTTTGCAACTTTCAAACTAGCGTTTTCCTGTTCTACACCGTGCCATTCCTTAAATTTTTTCTTCTTTTCCTTTAACACATTCTACTTACATATATTATTTAATTAGAAAAACATCATTATGAAATGATTACTTATGAGATTAATAATTGTAAGATTTAAAATAAGTTTAATAAAAAAATATGTCGCATCAGGGCTGGCCGATAGATGCAAACCATCGGGAAATCAGGATGTATTCCCTTAGGTTAAGACATCGTGTGTGGGCAGGTCGTTGGGTACAATCGTGCAAATGAAATCACAGAAGATAGTCGATACACTGGGTTTATTTAAATAGTCACAACTCAGTTACATTGTTGCTTACTAATATTACGGATCGACACTGATTCTACGACGTGTTAGCTCTACGGCGTTCAGTACTCAACTCCCATATTCTATGTTCCCCACCACGCAAGTGATTAGAAATAGCGCGCCAATGCGTAGTTGTTCTTGCTTCCGCCAGATGGCGTGCTTGCGATTTGTTTTGACGTCCGTACTATTGACTAAACCCGACACGGCCATCCTGCGAGACAGGCGTCCTCGTCTGTTCCTCATTGTCAGGGTTAACAGTTGTATCGAATCATGTGGAAATTCTCATGAATGTCCTCAGCCCTTGGGGGAAGCTGAGGGGTCTGTCAGACTCCTACTGACTAAAACCACATGGTGTTCTCTAGGCCGTAATTTCTTTTGAGAGGCGAGCGTGGAACACAGCACCTCGCCTTCTCGGGCCTCTCTCAGGTGACAGATCCCCAAATCTATCACCCGCAGGCATCATCTTCTTGTCCTTGCTCACTGCCATCTCATGTCGTGTTGCGCCACATGTCCTCTTAGTCTACTCCGACCCGCCAGTCTCCCATCATACAAGGGATGTTTTTCTGAAACACAAAATTTCCAAACAGTATTCACTCGTCCAATCCTGACTCATACTCTAGAGTGAGGAAACATTTCGAAACAATCAAACATGATCATTTAAATCTCTCTGTTCACTATTGCAAGGAAAAAGTAATTCTATTTTCAATTTAAAGAAAATAGCAACTTAATCATCGATCCGGTAACTAAAAGCACCCAATCTTCGTGATTACAAAGTCCAAGTACCACTGATAGTCATTAATGTCACATTAAATGAAACAAAAGAAAAAAGACACCAGGTATCTTATTCACGACCTTTAGCCATCACATAGCTCTCTTCTCAATTGCTCTACTCGCACATCACTACGATGTCGAGTCAACTCAACTCTCTGAACTCAGAACCCGTTCACACAGATTTAGTCTGTCCTATGTTACGTCTATTCATCATCTACAATCTCAATTGGTACTTCAGCTTTGTATATCTTACTAACACAATCTACGCATAGTAATCAAAATTAGAAAACCTAAATTATTTCAATTTTCGTAATGAAGGCTTGACGATTCGAACGTCATCAACATTTACATGGTGACCTAACCTCTCGCGTGACTATGCGAGTTTACTTTATTTTACCCTCATAACTCAACAGGAATCCTCTGCAAGGTTCCTTACACAAACGTGTTTTTTACACCGACTTACAGGTGCCCTACAGGCCCACAGTTGCTACAAAGACCTCCAGTTGCCACACTGGCCTACAGTTGCCATAAAGGCCTCCAGTTGGCACACTGGCCTTTAGTTGCCACACAGGCCAACAGTTGCCATAAAGGCCAACAGTTGCCACACAGGCCAACACACAACGCTCGGCTACTCCTGACCAAACTAGATCATTGGGTTCGTGAAAATAGGAAAATTTTAGAACTCTGATCTTTAACTAAATCATTACCCTAGGCCATGTACCACCAGTCGCTCAAATCAAACTTTAAAACTTCTTCTGCAGCAAAAACTGCCAAGCTTACAGAAACCCTCGAGTAAAACCTCTAACGCCACGGCTCTGTAGCCGAACAGCAATTATATTGCTCTCACACAACGGTCTCTCAAGACCCCGACCTCCGCCAGAATCCACTGGTACGGTCAAACATAATACGGCTGATAGACTCAATTACTCGACATTTTAAGCTTGCTCATCATCATTAAAATCCTTTTAACATCAACATCGACTGGTACATGACCCGCTGGCATCTTCCTTAACCTACAGTGTGCGTACTTGTAGGTTTTAAGCGTACCCATTTAAAGCTTTCGGTGTATAATGATCACTGTCTTGTCTTAATCACCTATCGCGGACTTAAAACAGGGCCTATCTAGTTTTCTCTTCTAGACTTTCCCACAGAACACTATTAATCAGAAAAAGGTCCGATGATCAACAAGTTCAACTAAACAAAGTAATTAAAATAAGAGTAACAATTATGTTACTCTTTACCACAATTCAAAGGCAATGCATACCCAATTCATAAAACCTCTTCAAAAACCCATCGCCACATGTTACGCATGAGGTGCGGTCCAGAATTGGTCTTACGAGTAGACATGTTACACTGTCATCAACTATGACTTACAATTCTCAAGGAACTTGGTGATTGGGGATCCTTCTCACAAGATTCGTGCTTTTTACTCAAAGATTTTGGAAAATACAGACTATTAATATGAGGGGAATTTTGCCTGATAATATTTGCTTCTTAATACCCGTGTGAAGGAGCTTCACGAATAACTCAGACCAATATCGTTCAAACCAGATTATCAACAGTAACCCTTTACTATCGCTAACTAACTCAGTTTTTATGTACGGAAAACGATCGCGAGATCTATTGCTATCATAATATTTACTTTGAAAGTAAGCAAGTGAATTCAGATCTGAAGACGGTGGTTGTACATTGTTACGCAACAAGATCTGTTCTAAATACACGCAAATGACCAGTACCGTTACTAACTCGATACAATTACGTTAGCCCAATGCCATCACTAACTCGCTTTGCCACTGAAAACGACTAGTTATTCAGTCATTTTGGATAACTCATCTCCTTCATATGGGATATCTCATCCTAAAGTTCGTACTGAACCAAATATTGAAACTAGGAAAGTACTTACAAGCCAATAGGTAACTTATTAGCTACTTGCTTTTTACTAGGTGTGTCTTAATTACCTAGTGATGGTGCTAGGTATAACCACTACCAACCAATTCAGTGTTCCAACATGAACACTCTTAAAACTCGAAATAGCATCTCATCACTAGAGAACATTCGACTTCACTATCGAAATAAAATGGAAGCGACTCACCGAGTATTTCATTCTAAAATTGCGCGCGCTCGTAACGTTCGGCTACGACCTGCGAACTGCTAGTCTGCCGTTCCTCTTAACCTCTCAAATGGTGACATGTCAACCTTCGCGAACAGCATCTGAACCGCTAGCCGCTAACCTGCAGCAGAGACTCCACTGCGACACAATATGGTATCTGAAACATGAAAAACACTACGAGAGTACTTGTTCACATTGTTATCTTAACCATACACAGCTTTGATGGAATTTAATAAGTGCACCGGTGTAGTAACCTAAACCAATCAATCTGCCTAGCCTTTTCACAACTACACCGGGGTCGGCTTCCAGTCCCACCGGATTCAGCTGAGTACCAGTGTTTTACATGGAGCGACTGCCTATCTGACCTCCACAACCCAGCAACTGGGTAACACGGTACCCCTTGGCAAGACTGGTGTCAGATCTCAGGCCTCTGACCACCCGTAACGACTGCCAAATGACAGCCGGGACCAACGGCTTAATGTGCTTTCCGAGGCACGGAGCAAACTCGGTATGTTAAAATGGTCACCCATCCACGGACCGACCTCGTCAAGCGTTGCTTAACCTTGATGATCGACCAGTGCGGCTGTTATTATTTAGCCACGAGCTTCTAGTAGTAGAAGTAACTTAAACCTGCAAAATGTGTTATTATGGACACCGAATGGTAGTGCAAAGTCCCTGTCCAAAACATGAACCACACATTACAGTGTCCCAAGTGCCCAGGTAGGTATATGAGCTTTAGATAAAATAATGCCACCGCATTTTAAGTAGCAATTAATTAGGCCTGGTAGGGTTTACCAGTTTGACCCTCCGTCCACAAAAGAAGAATACTATGCTTATTCTCAAACTCAGGAAACCTATCACACTACATAAAACTATCACACTACAAAACTAATGAAAATATTTCATTTGGAATTATCCTAATCTCCAGACTGAAGTGTAAGGTAGCTTCGCCTCTGCCACTATATCGTTCTAACTTCCAAACAATAATAGTCAGCCAAGGCCAGTCAAAGGTTATTGTAGAATAATGACTCTTCAGCAATATGAAAACTTGACCATCGATAACTAACATGAAACTATGACCTGACACGGGCCACCCCGGCGAACCACTGACCACCATACCGTACACCAAACCAGAATTTTGAATAGTGAACACACTTTTCCATAGTCATAACAAAATGAAAACGACTCACCAGATTGGCATAAAGATCAGTGAGTATGGATCTTTTCACATGTCCACACGCTCCTCCTTGACCTGTCCAGCTTCTTGGTTGTTAGCCTCCTTCCTGCTCTGTTCCGGACTGGTTTTTTTCATTATTCAAGACTGAGGGTAGTCGCAGAAAACTCGACAACTGTTTCTATCTGACACCGCAATTTTTTTTGCAAGAATGTAACCGCCACTTTCACTACCATTGTTTCTATGTGTGATCTCATTAGCACGACCGAATCCCAATTCTGATGTCGCATCAGGGCTGGCCGATAGATGCAAACCATCGGGAAATCAGGATGTATTCCCTTAGGTTAAGACATCGTGTGTGGGCAGGTCGTTGGGTACAATCGTGCAAATGAAATCACAGAAGATAGCCGGGACCAACGGCTTAATGTGCTTTCCGAGGCACGGAGCAAACTCGGTATGTTAAAATGGTCACCCATCCACGGACCGACCTCGTCAAGCGTTGCTTAACCTTGATGATCGACCAGTGTGGCTGTTATTATTTAGCCACGAGCTTCTAGTAGTAGAAGTAACTTAAACCTGCAAAATGTGTTATTATGGACACCGAATGGTAGTGCAAAGTCCCTGTCCAAAACATGAACCACACATTACAGTGTCCCAAGTGCCCAGGTAGGTATATGAGCTTTAGATAAAATAATGCCACCGCATTTTAAGTAGCAATTAATTAGGCCTGGTAGGGTTTACCAGTTTGACCCTCCGTCCACAAAAGAAGAATACTATGCTTATTCTCAAACTCAGGAAACCTATCACACTACATAAAACTATCACACTACAAAACTAATGAAAATATTTCATTTGGAATTATCCTAATCTCCAGACTGAAGTGTAAGGTAGCTTCGCCTCTGCCACTATATCGTTCTAACTTCCAAACAATAATAGTCAGCCAAGGCCAGTCAAAGGTTATTGTAGAATAATGACTCTTCAGCAATATGAAAACTTGACCATCGATAACTAACATGAAACTATGACCTGACACGGGCCACCCCGGCGAACCACTGACCACCATACCGTACACCAAACCAGAATTTTGAATAGTGAACACACTTTTCCATAGTCATAACAAAATGAAAACGACTCACCAGATTGGCATAAAGATCAGTGAGTATGGATCTTTTCACATGTCCACACGCTCCTCCTTGACCTGTCCAGCTTCTTGGTTGTTAGCCTCCTTCCTGCTCTGTTCCGGACTGGTTTTTTTCATTATTCAAGACTGAGGGTAGTCGCAGAAAACTCGACAACTGTTTCTATCTGACACCGCAATTTTTTTTGCAAGAATGTAACCGCCACTTTCACTACCATTGTTTCTATGTGTGATCTCATTAGCACGACCGAATCCCAATTCTGATGTCGCATCAGGGCTGGCCGATAGATGCAAACCATCGGGAAATCAGGATGTATTCCCTTAGGTTAAGACATCGTGTGTGGGCAGGTCGTTGGGTACAATCGTGCAAATGAAATCACAGAAGATAGTCGATACACTGGGTTTATTTAAATAGTCACAACTCAGTTACATTGTTGCTTACTAATATTACGGATCGACACTGATTCTACGACGTGTTAGCTCTACGGCGTTCAGTACTCAACTCCCATATTCTATGTTCCCCACCACGCAAGTGATTAGAAATAGCGCGCCAATGCGTAGTTGTTCTTGCTTCCGCCAGATGGCGTGCTTGCGATTTGTTTTGACGTCCGTACTATTGACTAAACCCGACAAATATAATATTTACCTCAGATTAAAGAAAAGAATCTGAGATATTTATAATCACAAAACTAGAAAGAAACTCAAGTAGGTAAATGCGGGCGGCCCTAACGCGTGTTCAAGTGACGAGCGCTTGTAGGCACTTATTTCAAGATCAGGGCTGAGTTACAATACTATTAGATATCTTTACCGTGGTATCGTCAAAGCGCTCATGTACTTCAAATTATAAATCTATTATTACTAATGTTTAAGTATATCTATATATTGTGTTTATTCGTTTGAGTATAAATGGAATAATTATATTGTATTTATAGTTTATATATATATTTTACATAAACCTGATTTGTTTAACTGTCAATATTGCACCTACCACTAGTTGTCTCTGCATCACCTAAAGGTTGACTGGTAGAAAATGCCTAAGGCATTAAGTCCGCCTCTGTACCTACGTTTGTGTGCATGAAGTATTAAATAAATAAGTAGGTGTTACAATCTATTCTAAAGATTACTTTATCTAGCTTATCAAATTACAAGGTGCCAACTGAGTGAATAACTAAAGATTTATCTAGTGACTGCCTCGCGAATTCCAAATTGCGAATTAGAAGAATTTGTCACTCTTGATTGTGGAAAGAAATAGGATACCATAATTTACCAATAATGACTTTGGAGTTGACTAGAGCAGCCCTGACGCAATCGACGGAGGTTCCCAAGCTGCAGTATCCGTGCTTATCGGGGGGAGAAACCTGCAATGTATGAAGTAACATTATTAGTACAGTAAATGAGATGAGCATAGCCCTCACTTTTGAGCATACCTATGCTCAAAAGTGAGAGAACTCTCCAGCAGCCTTATTGCGAAATGAATTCGGCAAGGCAAAGGGCACAGAGTATGAACAATCGACCAATCAAATTTCCCTCCTTCGGCAGTCGGGTAAAAGGTGCGTGTATGACAAGATTATCTCCTTTTTAACCGACTTTCCAAAAAAGAGGAGGTTTTCAATTCGACTGTATTTTTTTTTTTTTTTATGTTTGTTACCTCAGAACTTTTTACTGGGTGGACGGATTTCGATGATTCTTTTTTTATTTGAAAGCAGGTGCTTGTCATGTGGTCCCATTTAAATTTCATCAAGATCTGATGAAGAACTTTGGAGATATACATCGGAACTCTTCAATAAATGACTGCAAATCACTCGGGATAGCTGCAATCGCATGTCTGTTTATTGTTTTTACCATTACATAACATAACATCACACTAGTACGCTCTAAAGAGGGTACGCAAGTGTGAACAGTTAACCCTGGTATACTCTCATTCCACCGGTTTTGTTAAGTTTCATGTTATTGGGATAATCAATTCTGGCTTCACTTTGGACATTATAGGTACCTAACCTATAGAACTGGTCCATTATGTACCACAACTAAAAAGTGAAAAATAAAAAAAACTTTTTACAAAAAATACAACCGACTTCCAAATAAAAACACTACAAAGTGAAAATAAATTCAATTTCGGAAGTCGGTTTCAAAAAACGAAGAAACGAAAACAGGAACACCGACTTCCGAAATTGAATTTATTTTCACTTTGTAGTGTTTTTATTTGGAAGTCGGTTGTATTTTTTGTAAAAAGTTTTTAATAGGAGTAAATATTTAAGGTTCAAGGCAGGTGTCATTCTGTATTTTTGCCTACCCCCCATGAGACAAAGGCGTGAGTTATTGTATAAACTTTTTTACAGTTCACATCAAATCTTATTTGATAATTTTGATTGCCTATAGTTTGAACGCACCTGAATAAGAGCAATGTCGGGCTTGATGATTTTCAAGTGGAACAGCTTAGGGATGTCCTGCAGGAAGATGGGGATGGTGTCCGAGCGGCCCTCGGCGACTGACTTGCGGACGTTCGCGGCCATGAACAAGGATACTGACCTGGTGAAGGTGAACATAACATTATTAGGCCGTATGGGCGCGATAGCTCTGCGAAACTAACTTAATCTACCAAGACTTCACGGCCGATCAGCTTCCAATCTTACCAGATTCAGCTAAGTACCAGTATTTTACATGTTGCAATTACCTATCTGGCCTCCACAACCCTTATAGTTCTCGCCAAACTTCTTGGCTAAAGATAAAGATAAAGATGATTTATTTGTTAAACATGTGTTTACATACAATAGGCATGCAAGATGTTCAATTCTTTTTAGCGCTTACAGACATGTTTTGCCTTATGAGGCGTACAAATATGTGTATTACAAATTGATTAATTCACTAAAATATAGCAATGTCAGATATTATTATACTAAAATCACAATAGATTGGCCTTTATCTTAATTAAATGTCATGTAAATCAGAATTAATAAAATCAAACAATGTCAAAAAAGTAAAATAAATAAAATCTGAAACAATATAAATTCATAAAATGTCATGAATAATAATAAATAAGTTTACATTATTATAAAATTACTAAAATTTCACGAAATAGAAAATAAAAAAAATAAAAAAAAAACTTAAAATGTCATAAATTGAGATTAATAAAATAAAACAATGTCAAAAAAAAATCACAAAATAAAATTAAACCAAAAAAAAATGTCATAAATCGAATCAATTCACAAAATGTCATACAATCGAAATTAATACAGTTAATCATCAGTGTCAAAAAAAAAAAAGTAAAATATATCTATAAAATAATTTATTGGATGTCAAATATAAAACAATAGAACATAAAAAAAACAATATGTGGAATGTCAATTCAATGTCAGAAGGCCATATAAATCGAAATTAATTTAAAAAAAATAATGTTATGCAATTTTATCGTTCAAGAAGTCTCAATGGTAATAACACTTGTCTGCTAAAAAATCTCTCATCTTTTTTTTAAAGTGATCAGTCGGCAAAGTTTTATAAGATTGTGGTAGTTTGTTGTATATTTTTGGTGCCATACAAAAAGCACGTTTGCCCAATAAGGCAGTTTTTGATGTGTGTAAGCAAAGTTGGCTATTGTCACGTCTGTTTCGGGGGAAGGTGTCAGCTAGTCGTGGAAACAGGTCAGGATTAAGTTTGACTAATGTCAACATTTCAAAAACGTATAGTGACAGAAGGGTTAATAATCTATGTTTTTAAAATATGGCTTACAGCTATCTGTGGTTTTCAAATTAAACATAGCTCGCATACATCTCTTTTGGGCCTTAAACGCTATTACTGTGTTGGTGGAGTTGCCCCAAAATATGATACCATAGCGTAGCAACGATGCAACAAGTCCATGATATGCAGTTACCAATGCATCTGTGCTCAGTTCTGGGGCAAGTTTATATAAGGCATACGCAGAAGAACTCAGCCTTTTACTAAGGTATTCGAAGTGTGCCTTCCAGTCCAGCTTTGCGTCTATCATAATACCAAGAAATTTTGTGTTGTCAACTTTATTAAGTAATGTGTCATTGTACATAGCTTTAATGTCATTTCCCGCCTGGGCCCGTTGCCTAAAATGCCGTCGGTGCTCCGTAGACCAATTCAAATTTGACCAATTGGTCTATGGGAAAATGACATGTTTCCATCGACCAATTACCAACTGGGCTATGGAGAACACTGGACGTAGACCAAAACTATGATCCATTATAACATTATAACCCCGAGTTCACACCATTTTCCTATACTTTGGGTTCAAAGAAGCCTTTGTTATATTTTTTGGGTCACATCAAACTGAATTCAAAAATATTGTAAATAAATAAAAAAAAATATCAAAATTTATTTATTAGGTCATTAAGCGACAATTGTAAAAATTAAAAAAAAGTAATAATAGTTGATTCGACCGTCGTAAATAAATACAATATAATGTTCGTTAATTAAAGTTAATTTAAATAGAATCTTCAATGAAAAGATAGAAAAGCATGTCATCATCATCATATCAGCCGGAAGACGTCCACTGCTGGACATAGGCCTCACTCAAACGTCGCCATTTGATCGGTCCCGTGGGTCTCGCATTCAGCGGATCCCCGCAACCTTCACCAGGTCCACCTGGTACTCGTAGGAGGCCATCCAATGCAACGTCTTCCGGTTCGCGGTCGTCACTCCAGAACCTTTCTACATAATCGGCCATCCGTTCTGCGAGCAATCTGCTCTGGCCACTGCTACTTAAGTTTGGCAATTCTTCGGGCTATGTCGGTAGCCCTGGTTCTCTTAAAAAGTATTTAAACTGTTTGAAATGGCCACTTCACCGAAAATATTGTCATTATGTATGGTGTCAATTGGTTGCCAAATGACAGTATGTCTTCGAGATGAGGGTATTGCGAAGACTATTGTCGCCAATTCTGGGATCCCAACGGACTCAATGAGATAAATGTTCACATTGATTTGTATTGTAATCTTTGTACAAATGAATTGTTATGTCGTGATTATTCAGTAAATGATTATTGTTTCAAAAATTGATCTTGATATTTTTTATAAATACTTGTGGACAAGGCTTTACTATACTATTAAACTGGGCAGCGGAACATTTCCCAATTCTCCATAGCCCAGTTGATAATTGGACGATGGAAACATGTAATTTTCCCCATAGACCAATTGGTCAAATTTCAATTGGTCCATGGAGCACCGACGTAAAATGCATAATAGTTGTCTGGCCATGATATTATTAATGACAAAGATTGATTAATGTCACTTTCATATACGTCATTTTTGTTGCATGCTATAGTCATTGTTCTGTCGTCAGCAAAGAGAGTCATGGGGTGGTCAATTGTAGTGGGCAAGTCATTTATGTAAATGATAAAAAGCAATGCTCCCAGTACGCAGCCTTGGGGAACACCGTACATAGGGGTACGTTCGTTTGATCGATATGTTTCTTCTCGTCTTGTCTTAATATTAATTCTAACTATTTCTGTGTACTGTTTTCTATTTGTAAGGTATGACTCAATAAGCATTAGTATGTTTCCTCTTATGCCATAGGCTTCCAGTTTCTTTAATAAGATACCATGATCAACATAGTCAAAAGCTTGTGTCATATCGCAGTAAATAGCGCACACCGGGATTCTCTTGTCCATATTATTCACAACAGTATGTAGAAAATCATAAATGGCTGCCCTGAAGTTGTCTTTCCGATGTGCATGACACGGATCGGTGCTGTTTTTATGAGATCTACTACTGCACAGCCATTGTAGCTACCTTCAGGACGGCCAAGAAGTTTGCCGAGAACTGGATAACAAGATACCCCTTGGCCAGACTGCTGTCAGCCTTCAGGCTTCTGACTACCCGTAACGACTGTCAAAGATCTTCAAATGACAGCCGGAAACTCGCTATGTAAAGATGCTCACCCATCCACGGAACAACCTGGGCAAGCGTTAATTAACCTTGAAGATCAACCCGTGCGGCTGTTATTATTTAGCCACGAGCTCCTTCTATATTTTACTCCATCTCGAACATTGGTTTAGTGAGGACAGAGAGACATTCATCGTTAGAGCGGCATCCTGAATGGAACTGCCAGTGACCATTAATGCAATATCGTCAGCATACTGAAGGATTTTGCAGTCGAAACTCGGGCATGAGGGTAGACTGTTCTTTTTTCAGAGTCAATTTCAGGGGTTCTTAATTGAATGAAGCGATTGGTAAAGATGTTATCAATGATATGGCAAATCCTAGCCAGGATTCTCAGCTCGTGCAGCTTTTGCCTGAAAGATGGGAGGAGCACCGAATCATAGGCAGCTGATATGTCCAGAAAAACTGTAACAACAGACTCCTTCCTGCTAAAGGTCAGCCGGACCTCTGACGTGAGGATACCCACACTATCAGCGGTGTCTAAACCTTTCCTAAAGCCGAAATGAGTCGTTAGGAGCAGTTGAATTGTCTCCAGGTTGAATTTTTCCAGCGATTTATGGAACGATATCGTCGTGAGGGCCTTCCTCCTGATTTTGCGCGCTTTTTCAACCTCGGTCACCTGCCGGAAGCACAGAGAGTAAGTTATAAAACATTTTATATTAACATCATCATGGTTTTACCCAATGCGGAAACATTGTGATGAAACTAGCATGTCCTAGAAGCAAAATTTGGAATACCCGTGTCGGCCACCAACCCGTACCCGAAAACAGGAAACTGCTCCCAACGACTGCTAACCGGTTTTTAACTAAATGTTCCAAAAGTTTTATTAGTATGGACGATAAAGCGATAGGTCTGTTTGAGCAATGATCATTCGGATCTTTGCCTAGTTTTAGTATCGGGATGATAACTTGAACCTTCCATTCTGTGGCAATGTAGGCGGAGGTAAAGCAAAAAATTGCCAAGTCTAGGTAATATTGGTAAGTTTTGGACCAGCTTTGGAAATAAAAGAGTAAGGGAATCCGTCCACACTCGGTGCGGATTCTTTAACATGGGATAACATAGTTTTTAGTTCTTCCAAGCTAAATGGCATGTTCATTGGGTCATCAGTGTTGTCTACATCATTCGATGCCAACACCAATGTCCTCTACATAAGCTGGAGCGATTTTTGAGAAAAACTGGTATCCTAGTTCTTCTGTGAGATTGTTTCAAGAGAAAGGTGTTAAACTGCTCCTAAAACCCTTCCAATTTCGCCACACTGCCGAAACCGGAATGGACGGCTTCAGCGAACTACAGTATTTTGACCAACCTTCACGTTTCTTTATTTTTTTAAATTGCCTTGACTTAGCTTATATCTGCTTGAAGGCAATGAGGTTATCCAGGTTCATATTGCAGTTAACTGTCTTTTCAGCGTCATTCCTGGCTCTGATAATGTCAGTGCATTCCTTATCCCACCATGGCGGGGAACTGGGAAGGAAGTTTACCCGAACAGGGATTTTTAGATCTGCTGTGGAGCAAATGTTAGAAGAAAAGGAAGAAAAACATTCTTGGGCACTATCGCTGTCAACCCTTGGAAGGGAAGATACTCTCAAATCTAAGATTTTAGAATATTAATCGCAATCCGCTGAGGCTAGACAGTATTTTAAAAGGGGTGGGGCAACTTTAGTTCGAGTATTTTTGGAACGGAATTCTATCATGATGTAGGGTAGTGATCACGTCCATAGGTCATTTCCAAGCGATGCCAAATGTGGAGGTATATTGGATGAACAGAATGTAAAGTCAACACAACTATTACTCTGCCCAGACTGTGAAGACCTGCGCTTAACATTTCCATCGTTGATGACACAAAGATCTAAATCATCCAATATATCCACCAAGCTTATACCAAAGTTATCGCAACTATCTGATCCCCAATGATAATGATGGCAAAATCACCCATAACAAGTATTGGACCGCGAACACTGCATAACAAATTTCTTATATTGGGCAGATATTCGAGTTGAGGGTGCGCAATATAAAAACTTAATTAAAAAAATCAAAAAACCCGACTGCTTTTTGCTGCTTTTTTTCCTTGTTTACGACTTTTTAGTTCACTTTTGAAGCAGTCGGGTTTTTTGATTTTTTGAATTAAGTTTTTTATTTACAACTTTTCAGTTAGTTTTTTTTCGAATTAGATACATTTAAACATATAAGTGTTATATATTTTTTATTTTGATACCCCACACGATGGGTTTGGAAGAAAAAAAAAAATTGGGCCCCCACAATATGGCACCCAAAATGCGCCATTTTTCTATTGTCCAATTTTAATGTAGCCTATGACACTCGCAGGGTTAAGACGCATCGATTGACGTATGGATCATCAAAATCGGCCTACGCGTTCAGTCTCTGGAACGCCATATAGGAACAAACATACATACATACATACTTACATACATACATACTTACATACATACATACATAGACTGATAAACACATTACCCTCCTTCGGCAGTCGGGTAAAAAGAGAAAATATTTATACCCTCAGCCTTAACTGCAACAAAATTTGACTTGTCGCCAACGAAGGTTGGAGGAATCTAGGAGAATGGCACTTTGCTATTGATGAGCAAGGCACATCCTCCATATCCATCAGGTCTATCATTACGAACACTGCCAAAACATGGCAACCTAAAATTGCTAGCAGGCAAGAGCCATGTTTCAGCAATGCCGCAGATTGATGGTTTAAATTTGTTTATTAAAAAAAGAAAGATCAGGCTTTCTGGAAGTAATACTCCTCACGTTCCATTGAAGGAATGTCAAGGGACTGGGGGCCATCGTGGATGTAATTAAGAATGGAGGTCAATTTTAGGGCAACGTGGTCAGGTATGGATTGGGCGGGATTTGCAAGTAAAGACATTAACATATTAGCAATAAACTCTAAAATCATTTTTGAATTTGCCTGTCTGTATGACATTGGTTCTGCATCTTCCGTTGGAAGGGCACAACCGTTTCTGGATGGGGAGAAGGAGTGGTGTTCGGTAAGGTCTATGTAAGATTGTCTATTACATCCAGGAAGAAGAAGGATGCGGGGTTTAGGTTTTAAACATCCCGTTTTACGGTATGAATTTTAGGTTACAGGAATGGGACTCGAGGACTGGGATTGGGATCTAATTAAAGCAACCTTGTTGCGAGGGGAGGATTTGAAGACGTCGGCATATGATCTGGAAACACCCCACTTGCCGCCACATACGAAATAGATTTTTCCGCCACCAGAGCCTTGATGCTCTTCTGTCAGCCCAATTCAGGACAAGCACTGGTGTTTGCAAAATGTTTGCCAGTACACGAAACACAGAAGTTATTTTCAGGGGTGACTTCACATCCATCACCTGGATGAACTTCACCACATTTAAAGCACCTAGGATTTGACCTACATAGAGTGCGTGTATGCCCCATAGCGGCAACAATGGTAACATAATATAATAGGGTAGTTGTATCTCTCGACTGGAAGAGCTGCGTAGAAACAGTACACGCGTTTGGGAAAGACTTGTCTATCAAACGTCAAAACAACAGTTTTTGTGGGTTTCCACTTAGCCACCACAGAGGAGGACACCATACGGCTCATCCTTCTGGCTTTGATGACAGAGCAACATCCCTCTGGAACCTTAATATTACTAATTATTTCATCCTCTAACTATTCAACTGGAATGTCTCTAATAGTACCCATTCTTGTAATGTTAAATTGTGGGATAACAACAGTCTAGTTATTTTGAATTAAAATTGTATTATTCAGAAAGCTGTTTGCATCTTGATGCGACTTGAACTCAACTGAGACTCTATTCCTACCTATACGTTTGATCCCGTCTAGGCGTATATTATTGAAGTTATTTGTCGTCAAAAACATACCAAACTTGATTGGTTGCGCCTGAAGTTTGATGATCTCGTGGAAACATGTATTTTTCTTACTCCTCCATTAAACTTTCCTGAATAATTTCGTTGCGGGCTCCAAGACAGTGAAATTCATTATCTGGGACTTCGTCAAGCTTCATTGCCTCGGCGCTTTTCTGATGGTCGCCACTGTTGATTCTGGCTTTCAGAAGTTGCAGTGGTTTTGGAATAGTGCGGTGGGAGACGGAAATTCACATCGCGTCTTTCACCTCGCATCTCGTGATTGGTCGATTTTTCATACTCTTTGCCCTTTGCCTTGCCGAATTCAGTAAGCAATAAGGCTGCTGACCCGTAGTAGATCGTTCGTAGGTTCTCTAGTAGAAACACGCTCTAGCATTTAAGATCGCGGGTTTTAACCAAGAAATAGCAGGACTGGAATCTGGATCTAGTCCTTGATAATACTAACCTGAAGGTATCTTTGCATTCAGGAGCGACGTATTTGGCTTCCTTTTCAGTGTGCATATGGACGACTTTGATGTCTTTCATGGAGGCGCTCATGCCAACCTCGGTCATGGCATCGAGCAGATGCACAGGGGTCGCAGCCGCGCCATGTGCGTACACCGTCTGTCCTGGAATGATGGAAAGCATATTTAGAAGAGAGAGATCAAGAAAATGCATGAAAATGTATATTAAACTCACAAACGGCACGCTGCGGCGCGGCCGTTCGGTGCGGGCGTGACAAAATGCCATAAGATAATAATTTATGTAAATCAACATAGATGTAATTTTTTTTTTTTTTTGTTTTGGTTGGTCTCTCAAATTACCATCTAAATAATTTATTGCCAAAGAACATCGCACAACGATTTCAATAATCCCAAACATGATTAGGATACATTGTTTTATTTCAGAGTTCCAGTGCATATACCTTCCGGCTTCATCATCAGATCAGTTCGATGGTACCATTTTCGTATGTATGAATTATTTATACGTATTTACTTCATCATAGTCAGCTATTCGAGATATCTTATACCCGTGACATACTTAACACTAAGGAGTTTCAGTGACCCTCTGTGGTCTTGTTCATCAGTTCCACTTCACCAAATAATACTTTCTGAGTGCAAATGCTTGCATTATTGATGAAAATACAAAAATCGCTATACGTATGCCTATAATATTTGAGGAGTGCCCTCGATTTCTCCAGGAACCCATCATCAGATCCTGACCTGATGACTATGTGACTACCTGGGAAGTATCCCTTTCGATCAAAAGAAGAATTCTCCAAATTGGTATTTTAGTAATCGGAGAAAATACACTAAAAAAAAAGATTCCGACGAATTGAGAAATGAAGGCGGGCACATTTTCGACTGCTACTGGAGGCAGCTCTCACTCTCTCGCACAGCTGAATTCATTCGCTTTGGAAGGTACCACCGAGGAAGAGGAGAAACGTCTTATCACAAACCTTAAAACAAATTATGCTACAGACTATGACCAAATAAGCAGCTCTTTCTTAAAGACATTTAAAAGGTTTCTAATTCCTCCGCTGACCTCCATTTTTAACTCTTGCCTTCAACATGGTATTTTCCCTCACACCCTGACAAGTCTGTTTCCCCATACGTAAGAGCGGTGACAGGCGTATCATTAACTACAGGCCGGTTTCAATCCTCCCAGCACTTTCTAAACTTCGATAGGTTTTCCTACTAACGGATACGTAACCGTACTTCGAATTCTAAAGATCGATAGATCAAGCTGTTAATCACACTAATATAATAAAAGCGAAAGTCTGTGAGTGTGTTTTTATGTTTGTTACTTCTTCACGCTCAAACGGTTGGACGGATCTGGATGAAATTTTGCACAGAGATAGAGTATAGTTAGGAATAGCACATAGGATACTTTTATCCCGGGCATATGTTGTTCCCTTGGTATAATTTACGACATTAACGCGGGGGAAGCCGCTGGCAGATGCCAAGTAAGAAGCTAGTAACCTCATAAACTTTGTTAGCAACAAACTCGACAAAAATAAGAAATGTATAACAATTTTTCCTGATTTAGCCAAGGCTTTGATACGATTTCTGTCCCGATTTTATTCAACAAGCTGGAATTACTTAGTATTAGAAGTACTCAACTGGATCTTTACAAAAGCTGGATAGCTCCAAAGTTTTCGGATCAGCAACCTTAATAGTAGAGACCTTGCAGTTATGTATGGTGTGCCACAAGGCAGTATCCTGGGACCAACCCTATTTCTATTATATATAAACGATCTCACGAATCTCAAGCTTCCCCATGGCAAAATAATCTCTTTTGCAGATGATACTGCTCTGGTGTTCTCTGCCGATATATGGGAAGCGGCTTTCGATGCTGCCCAAAGGGGTTTTGATGCTGCCCAAAGGGGTTTTGAGGCTTGAGTACAATATCTTAACTCTAAATGTAGACAAAACCAAGTATACGTGGGACACTCAGAAAGTTTTGCGAAACTAAAAAAAATTGTTCTATACGTACATATATTTTTATTAAATCTTTTCAAAGTACTTTCCACCAGCCTCTATACAAAGATTCATGCGCCTAAACCAGTTTTCAAAACACTTTTTCCAGTCCGCCGCAGACACCTCGTTTACAGCCTGCTCGAACGCAGCCAGCGCATCTTCCGGCGACGAAAATTGTATCCCTTTGAGCTGATTTTTTATTTTTGGGAATAAAAAGAAGTCACACGGTGCTAGATCAGGGCTGTAAGGAGGGTGACCCAGGAGTTTGACTGGCGTGCTGTCCAGGAAGTCCCTCGTTTTGAGTGCGGTGTGCGCAGGTGCATTGTCGTGGTGGAGCAGTAGCCCGCGGAGCCCTGTGTTTGGTCGCTTGTTGCTTATAACAGAGAAAACTTCTGGCAAACATTTGGTAGTATACCATTCGGCATTAATGCTTCTTTGATCCCGTAAGGGAATTGATACCAAGTGGCCAGTCAAATTAAAAAAGCTAGCGATCAAAATCTTACCCCCGCTTCTAGATCGCTTCACTTTGGTAGGCGTTGGCTCATTTTGAAACACCCAAACAGTCGACTGGCGCTTGGTTTCTGGGTCGTATTGATAAATCCAGGACTCATCACCTGTAACGATGTCGTAAACACGCCGAGACGAGCCTGCTTCAAATTTGTTAAGCATATCACGGCACCATTCCACCCGGGCCTGCTTCTGAGCATCGGTGAGGTTGTGCGGCACCCAGCGTGATACTATCCTCCTCACGCGAAGATGGCTGTGTAGAATCTCGTGAACGCTTCCCGATCCAATCTTCAATATGTGTTGAATCTCCTGATATGTAATTCGCCTATTGTCTTGGATTAAATTTTTCACTGCTAGCACGTTTTCTTCGGTAACAGCCGTCAAAGGGCGACCGCTTCTTTCGTCATCCCCCAAAGTTGGTCGACCGCGCTTGAATTCGTTATACCAACGATACACGGTTGCCTTGGAAGGGCCTTCATCCATGAATGCCATTTGAAGTCTATCGTACGATTCATCCGGTTTCAGGCGACACTTGAAATCGTATAAAATCATAGCTCTAAAATGTTCCCGGCGCAGATCCATATTTCAGTGAGACACAATACTTTGAATTAACTCGCAAAAAATGTGGAGGGAAATTTTGAAATTGGAACTTACTTATTTTTACTTATAAATAATCATATTTTCGAAAAACATTATAACTGGCCAGTCTCCCATATATAAAAACTTTTTTTCGCAATACTTTCTGAGGGGCCTGGTATTTGCTTCAGTATACGGACAAACATAAAAACCAATTACGATTGTCAGTAGATACATCATACCACATGAGTGTGTCTCTAAAGAAAATTGCTCTTGTACTAAATTGGAAAATGTTAAAACAATTAAATACCTAGGCGTTATAATAGACAACAACAACTTTAAAAACCACACTAAGACCCTCTGTGGTCGGATCAGGAAATTGCTATACGTCTTTAAGACTCTCAGACACTATTTTAAAACCTGTTTAAGTTGCTCAGTGTGCCATTCTGAAGGTTAACTTTCAAACCAATATTGTTTCCCTCCGCTCTTCTTATCGAATTCTGTGGAGTCCTAACCGTTAGACCGTAACCGTAAGACAGCAGTCATAAGAGTAACAAACGGTCCGCAATCTCACACACCCTCTCACACTCACTCATCTCACTTCCATCACACACAAAGAGAGGACTAGTTAGTAGCTCACTATAAATATTTTTGTATTTGTTATATTTTAGTTTTTCCTCCATTTCTATTTTTTATTGGATAACATATTTAGTTTGAGTTACGTAATTTATTTATTTTGTATTATTATATACGTATTACCTTTGTATTACATAAGTAAATTCAAACATGAGATCATTATATACGAAATACTATTAATTGCAATTCAAGGGAAACGGCGTTGAAGGCTGAAATTAAAAATGATTATATTTTTGTGTTACTTTAGTTTAAGTATTACTTGTGAAAAAATGTATAACACTCGATGAACACTCGAACCCCATGGACCTAATGTCTCAACCCCAAACGGCTCAAATATATAACTGCCAATAATGTTTTTATATTTGCGCCGTTTGAGGTTTTCTGCACCCGCAGCAGCCGCCCCAGCACAACCCGCCGTGCTAAGAAGATGGGATGGCGCAAGGGTATCGACACATTTTGCATCCCACACCAAAAGCTTACCCAACTGCCAAGGCATTATGGTCATCCCGTCCGGTCTATTCCCATCGTCGCGTGTCAAGCCATTGGGTTCCAAAACAGCTGGCACTCCGGCGGTGACAAGGGCTTGAAGTATGATGTCATCAATGCTGGCGTGCCGTGCTTCCGACCAGAGCGCTCTTATTGCAGGATAGGCCATGGTGTCCGAGGCGGTAGACTCCTTCACCACATTGACAACGATGTGGAGCTCCGCTTAGGAGTACCGATGTACCGACATGTAGCGATCGGGAAGGTAGTGTCACTCAACATAGTACTCGTACCTATGTTGGGTGACGGTAATGCCTGTAGCCAGAGGCCCGACTCCCACTCCCACAGCCAGTAGGTGAGCACGCTCAGCAGTATTGGTGGAAGTATTTATGAGTTTATTCCGTACCCAAAAAAAAGGGAGAGCGGCTCATACCACTGTCATTGGGGAGATTAGTTTACGGGCAACGCCGTATTCGGGGCATTCGGGCAAGCCACTTTGCAGACGCACACTGCGTCGGTCTTGCACGGCACTTGTGAAATGAAGGTGAAGTTAACCAGTAACAGGGATAAAAATTTTGTGGTTAACGTTTCAGTGCTGTGGACCAAAGATAAGAACGCCGGTATAATACTCACAACTGATCTTTGTATCTCTGAAGTTGGTTCTGTCAACTATTGCGCACGAAACAGATTAACTGCATAGAGTAAGCGAGACAGGATGATGCGACATACGAGTGAAAGAGACAGTTATACAATGCTATTTTCACTTTCAATATTGACACAAAAATAGCTACTGCGCAGCCTCTTGCAGCAAATTCAGAGACACAAAGATCCGTTGTGAGTATTATACGCTTATACTAGAAATTTTGCGGATGTCGAGCCCGCCGACCCGAATGGGTGTGGCTTGCGTCCATGCTCGGTCATCTAGGGCCATATTTAAGATAGATGAGTGTGAGTGCATCGAATAATTTCGTAATTTTTGTCCAAGAGAAGTGGCTGCTTCCATAAAGGGGAAAAGCGGAGGAAAATAATAATACTTTTTCCAAAACAGCAATACCTAATGAGAGTAAAAGACGAATGAATGTTAATTTTGGAGAGTCCATCCGAAATATCATTAAAATGGTTAATTTTGCAATAATGAAAGAAGAAAAACTGTCTTCCAAAATTGGTGAACCTAGGAAGTGCAGTATACTTTTATCACTTTTTTGTTCTCTGGGGCTATTGCTTAGAATTTCTGTAAGGGCGTTTGACTGTCGGTACCGCCATAAAGAATTATTTCTCATTTGGATTGGTTGATGTCAAGGCGGATGAATTTAAACAGCTCTTTCAGGAATTGGAAATCTGCTAAAACGGTGTCTACGTCACCTCCTAGTGTTCCATCATCCATATATCATACGTTCAATTTCGAATTTAGTTTTGGAATGATAGGATGAATAGCCAGACTGAAAATGACTGGTCCGAAAGGGTCATCTTGTTGGCGACCAACTGTAGATTCCAAAACATTTTCTTTGTAGCAGAAAATTTCTGGAAGCTCTTTTTTTGCTTCAGCCAACAAAGTGCCCCTGTTGACGGAATTAAAGGCATTTCAACCTTGAGGATGACCTCACCCTTACCGGAATTCAAAAAATTGGAAAGGGCATGTACGGCCTCACAACCCCCTCCGGAGCCAAAACCAAGCTGTAGGGGCTGGCATTTAGTTGTAAGAGTTTTACCATACAATTTACAGCAAATTTTGGCTGCCATACGCCTGTAGGTGCACCCGACGGCAATTGGACGAATAGAGCCGTCCTTCTTGCGCAGGGCACATATGTTGGCCCCGCACAAGACATCGACGACGGCATTGTTCACACCGCTGGAGAGCATTAGGTTGACTAGAGCCGCAAGCTCCTTCAAAAGAGACTCACCAGCGTCCCCGGCTCCTGAACTTAAATGATCCTTTAAATGTTGAGGAGTCAGGCCGTCGAGGCCGTCGGCGGTACCGCTTCGGAAGGAGCTCACGGCTGCAATCAACTGGGGGGCTGAAATCTGTAGAAAGGTTGAATTGAGATCGGGGGTGTCGGGTGGTTTGGGGCAAGTAAGATCATCCGCAGGCGCTGGATGTTTACTCTCCAAGGCTGAAATTGTTTCTGTAGAGTAGTTCAGCCTGGCCGCTCCCCTAATGTCACCTTCACTTAATTTGGATTCCACATGCGAACACTCACCTTTCTGGGAAGGGAGATTGAATGCTGGTAATTTTGAATCTAAAATAAGGTTCATATGGGTCGTTAGTTTTTTTGTAACCAAATTTATCTGGACATGCAGAATTCTATCAGGGAAGATAAGCAATTCCTCTTAGGCACTTTGTGAGTTTTCCTGGGTTGCAAGACGGAAGCATCGCGCCAGACTTAGTGCGACAGGCCGTCTTGCGCCCCGGGGAATTCTCTTTAAAATCGGTGAAGAGATTTTTAACTTAGTAAGTGTTTTCCAAAGTGTTTCGGTTTGTATTTGTGGTATAGCTGGGGTGCACGAAGGTACACTATGGAGTTTGTGTACTTTACCATAGTGAATCCGTAGCCCCTGTTCGCCGTGGGGAACATCTCACCTGCTGAATATCAAGTGATGAACAGTATGTTGACTGCTACAGTTTCCGGTATCGCTACAACTGGCACTTAAGGTTGCCCTATTCGATCATTCTTCCATTAAAACATAGTCTGGCGTTTACTCCACTGGGCGACGATGTACGTTCAAAATTAAAAATTATATCAATTTACAAAAAATATACACACTTTTTCAAATGAAGGGTTAGTATTTGTTGTTATAGCGACAACATAAACAGATCATCTGTGGAAATTTCAAATGTGTAGCTATCGCAGTCACACAGACAGACAGGCTGACAGTGGAGTTTTAGTAATAGGGTTCCATTGGTCCCATAGGGTCCCAACCCTTTAGGTACGGAATCCTAAAAACCAAATAACACAAAAAAGCAATGCCAAAATTGAGTGACGGAACTTGGCACTGACGGCAGCGGCGCGGCACAGTCGCGGTACGGGCCTAGGGCGCCCACTAGGGCATGCATTCCGGAATTTCGTATTTACGGACTTCCATAACAATTTTGCTGCTATTTCAATTCCATAATTGACAGGAGTAATTCCGGAATGCCGATATTCATAAATCATTGATATTTTGATTATTATTTATGTAAATGTTAAGACTGAGAGGAGACTATGTGGTATGAATTGTACGTGATACGTGATACATTATCATCATATCAGCCGAAAGACGTCCACAGCTGGACATAGGCCTCCCTCAAGCGTCGACACATTGCCAGGTCCCGTGCGTCCCGCATACAGCGGATCCCCACAATTTTCACCAGGTTATCGGTCCACATGGTGGGAGGCCTTCCAACGCAACGTCTTCCGGTTCACGGTCGCCACTCTAGAATTTTCTGCCCCATCGGCCATACCCTGCCAATGCCACTTAAGTTTGGCAATTCTTCGGGCTATGTCGGTAACCCTGGTTCTCTTGCGGATTTCCACATTTCTGATTTGATCACGCAAAAACACTCCGAGCATGGTCCTCTCCCTCCCTCTCCCAAGGGCAATCTCTTTGGGTGACTGTAAGCTTTCTGATCAGGCCCATTGTGAGTAACTACTTCTCAGAGCCATAGGTAACACACACTGGCACTGACTTTCGTCTTGAGACACTGTGGTAATGTGGCACGTGAATCATACTACGATTCAACTATTGTGTGTTTTATTCATATTAATAATGTTTAATTCTATTTTGGGATAAATCGGGTCCCGCAACAATTTACTCAGACGCCTAATATCATCCAACTACTACTTGGCCTAGCACACTGCTTCTCGGCTGGTGAATATCCATGTCCAGTGTGGCACCGTTCCACCCACGCCAAGGAAGTAGATTTTGCTCTTTACGACACATGCCGTACAATTACCGGCTGCTTCAAACCAACCCCGGCCATCGAACTATACCCCATAGCTAGGATAGCACCTCCACACGTCCGAAGGGAAGTTGTGAAACAAAATTAGGAGAGTGACACCAGACACCCACTATTCCGTGCACAAACGCAACGGCTGAAAAGCAGACACAGCTTCCTGAAAACGGTGATCGTGTCAGGAGATCCAGCCGACCCTCGCTGCAGACTGTGGCTGAATACTTTTCCTCCACCAACACATATTTGAGCGAGCATACCAAGCGAGTATCTTGCCGCAGAATCTTACCTTCCGTGGTCTACATGGAAGTCCCTGGCCCTGAACCTCCTCAGAAACCAGGTACTGGTGTAACTCCAACCTCGCAAAATGGGGTTACCTCGATGGAACAGCGGCAGGGTGTGCATGTGGTGCTGAGTCGCATACCATGCTCTACTTCCTGTCCTGTCCTCTGTGCCCAAAACATGCGGTGATCACAGATGACGTCATGGAGGTGGCTAAGTTTGAGTCCAAACAAATTTCAAAGACTGTCGTGCCAGCGACAAGAAAATAAACCTTGTTGATTTTTGGGTTTAAAATGTTAAATTAGAGTATAATAAGGGATAGAGATGACCAAGTTTAATTGCTCACTAAAAACTATTAAAACACTGATATTGGTATAAAATATATTGTTTGATATGAAACAAACTTTAAAAGTTACCAGTTCCGGAACCACGGAATTAGATCTCCAGTATTGGAACTCAGTTCCGGCATTGAGAACCTTGCGATATTGCATGCCCTAGCGCCCACCGCGCAGGGAGGGTGCAGGTGCCGCATCCTTCACAACCGTTGCCGTCTGCGGTACCGTTTCGACACGGAAGTTCACAAGTTAACTTGTTGCGTGCAACGGCACTGCCCGTTCCAATGTTTCGAACTGATCGATGAATAGTCGCGATCACACTTGTGCACTAAACCTCTTACTAATAAACGCCTCTTACTAATAAATCTATGAAAATGTATGGTTATTCCTTTGTTATACCTGGTATAACTTTATGCCGTGTTTATTACTAAGAGGGTAAGAAACTCCCGCGTCGATATCTGGTCACCATTAGAAGGGCCGCCGTGGCCGGAATTCAGTCTATTATAGGTAATGCTGCAGACAAAACAGAACAGCGGCTCAGCTTGTACCAAGCGCAAGTTCGATCATGCATGGAGTACTGTTAACATCTCTGGGACAGATCTGCCAAATACCAGCTTGATGCACTAGAGTCGATCGAAAAGCGAGCCAAGAGGCTCATCGGCGATGAAGCACTGGTTAAGTCAAAGCTCCAGAGCCTTGAACACCGTCGCCGAGTTGCCAGCTTGTCGGTTTTTTATCGGTTACATTTCGGGGAGTGTGCGATGGAATTGCATGATCTAATTCCGCCCAGCCCGTTTCATCATCGGACTACCAGAAGCTCGGCGAAGCGCCATCGGTACATGGTAGACATCCTACCCATACGCACTAAACGTTTTGAGAATACTTTTATTATGCGTACAGCTAAGGAGTGGAATTCCCTGCCGGAGTCTGTGTTTCCCGATAGCTACAATCTAGGGGTCTTTAAGTCAAGAGTGAATAGGTTACTTCTAGGCAAGCGTGCTCCACCGTCGACCACATCATCGCTTACCATCAGGTGAGATAGTGGTCAAGCGCGAGACTATAATGAATAATATAAAAAATAAAACAGTGAATGTATATTCAGATAAACTTCGAATCCGTTTCAATATTATTTGAAATATTTAATAATTTTGGTGAGCGAGAATATTTTTTCCTGACAGTTGCTATCAACAACCAATAATAATCCCAATAATAGAAATTAATTATTTAGGTACTTTTACTTACCCGATTTTAAATGTTTCTCAAATGCCTGTTTGGCAGTCACCATTTCAGGCTTCCTATCCAGGGGCTGCGACAATTCTTGGGTGTACGTAAAATAATTTCTGTTGAACTTTGCACTACACAGAGCGGCACCTAATCTTCCGAAATCTCGGCTTGCTACATTAGGCACGAATTTACAAACAGACATTTCAATGATGCTTATTAAATACTTTTATTTCTGAAAATCTTAACCGACTAGTAGTATAGGCTGAGTTTATTATTTGTCTGATTTGATTAAATTTATTTATAAGCGTCTGAACACCAATCGTATGGATAACAATCATAGACTACTATTTATATCTTCACAATCACACTTGGACTGAGAGACCTATATAAAAAAGTCAAAAGTACTCTGTGACTGAGAATTCTATTGGGTATAGATAGGCAACTCCGCCTTTTTTTTGGGTCCAAATGCAGCGCCATCTAGTTTTTGGTTAGGGGGACTACATATGTATAAGTGTGTGTATGCATGGATGTAATATATATGCGTGTATATGTATGTGTTTTGTTTTTATTTTATAGAAATTCAAAAATGAAAAAATACAACTTATATATAACTAAAAAAGGAGATGCGTTCGAGGATAAAGGTCTGAATAACCGTTGCCTTTTAAAATTAGTAAGCATGAAACTGGAACAATTCCCAACTGTGAGGGAATATGTGACATCTGTGATGATGGTATCTCAGGAACTGCAAGACCTAGGAAAAGAGGTTGATGATGAACTGTTGGCTGCTTTACTTCTTCAAGGACTTACGGGAGAGTTCCAACCTATGAGATATAACTATTCGGCAAGCTCGAGTGTAAGCCAACCGACATCAGCATTATTGTCAAAGAAGCATAAGGGTAAGAGCAAACCAAAGAAATTCAAACAAAAGATTAAATGCTTTTTTTGTAACGGACCACATAAAGCAAATGAGTGTCCAGATAACCCTAAAAGGAAAAAATAAGCTTTACAAGCTTACGCGTTTGGTACGTCGACACCGCAAGCAGGAGACTGGATAATCGATTCTGGCGCGTCGACGCACATGACAAATCACAAGGCTTGGTTCAGAGGAAGTTTGAAGGATACTTCTAAATCTTTGAGAGTGATCTGTGCAGATGGTAATGAAGTATATGGTGAAGGTGAAGGTACTGTATTTTGTGAATCGGCAGAGTTAACAATGTTACGTATGTACCTACCTAAGTTAGCTTCTAATTTGTTAAGTGTGAATGCAATTACGAGAAAGGGTCACGTAATAGTATTTACAGAGAAAGGATGCGACATCTACAAGAAGAATGAGTGTAAGGTTCGTGGTAAGGCTGTTGTTAAAGGTGTGCAAGAACGAGGCATATATAAAATTAAGTGCTGTTCACAGGATTCTGCGCTGGCAAAAGCTGATTGTGACCAGCAGAGGCTGTGGCATCGGAGATTGGGACATCTTGGTATACACAACCTCAAACTTCTTAGAGATAAGATGGCCATAGGGGTGAGTTTTCCTAATACTTCTTCGAATCTGGAGTGCGTATCTTGCATTATGGGAAAACAAACCAAACAACCGTTTCGCAAAGGTGTTGCGACGAGAGCTAAGGAAGCATTGGGTTTAGTGCATTCAGACTTATACGGACCCATGCATATACCTTCCATTAGCGGGTATAAATATTTTTTAATATTTATTGACGACTTTACACGTAATACTTTTGTATATTTTTTGAAACAAAAGAGTGAAGTTTTTGAAAATTTTAATTTATTTAAGGCGTTTACCGAGAATCAATGCGGCAAGAAAATTAAGATCCTGCGCAATGATAACGGAGCCGAGTTCGTCAATAAAGAAATGGATGATTTTCTGAGGAAAAATGGAATCCAACATCAAGTAACGATAGACTATACACCGCAACAGAATGGAGTAGCCGAGAGAGCAAATAGGACTATCATTGAGAAGGCGAGAAGCATGCTCGAGGAAGGAAATTTGTCGAAGGCTTATTGGGCGGAAGCAGTCCATACATCGGTTTACTTGAAAAATAGATCGCCGACCATTGCCGTCAAGGGTAAAACGCCAGAGGAAGCGTGGTCTGGTAAGAAAGTTGATCTCAGTTTTGTAAGAGTTTTTGGGTGTAAGGCATATATGCACATTCCGAACCAAAAGAGGAAGAAGCTGGATGCAAAAAGCTTGGAGTTAACTCTAGTCGGATATTGCGAGAACTCTAAAGGCTATCGACTAGTGGATACGAAAACGCATCGGCTTTATAAGGCTAGGGATGTTGTATTTATTGAAGCTCAACAAGAAACACAGAGAGATAAAGGGTTGGAGAAACAGGCTGAACATGAAGTATTGATTCCAGAGATGGAACAAACTTACAATCATGAAGAAGTTTGTGTTCCTCAAGGTCTCGAGCCTGATGTGACTGTGGATGATCAGCCTCAAGAAGTGGAACAATCAGTTACTCATGAAGAAATGTTTATTCCTCCAGTCCCTGAAACTGAATCAACTGTTGTTGATCAACCTCAAGAAGATATAGAGTTTCTTGACTGTGAATCTGACACAACTTTCGATGATCAACCTCAAGAGGTGGAACGGAGATATCCACTTAGAGCTAGAAAAGCCAAAAACTTTCCGGATTACTTGCTGTATCATGCTGCAGAATCAGAATTGGACCCTACTACGGTTCAAGAAGCACTATCAAGATCTGATAGTAGAGAGTGGAGAGCAGCAATTCAGGAGGAGATTGATGCCTTAAAGAAAAACAAAACATGGATTTTGGTAAAACCTGAACAAGCTAGCAACGTTGTTGATTCAAAATGGTTATTTAGAATCAAAGAAGAGATGGGAAATAGACGAAGATACAAAGCTCGACTTGTTGCCAGAGGTTTAACCAGAGATGTGGCATTGATTATGACGAGACATTCTCTCCAGTGGTGAGACACAGCTCGTTAAGAGTCCTCCTGGGAATAGCAGCACAAAGAGGCTTACATATAGACCAAATGGACGTAAAACAGCGTTCCTGAATGGAGATTTAACGGAAAATGTCTACATGAAACAACCAGAAGGTTTTCATGAAAAGGGAAAAGAAGACTATGTGTGTCTGCTTAAACGGTCGCTTTATGGGTTAAAGCAAGCGCCCAGAGCATGGAACAACAAGCTGAACAATGAGTTGTTGCAGTTAAAATTTAAACGATGTAAAAATGAACCGTGCATATACACGAGATCCCAGGGTAAGAAGATTATCATTTTAGCAGTATACGTGGATGATATGCTAATATTTTGGAATGACGCGGATGAGCTGCGCAAAGTGAAAAGAGACCTCATGACAAAATTTGAAAAGAAAGATCTTGGGAAGGCAGAGGATATTCTGGGAATGCACATAACGCAGAACGATATTGGAGTCAAAGTTGACCAAGAGAAGTATGTCAACAAAATTTTAAAGGTTTTTGGGATGGCTGACTGCAAACTTGCTTCAACACCATCAGTTCCTGGTCAAAAGCTAGAGAAACCTAGACCAGAACACAAACCTGGGGGGTGACCACAAGCTCTTAGAGTAAGGTTATTTTGAGATCGAGTAAGGGACAGATGTATCTGACTTGTATACATCTGTCACTTACTCGATATCAAAATAACCTTACTCTAAGAGCTTGTGGTTACCCCCCTGAACTGACGATTCCATATCAGAATCTAATTGGATCACTGATGTACTTATCTGTCTGCACGAGGCCAGATATTGCACATTCAGTAAATTATCTTAGCCAATTCAACACCTGCTGTGCTGAGGAACACTGGATAGCAGCTAAACGAGTGCTGAGATATTTGAAGGGTACTAAATGCCTTGGGCTACAGTGCAAGAGGACAGGAATGAGTAAAGTTGAGGGTTACGCAGATGCAAGTCATGCCAGTTGCTATGATAGGAGATCATACTCCGGTATGGTTTTTCTGCATACGGGAGCTGCAATCTCTTAGGAAAGCAGAAAACAAAGGACGGTTGCTTTATCCACAGCGGAAGCTGAATATGTAGCACTATCTGAAGCTGCTAGGGAGGGCATATTCCTAAAAAGATTGTACTCAGAGGTCACTGGTCAAGCTGAGGCGCATTGAAAATCTTCAGTGATAGCCAGTCTGCTGTGGCCATTGCGTATAACCCTGTACACCATCAACGTACAAAGCACATAGATGTGCGACACCATTTTATAAGGGAGGCTGTCGAGCATGGGCATATTTTACTTGAGTATGTAGAGACAGCTCATATGGTTGCAGATGCTTTGACAAAATCTTTGTTGAAAGGAAAGTTCAAGTGGTGTGCACAGAATATGGGTGTTGTGTGAATGTGTGATGGATGAAAGCAGAGAAGTTTGTTCATTTAGTATGTTATGTGTATGTTGATTTAGTTTTGATACAGATCTTTTTGTTCTACATAAGTTTATTTTTCTACCGGTCTATTTTAATATTTAGTTAGATGTAATATGCTGGCGCGCAGGTTTGCGAGGTGCACAAAAGACGTTAAAATTACTCTGTTTAAGGCGTACTGCCAAACAATGTACACCTGCAGCCTGTGGGTCCGCTATACGCAGAAGGCTTTCAATGCCCTGCGGGTCCTTTACAATAATGGGTTTAGGATGTTGATGGGGTTGCCGCGTTACTGTAGTGCATCGGGGATGTTTGCGGAGGCTAACACCGACTGCTTTAGGGCTATTGTGCGCAAGAGAGTGGCCTCCCTGATGTGTCGTGTGAGGGGCAGCCCCAACGGCCTTCTAAACACTATTACAGATAGGGTAGAGTGTCCTATTGTCCGGCACTGGAATAAGGTGCATAGTTCTGGTGCTGTCTTGTTTAATGTTCGTTAATAAGTAGTTTTAAGGTACTAACATAGTTTTTAAGCCGTACTAATCATTTTATATGGAATTATGTTCTGAAATAAATTGTTATTATTATTTTTACTTGTCACTGTTTTTAAGAAGTAATTGTGTTCTCGTGTCATCATAAATAAAACCAACTTATGTTTTATCTAAACTTTGTTTAAATAAAACATGTTAAGTTTTTTTTTTTTTTTTTTTGCTAATTGTCCGAATAAAGCCTAAAGATTTGGTTTGGTTAAGTGAGCCCGTTCTTGAGTTATAAAATAACAACGAAAAGTGGCATTGATTTTTATATATTTATTTAAAAAAAATACAGAATAACTATATTCGAGCATACTGGGGTTTTAAGTATCAGCACAATAATGCAGAAGTTAAATTTTGGTTTACAAAAATGCTTTAATGAGTTTTTTTTATAGTATTTAAACGAGCGAAAATAAATTCAAATTAAAGGTGTAAAAAATACTAAATATGGCTTACTGATATACTAAGGGCCGGTTTCTGAAGACGACGTCACATTTCAAATCCGCTGACAATTTGTCACAAATTAGCCAGCCCTCAGTCCACAGTTGTCAGTGGTTTTCTCAAAACTGCATCTTCGAAAAATTACGTAATCGCTTGTTCAATTTAATAATCGGCATCAATTTATTTCGGTTGGCTACCCTAGCTGGTATTCATTCGCTTCATTCACTACTACAACGTAATCAGTAACTTTAAATAGTATTTTATCTTCGAGCTTCAAAAACGCACTGCTGCCGGTGAAAATCACCTTATCATCAAGTATATTATTATAATTAAAGGAGTACCTAAAATTATCTCGACCACTGAACAAACACCTGTGTCAACAACTTCAAAAAACTACCTTATTGCTCAGAAAGAATAACATACCAAATTGCGAATAATTACACTGATATAGTCATTACAAAAAAGGCACTTAAAAGTTTCTATGCCAATGCTCGTAGTATAGTTAAACTAGGTAAATTCGATGAGCTAAAATGTATAATCGCAGCTTTGCAAGCAACCACGCACATTATTGTGCTTTCTGAGACATGGATCAAAAGTGATGATGAGGCAAAAAGACTTCAAATCCCATGCTACACGCACTACTATAACTTTAGAAAAAATAAAAGGGGAGGCGGGGTCTCAATATTTGTCCACAACAATCTAAAACACCATCTTATGGAAGAACATTGTGTAGACGATACTCATTATCTCTGGATCTATGTAAAAAAGTTCTCCTTGAGCGTTGGTGCCATATATAAACCAGACAAAAGCAATATGAACAACTTCCTTGAGATTTATTCGCAACAATTACAGAAGAAGAAGAGAGCAATAGTATTTGGCGATTTTAACATTGACTTGCTGAACGCAGACCGAGCAACTCGTGACTACAGGAACACACTGAAAGAAAGTAACTTCAAAATTTTAAACAAAATAGATCGTAAATATTGTACCCGAGAAACTACCTCAACCAAAACCATACTAGATCAAGTCTCGTCCAACCTGCAAGAAAATAACTTTCATATAGTCATGATTGAATCTGCGATGTCCGACCATACGCAAATATTTGTATTAAAACTAAATTTAAAGTCAGCACCCGCAATAATCTGCTTCGCCGTCTGACATCTACTGCTTGGGGTGCCTCTCCATATGTGCTTCGTACATCGGGTTTAGCGCTTTGCTTCTCGGCTGGCGAATTCGCATGCCCAGTGTGGCATCGATCCGTCCATGCCCGACAAGTTGATGTAGCCCTCAATGAGACATGCAGGATAATTACAGGCTGCCTAAAACCAACACCACTCGCAGCACTGTATCCACTTGCAGGAATAGCCCCTACGGAGGTCCGAAGAGAGGTGGCCTGTTCTTCGGAAAAGCACAAGCAAGAGACAGATAGACGACACTCTTTATACAATGTGTACAAGTCAAGGGCCAGATTGAAGAGTCGGAAAAGCTTTCTGAGGTTAACCAAACCAATTAATGACAGCAAGTGTGGTGAGGCAAAGAAGAAACTGTGGCTCCTCAAACATCCTCCTCCGACTGACTGTGTTGAGCCTGCAGAAAATCACCCTGCAGGCTACCAATTTCCATGGTCCACCTGGAAATCTTTAAACCGCCTCCGAAGCCAAGTGGGTCGCTGCAGGCACAACTTAGTTAGATGGGGGTACTCCAAAGACCCGCAGTGCGATTGCGGAGCTACGCCCCAAACAATGCCTCACCTCCTATCGTGCAATCTGTGCAACAACACCTGCACCATGAAAGACCTTTATGAGGCAACTGAAAACGCTATTACCGTGGCTGAATTCTGGTCAAAACATATATAATTGAGGAATCATCGATACGACGAAGAAGAAGAAGATCACTGATAAATTAAACGGAAACCTAACTCAAGAACCTGCAACAAGTGATTCAACGGAACTAAATTGTTTATTACCAGCAACCACGGATGAAGTTATAAAAATTATTGACGATTTAGACCCAAATACTAGTTCTGGCATTGATGGTATAAGTGCAAAAACTTTAAAATGTTTAAAAAAAATAATGGCTAATGAACTTACAGCATGTTTGAATCTTTGAATCTTTGTTTAGATCGAGGTATTTTTCCCGATGAGTTAAAAATTGCTAAAGTTATCCCTATTTACAAATCTGGAAGTATGTCCGATGCTTGTAACTACCGTCCTATATCCGTCCTTCCTGTTATCTCAAAAATTTTCGAGAAAATCCTTTATAACCGCTTGGAATCATTTCTTAAATCAAAAAACTTTTTATATCTAAAACAATACGGATTTCGACCTTACTCGAATACTCTCTCGGCAACTATTGATCTTATAACTAAAATAAAAAACAAAATCGATCAAAAGCAAACAGCTTTAGGTATTTTCCTCGACCTCAAAAAAGCTTTTGATACAATTAGTCCCGATCTGTTATTACAAAAACTATCCCACGTCGGTATCACAGGTAAAGCACTACAGATTTCTAAGTCATACCTGCAAAATCGTAAGCAAATTGTCAAAATAGGTCACTATAGAAGTAACTCACATTCTGTCACTTTAGGTGTACCTCAAGGATCAATTTTGGGACCACTGTTGTTCCTAATTTATATTAATAACATATCCCAGATTGGCCTCAAAGGAGACATCTCGCTTTACGCAGATGATGCAAGTCTTTTCTACTTTGGCAATTCTATCGAAGCTATGATACCTTATATCCAAAACGATCTAAATACACTTAATTATTGGTTCCAATCTAACCTCCTAACCATTAATACTACAAAAACAAATTATGTTGTGATTGCCCCCAAAAATAAAAAAATAAGCGATAATGTACAACTAAAAATAAATGATCAATTAATCAAAAGGAAAAGGAAAGCTAAAGAGAAATATTTAGTTTAAATTTTGGATTATTATTATATAATTTTCCAACTCAGGTAGTTACCTGAGTTGGAAGCCTCACATAGAGGAAATCAGATGTAAACTTTTGTCACTTACAGGAGCTCTTCACAATATAAACAAATGTCTACCTCAGAAAGTTCGATACATAATTTATAATTCTTCAGTTAAACCACATATAGACTACCTAATAGAGATCTGGGGGACTGCAGCTAAGTCTAATCTAGAAATATTACAAACAGCACAAAATAGATTAATCAAAATATTATTTAATTACAAATTTCGAACGTCAACTCAGAAAATATATGAAGATACAAAAATAATGAACATTTCCCAAACATATATGTACTATACATGTATATTAATACGCAAAATATTACATAGAGATATTCACACAACAGTAAGTTTCACAAAAAAACATCAAGTCCAAAAAATTAAACTACGCAACTACAATTACTTAGTAACACGTCCTCCCAGAACAGTTAATTACGGAAAAAGAAATATTGAATTTGAAGGTGTTAACATGTACAATAAAATTCCCACGGAAATAAAAGAAGCGAAAGTATGCCTTCTTTTAAAAAAAAACTTAAGTCATATATAATGAGTCAATAACAAAAATAAAATAAAACATAAAAAATATGACTATTAGTCAGTACGCCATGTATGCCACATCTAGTATTACATCCACTTTTACTTTGGATCCGTGTTTGCTCGGTTGGTAGTTGATATTTACTTATTTTTTGTATCACTACCCTCTTATTTATCATTATATAATTACTTGTAACGTCGTTTTTGTGCGCTCATAACCATTAAACATACTATGTAAATTTAGTTTCTCAGTAAGTGAATTATTGTTAATTCTTAATGAGGAATAATAAAGTTCTTAAACCATATCTTGAGCGGCTGGGTTGGTGAAGCCGCCAAGTTAAGCTTTCCAAAGACGGTTTTTGGATGGGTACCCACGTTTTTTTTAGTTTACTTGTTTTTGGATAGGTGACCCCACCAGTAGTGGCCCAGTGGTAACGGCCGCGACTTACAAGTTGTAGGTCGTGGGTTCGAACCCAGGCAAGCGCTTTATTTTGTGTAAATTATTTCACCACCAATGCTCTCAAAAACGGTGAATAGTCTAGTCAACAAGTGCTTTTTAGGTCAAATTTTTTCGCCTTTTCTGAAAATTATGATTGAGGTGTCATTCGATTCGGAATGGCATGTAGATAGTTTGATTTTTCGTCAATATCTCAAAAACAATACAAGATAATTTAAAAACACATCCAAAAAGAGGAGAAAATTTCCTAAAAAAAAAGTCTTGGCTCTCGGAACTGTAGGACTAATATTTATAGGTTGAAAATACGCCTGAAACCGGGTACTCCGGCTTGCGCAAGCCACGCCCCTAAACAACCAAGCATGATTTAAATACATATATATATATATATATATTATATGTATTTAAATCATGCTTGGTTAATATATATATATATTAACAAATGGTATAAATTAAATAAATAAATGAGTCAGAGCTTCAAATTTTGGCTTAATTTTTTGTTCAATTATTAAAGAATAAATAAGTCTTAATTTTTTCTTTTTATCTCCATTAGTTAAAAAGTTGTAATAAAATTAAACATAAAACCCAGGTCAGAGTGGTGAAATTAAAGAAAAATAAAAAGACCGAAAAAAAAAAATTGAGAGTTCAATAAAAAATAAATATATGTTTTTATTTTAAATAATGCTTGGTTGTTTTTGTTTACTGAAGTAGAAAAAGAAAAAATATAAAGAGATAATTCATTTGTTTATAACAAATTGTTTATTTAATAAACAATGAAAAATTTAAATTATAATCGTTTTTTTTTATTGCAAAGACCAAGATAAATAATGTTTGTTTTTTTAAAATGGTTCCTTAATTTTCACAATAAGTGGTAAAAAAATTGTGCAAAATTGCGTTTTAAAGCAATACACATTTTTTTTAAGAAACGATTTTAAAAAAAAAACATAATAATCATCAAAGATTATGTTAACAAAAAAAAAAAAATTATATCATAAACAACGCATTTGTTTTTAAAAAAATTTAAACAATTAGAGATAAAAAAAATTAAAATATTTTTTAAGTGGCTTCTGATCTTAAAAAAACGGATCAATAATAATTTTATAATAAAAAAAACATGTTTAATAAAGCTTTATAATTTTTCACTTTAGTAAATTGTTAATAACAAAACGAAAATTAACAATTTTTAATTTTTCCAACGGAAATCTATTCTTAGACCTTTGAAAAATAGCTCCACGAAAGGAAAAAATCTAAAAATTATCGCACTTGCAATGTTAATGCTCGTACTACAAAAAATTGTTAATTAATTAATGGATAATTTATAGAAAACCGCGATAAAAAAATTTGACCACGGATTAATGTTCATTGATCTATTCTGCAAGCGCCTGAATTTTTTCAATTTTTAATTTTCATATTTAATAAGTTTAAATAATATTTTTTCATTAAAGTTCCGAAGGGGGCGTGGCTTGCGCAAGCCGGAGTACCCGTTTTCAGGCGTATTTTCAACCCTCTGGGAAAATTATAAATATTGGTCCTACAGTTCCGGGAGTTACAATTTTTTTAGAAATTTTTGTCTTCTTTCTGGATCTTTCTTTAATTTTGAATTAAAATAGAAGAAATAGAAATTTTAATGATATTTGAATAGTTTTTGAGATGTTGACGAAAAATCAAACCACCTCTGTATTTTCACTTAATTGTTTATACTATTGCAATTTTTGCGAGCGGTCTAAGCATTTTCTCAAAAACTGTCTACATGCCATTCCGAATCGAATGACACCTCAATTATAATTTTCAGAGAAGGCGTAAAAAATTGACCTAAAAAGCACTTGTTGACTAGACTAGAAGAAAACATCGTGTGGAAACCGGCATGTCCTAGAACCAAAATATTCGAAGACATGTGACATCCACCAACCCGCACTGGGCCCGCGTGGTGGATTACGGTCGATTCCCTCTTACAGAGAAGAGGCCTGTGTCTCAGCAGTGGGCACATTAATAGGCTGATGATGTGATGATGTAACCCCACCAGGGTAAGCAACACTTACCAAGGTCAGTCTCGGGATGGGTGACCAATTTTTTTTGTTTCGCTTGTTTTTTGGATGGTTGACCCTGCCAGGGTAAGCAACACTTACCAATGTCAGTCTTGGGATGGGACTCCACTTTTTAGGGTTCCGTAGTCAAATGGCAACAAAACGGAACCCTTATAGATTCGTCATGTCTGTATGTCTGTCTGTCCGTCCGTATGTCACAGCCACTTTTTTTCCGAAACTATAAGAACTATGCTGTTGAAACTTGGTAAGTAGATGTATTCTGTGAACCGCATTAAGATTTTCACACAAAAATAGAAAAAAAAAACAATAAATTTTTGGGGTTCCCATACTTGAAACTGAAACAAAAAAATTATTGTTTTCATCAAACCCATACGTGTGGGGTGGGGTATCTATGAATAGGTCTTCAAAAATGATATTGAGGTTTCTAATATAATTTTTTCTAAACTGAATAGTTTGCGCGAGAGACACTGCCAAAGTGGTAAAATGTGCCCCCCCCCTCCCTGTAACTTCTAAAATAAGAGAATGATAAAACTATGTAAACTTCCACCGAAAATTGGTTTGAACGAGATCAAGTAAGTAGTTTTTTTTTTAATACGTCATAAATCGTTAACCGCAATTTACCAAGTACAGAACCCTTCGTGAGTGAGTCCGACTCGCACTTGGCCGGTTTTTTTGGATCGCTTGTTTTTAGATGGATGACCTAGATAATATCTATCTTCTAGTTTAAACTAGAGGGGTGACTTTATGATGGGTGACCAAAATTTTTGTGGTGATGGTCACCCATCTAAAGACTGACATTGGTAAGTGTTGCTTAGCCTGGCAGGGTCACCCAAAAAGGGGTCAACCCTTCATTTTAAAACTGAACTCTGGTCGCCTCAAAGCTCCAGAGCCTTGTTAACGGTTACATTTTAGGGAGTGTGCGATGGAACTGCACAATTTTTTGCCGCCTAGCCCTTTCCATCATAGAACAAAAAGACGTACGGCATTGCGCCACCGGTACATGGTGGATATGCCACCCATACGTACAAAGCGTTTTGCGAATACTTTCATTGTGCACACAGCTAAGGAGTGTAATTCCCTGCCGGAGCCTTTGTTTCCTCATAGCTACAACCTTGGGGTCTTTACGTCAAGAGTGAATAGGTTACCTACTTCTAGGCAAGTGTGTTTCACCGTCGACCACATCACCGCTGGCCATCAGGCGAGATAGTGGTCAAACGCAAGCCTATCGTCAAATAAAAATAAACATAAAAATAAAACCGACTTCCGAAACAAAACACTACAAAGCGCGTTAAAATAACTTTCTTTTCCGAAGTCAGTGTCTCTGGTACCTTTCATTCTTATCTTTTCTCCATAGTTAAAAGAGTTATACATTTATTGTCATATCGGTAGAACGAACATTAGGTAGCTGAACAGGCCTGCCGTCGAAAGTTATATAAATGAAAGGCACGCATATTTACGCACATTTCGCCTACATAACACACATTTTTCTCAAAATACAGGTTATCGCCTAGTTTGAGAAGCAGGGTTTTAAAATTTTAGTACAGATTATACAACAATACTAGTGAAAACTATATAACTGTTTGCCCATTGATTTTTGTGTAACACTCTGTAATTTTTGATGAATAAACATTATTATTATTATTATTATTATTATTATTATAACGTAGGCGAAATGTGCGTAGGTGAAAGACTCTGCTTGTGAAAAGGAAATATATGAATCATCCGGCCGATTCTACTAAGTTGCAAAATTACACGTCCTATCGCTATAACGCAACGGTGCTATTCCTATCACCGAGCGATGGTCTGGCCAATGGCGAATCAGTCTTAGGAGAACGGTTGCTGAATCAAATTTAAATTGTGAAAAGTGCCATCTATTCGCCATACATGGAACTTTTCGTTGCTGTGTTACCACTTTTTTCCTTTAAATATTTGGTAGTTTACATTCATTGTTAATTTTGTTTTTTTTTTAATAAATACATTCCAACAAAAATTTAAGATGCCTTATCATCATCATCATATCAGCCGAAAGACGTCCACTGCTGGACATAGGCCTCCCTCAAGCGTCGCCACAATGACCGGTCCCGTGCATCTCGTAACCAGCGGAGCGAGTCTGTCTTATCATAGTATAAATTATTTTTTAAATGTTTATTCAAATTTTGTATTTTAGAGATAATTATTTTTACGATGATACAATCTTAACAGTAAATTACTGATATCAAACGTTAGCAACACTGAGTTTAGACGTCACATGAAAATTTTCCACCGGCGTTTTTTCATGTTCGTACGCAATTTCCTTGTAATTTCTGGTGTTTTGTGTTACGTGTACGGTGTTATTGTTCTGCAAAAAAGTGCACTGTTCTTCACTATGAATTGGTGCAAAGAAGTCAGAAATGTCCTCACTGACAAGAGCTATCTTAATTTTGTTGAAAGTGTTGAAACTGAACCCATATTATAACAAGGTTAAGGGTGCGAAACGAGAGAGGCAAAAAGGTGTAGAAATAAATGTGTAATAAATTCATTAAAGTATACTTTTGTATTATTTTCTCATTCTCTTTACCCCATTACCCAAGATACTTAAACTTATGTCTAAAATTATTCATAAACATATGCCAACGTCAAATAACCCAGTTAAAGTTTTGATATAAAACAGTATGTGTACGGAACGGACGTGATCGCTCGAGGTAGATTCTGGCGGTTATGAGGCTCCTGCTCGAATGCGTTGACGCCCCTGCACCTATAGATCAGTTGTCATCGGGAAATGTCGGTCCTGGGAGTTGGTTGAAGGCTGCCTAGTAGGTAGGTAGGTAGGTGAAGGCGTGATGTCCAGAAAATAAAAGACTTAATTCTTCATGACTAAATGCGACGTTTTTTCATGGTCTTCGTTACACAAAGTTGCATGGATTTTTTTAAGTTAAAATAATGGCTACAAATTTAACGGTGCGCCTGCGCACTATCCTTTTTACGAACTTTACCGTAACGGGCCTTGAATTTGCGTGCGCGCAGATTTTTATTTACAAAAATTTTTCACTATCTACTTAAGCTATAAACTGACAGAAACTCCCCTTCCACTGAACCGATTTCGATGAAACTTGTATGGTGGATAGGTCTCAAAACGACCAGACCCTCTTCCCGGTTCTTAGCTATTACCTCCAGGGAGTTCTTGCGGGAAGAACACCGAAGAAGGGGAAATTCTGTCAATTTCTGGGTTTACAAGCTATTTTCTACTACAACTATACATCTTAGTACTAGGGTACCAGCGAGGGACTTGAAGCCCTTCTACTGGGCTAGTAGTTTTATAGCTACATCTATATCTTTCAGGCGCACAGCCGCGTGAAAGTGTGAAAGGCTAGATTATGTGCTAATTTTTAGCACATAAAGTTAAATGGTACTTAAACTGGTGGGTGGATCCACACCCACCATCCACTATTGGGTAGCCGTCGCAATGGGCTATCCCATGGTGGAAGTCTGGTGGATACAGCTGCAACCCTCGAAGCAGTATTCACTCTGATATGGTCGATGTCACGGAAAACTATGGAACCTCGCGTCATGTCAAGTTGGTTAGCTCCCCAACCACCAGAGCTAGGCTCCTTCCAGAAGTGTGGTTGGGGAGTCTGAAAATTGGGCTATCGAATGGTGGTACCCTGATGGGTGTACCACCAGCCCTTCTGGTACTTAAGGTGCCGGGAAGCGGCCGAAATAGGAAAATGTTGCGTTGTTCCACAGCTTTAACGCTGCTGTATGTGTATGTGTAGCTATATATTAGCTATGTATTATGATCGAGTCCAGGCGCCTGTGGTGCCTTTGGGCCCACGAAGGTAATGCTTCAGAAAGCATATCAATAGCCCTTCAGGCACCAAGTGTGTCTGAAAGCAGTGAGCCCGCTGACAACCGCATAGAAACGTCTATGCTGGTACATACAGACACATTATCTCAAGTAAGTGATGTCTATGTACTATAATTACATAGGTGCTATCTATTTTTAGGGCCTAGGTCACTTAGAAGCGCTAAATCGCTTATAACGAGTTTTCTATACACTTACTTGAGGCAAATGTGTGTATATTTACCTTTTCAGAGTGAAACTGTATTAAACCTGGCTATGTACTGTTGTTATGTACAGTTTTTCAGTCATAGCATCAATATATACTATCTAGAACACCTAGACGTTGTTTCCTAACCAAATAATGTGTGTAAGGAAAATAATACGATTGGCATTTGAGTAGAACGCATTATTTACCTAAAACATTACATACATTATATACTTATGGTATTTCATGTATAATGCTAGTACATAAGCGCAATATGCAAACTATAAGCTATGTGACGCCTCGTCGCGAACAATATGCATACGTAAGTACCTTCGAGTACTTACACATTTAGCTTGGCGTTTAGAGGGCGCTGATCGCTAATAAAAGGTGGTAACACGTAAGTGTGGTTCCGTCAATACAAGGCGTGGCGTGTCGTGGCGCCTTCTGACGCAGTTGATTGGCTACAAAACACGTTGAGTTATGACATAGGCTGGAACAGAGTCGTTTCATTGGTGGATTCTGCGCCACGCCACGCCACGAAACGTAAGTGTGGTTCCAACTTTGCAAGACTATTAAAAAATATAGTTGCTTTATATACTATTCATAATTTACTACATTGTAGCACAGGTTAAGTACTGTTTTAGTAAATAGTGTCTATTAAATTATAAAGTTAACAATATATCGAAATATTACCACATGATTTGACTTTATTTAATTTTTTTCAAATTATTTTTGTATTATATTAGAAGTCTGGCAAACGAAAGTAGAGACTGAAAAAGCGCGGCAAATTTAAAAAATCTCGGCATAGCAACCCCAAAACTAGTATGGCTAGTATGGTTATTCCAAGTATTTCATACTAGTTTTGGGATTGCTAAGCCGAGATTTTAAAACTTAACTTAGTTCAGTTGAACATAGTTTACATAGTGAATAGTTCGACTAAACTCACTTTATGCAAATACAGCAACCTGATAGGCTGAGACCACTGAGAAACTACCAATCAGAACGCGTCCATGTATTTTTATCTCAATGATAAAAACATACACGAAAAACACTCACCGATTACAAGACATGAGTTGACACAAAGACTCAGATCTGATTTAACTATGCAGAACTCATAATTGGTATCCCCAAAAAGTTTTGTACGTGGTTTTTTTGTATGCTTTTACATAAATAAGTTACTTTCGTGGTACTTGGGCTGTCAGATTGCTTACGCTGTAGGTACATTCATTTCACAGAGTACTTTTTAGGGTTCCGTAGCCAAATGGCAAAAAACGGAACCCTTATAGATTCGTCATGTCTGTCTGTCTGTCTGTCTGTCTGTCCGTCCGTATGTGACAGCCACTTTTTTCCGAAACTATAAGAACTATGCTGTTGAAACTTGGTAAGTAGATGTATTCTATGAACCGCATTAAGATTTTCACTCTAAAATAGAAAAAAAAAACAATAAATTTTGGGGGTCCCCATAGTTAAAACAGAAACAAATTTTTTTTTCCATCAAACCCATACGTGTATCTATGGATAGGTCTTCAAAAATGCTAATGAGGTTTCCAATACATTTTTTTCTAAACTGAATAGTTTGCGCGAGAGACACTTCGAAAGTGGTAAAATGTGTCCCCCCCCCCCCTGTAACTTCTAAAATAAGAGAAATGATAAAACTAAAAAATATATATGATGTACATTACCATGTAAACTACCACCGAAAATTGGTTTGAACGAGATCTATTAAGTAGTTTTTTTTAATACGTCATAAATCGTAAACCGCAATTTACCAAGTACGGAACCCTTCGTGCGCGAGTCCGACTCGCACTTGGCCGGTTTTTTATATAGGTAATTGTTTTTTACAAATCCAAAATGGTGAAACCTTAGTGAAACCTATTAGAAGTGGATTGCGGGAGTTATAATATTACATCATAAGTAAATTCCAATATACGTAGGAACACCACGATGTAGTAATTAGCCAAAAACATTAATGTTTACACAAAATAACGCAAAGTTGACGTGTACGTCGAGCTAATGATTTTAATTTAATAGATTATTTAATTAACTAAGAACATTATTTCCAATACTCATAGTAGTCATACGCCTGTTCATGTTGTTTACGAGAAGATCATGTCAAATTACAAAAATGTGAAGCATAACAATAAACTTTGTAGTTTTGCAGTATAGTCTGGCAAACGAAAGTAGACACTCGAATTATTTGCAAACTTTTTGTATGGCAATGCTATACTAATGTCAACATTATTTTTGGTGATTTGTTGTGGTCTTGATAATAGCATTTATTAAGTGAAAAATGAATAAAACAATCAAAAGTGGATATGTCGTTTCGCGTGATGTCTAAATATCAATAAAAACAACAGGACAAAGAAGTCGAATTCAAACAATATCAATATTGTTTACGTGTTGTGTTAGATTTCATATGTTAGTATGACGCTAATAAGTTGATACTTTGTTTTAATTCGTAATCACTATTTATCTTTGATACTTAATATCTAAAGTATTACCTACCTAAAGTACCTATAGTATTTATATTCAGACGAAGTAAATTAAATAATTGTAAAGTATCAAATTAGGTTATTCCAGGTATTTCATACTAGTTTTGGGGTTGCTATGCTGATATTTTTTAAATTTGCCGCGCTTTTTCAGTCTCTACTTTCGTTAGCCAGACTCTAACAGTCACTCACAGTGACAAAACTGTATCAAAGCCACACTGCATCGGGCTATTCTTTACCAGGAATGAATCAGAAAAAAACAAAATAGCCTATCAAAAATAAACAACTACACTCTTTGCGCTCTAGCATGATGCGGGTGACAGTTTCAGTAACATTTTTCCGCATATACGCATTTTTTGTAGTTTAACGTATACCATATTTAACCGTGCCTGTATGACGTTAAACTACAAAAAAAATGCGTAATTGCGTATACGTTTATGCGTAAAAAATGTTACTGAATTTGTCACCCGCACCATGCTACAGCGCAAAGAGTGTAACAAAATCCTTTTTCGTAGTACGGACGCCCGGACGGTGTTACCTGCCCCAAATTTTAAGTTTCTCACATTTTTAAATGTATATTATGTATTACGGTTCTAATAGCCAAACGTTACACATTACACGTCACGTTCTAACTCGAAATGATAGAAGAAGAATTGCCAATGATTCATTATTTTAGAACGGTTTCAGGATTTTTTTGCCAAGCTAGCCGAACTACGGTAAATCCTAAGATTTACTAAGTCTTACTGGTAAAAGTCCGATATGATCAATGATAATCGCTAATTTCGAGCTTCTATCAGCAACCAGATGGGACGTAACCGAATCCACTCATGATGGTTAAAATAGCGTCAACTGGCGACCTACGACGTATGCCTCACAAGAGTCACAAGTTTTATGGGAATAATTGCAAGTCTGTGATAAGACTGGAAACTGGTCCACATAGGATTGAATACGCAGGTAAACATGAATTTAAATTTGTAAATACTTTTTGATACTGACAGCTGTCGCAGAGATCAAGCTATCATAAATGAAGTATAGCGTTTTCGATTTCTCGTTCGATATGCGTTTATTTAAAAGTCTATTCAATGTAAGAAAAACATATTTACAAAACATATATTATGATAATCTTAAAGATATTGCATTCCCAAAAAAAAATAGATTCAGAATGAGTTTGAACCTCTGTTTGGAACGAGTTAAATCCATAGACAAAAAGATGGATTAAAAAAATAAATTTGAATTGGGTTGCCATATAAAATTACTTTCCCTTGGTAGTGGCAGGTTAGCCTTTTTGTAATAGAAACCTAAAATATGTATGTATTCACGTTTATACTATAGCTAGCTTTTGCCGGCGGCTTTACCATCCTGAATAAGACCTAAGTGAACGTATCCTATGTCTACCCGTGTTCTTCATCCCAATACAATTCAGCCCGAATCACGATTAAAACATTACATTTTATAAACACCTCATCATCCAGACTTACAAATACTTACTTACTTTATAATTACTTTCAAATATTAAAACGATAATAGAATAGAATGTAGTAGATGATAAGTTCTCTGTAATTGTGAAAGCGCCTATTATTGGTTTCCAAGCTAAAATCCAAATGAAAAAACCTGATATCTTTTGCCCAATTCGGCCTGCATTAATTGTCAAACTAAAGTAAACCTCGGACAAAAAATATCTCGTGTCGATTGTGTCAACTAATGCTATGAATTGCTATGGAGGTTGTTTGAAGGCATGTAAAGTAATTTCAACTTTTATAATGTTTACTCTGTGTGAATTTAAATCATTAGGTATTTTATGTTATAGATAAATAATTAATGACTCTCTGCATGTGTTGGGCCAAACTGGGTGCAGAGAGAAATTCGTAATAAATAAATAAATAAAAACAGTATTTTTTTATTGTTAAATTGGGTACTGCCAAAAGCCTATCGATTTTTGGGGAAATAGTACTACCATAGACCAAATTTTGCCTTGTGATAGGTCACGTGATGGCACGTGAAGTTACATAGACAACACATCCATTCGTCAGTTTTCGGGCGAGGAGGCAGCGTAGCTTTCTGTTTTATTGAGCGGACTGCCAAAAAGTGAAAACTGAAAAATGTCCCTTGACGCTAGGCAAGCAGCTAAGGAGCATGTCTTGGCTGTATCCCGGGACTTCATATCCCAGCCCCGTCTGAGTGAGTACACCAAATTTTTATCATCTATTTCGTATGACATGTCAATGAAAATATCGATTTTACTTCTGAATTCCTATGTTACGTAGTTTTGTACTATCTTTCAGCCCTATTTACATTAATAAGTATTGTGGTTCTTGTTCAAGTAAAAACGGAAAGCCTGAACTAGTTTTAATCTACTCAAAAGAAAATTTTGAGATGATGTCGGAAAGCCCCATTTCCTTTGATCATGGACTGTGTGTCACTTAGTTAAATAGGCGTAATTAAGGTATGCTGTAGTATCGAAATCCGAAAAAAACATGACCAAATGTTGTAAATTATTATCGGAAAAGAACGTCGCCATGGCATCTCTTTAATTTTTGACTTAGGTCACCTGATCGTAAGTACTTGCTTTTTTTAGTTCACCATGAAACAATTTTCTTAGGTGTTAATTATGGTATAGATTGGCATTGCTATGTAATACTAGCACTTATAGTGAATATTAAAAGTAATGTGATCTTTTCCTGTAAAATTATCCAATAAGAATTGGTACATCTTATTGGGTTCTAGGAAGATGTTATCTGTTAAAAATGACAAATGGAAGAAGAACATTTTCTCATAAGATTAAAAGAAAATAATTCTGCTCTTTTATTTATCACAATACATACTGGTCACAAGACCAGAATGGTAGCAGATTCTGATAGTAATAATAGCAAGTCTGTAGAATATTATTGAAAGAAAAGAAGTTATTATGCAGATACTCCCACTAATAAGGTCCTTAAATCAAACAATAGGTTCATATAGTGATCCCTCTGCTGACTGATACATGATTGTATTATAAACAGTCATATGATTATAATGACACTCCATACTTTACAATACATACATACATAAACCCACACCCTTTTCCCATGGGGATAGGCAGAAACACCATAGTAATTTGCAGTTAATGCAATAGAATAAAATGTTGGTGGTCAGCTGATCTTGTTTATGGGGAAGAGGCAAGCTATGGATTACTTAACTCTTTCATACATACATAAACTCAAACCCTTTTCCCATGGGAATAGGCAGAAACACCATAGTAATTTGCAGTTATTGCAATAGAATAATATGTTGGTGGTCAGCTGATCTTGTATATGGGGAAGAGGCAAGCTATGGATTACTTAACTCTTTCATACATATATAAACTCAAACCCTTTTCCCATGGGGATAGACAAAAGATAGTAATTTGCAGTTATTGCAATAGAATAAAATGTTGGTGGTCAGCTGATCTTGTTTATGGGGAAGAGGCAGGTTCTTGATTTCTTAACTCTTTCTCAACTAAAGAAAAAAATTACTGAATCTTCTTCTAAAGAAATGGTTAGGTTAGGTAAAAAGAAGTTTTTTCTTTAAAAAATAATTGTCAGGTTTGGTTAAAAATTTGTTGAGGAACCCCTACACAGCAAATAGCGCAGGTACCAGCCAGTCATTTGTTTTTTAGAAGATTCTGGCAATGACCTCATTTGCTAACATCTGATGCCTGACAAAGCTGGGTCTGCGATCTTAGGAAGTTGAACGCTGAACCGATCAGCTGATTAAAGTAATCTACGTTGAATCTATTAAAATCAGTTATTTATCCTACATTTTGATATGGATTGTCGCTCAGATGAGATTGCAATGTAAATTTTAAAGAAAATGTAAGAATTAGCCTTATGGCTTGTTATAGAGAAGTTTTATTTCATTGTAAGCATTGCCTTGTTACAGTTTAATTATAGGGTCTTGCAACGGCAAGAAGCTTATTGACAGGCTTGGGGCTCAATATGTAGTCAGCTGTTTAAAATCAATCAACTTCACCACAACTGAGGTCATAATGTGATAAGATAATAGTTGCTAACACTGTTTCTTACAATATTTGATAGATTTTTCATATTTTACAAAATACTAACCCATTACTTTTCATGAGGCGTGATCAGCTGATTTTCATGAAAAAAATTAAAAAAGTTTTTTTTTTAACATCTCATTTGTATTTAACTGTTATTAATTTATATTTACAGAATAGTTATAACATAATTCAAATGCACCACTAGAATTAAAGATTTATTAGAATTGATAAAGACTACCCTCAAATAGCCAAGGAGAAATAAAGGTCTATCAACACATATGAGGGCCGTGCCGGTCCGTCCACGTCCCAGGCACGGCCCTGATATGTCTGGATAGTCTGTGGACTGGAATCCAGTAAAAATGGTAGCCAACTTCACCATATTGTGTAAAGGCTATGTAGATTGATTGATTCATTAGGGCCAAATATACACATAACCATGATAATTAATTTCATCAACATATTATCACCAGCGTATAATATTCACAACAGATCTTTGTCTCTGAATTGGCTGCAAGACCCTGCGCAGTAGCAATTTTTTTTGTCAATATAGAAAGTGAAGTTAGGATTGTATATCTGTCTCTTTCAGTCGCTTACGTTTGTTGCATCATCCTATCACGCTTACTCTATGCAGAATATTCGATGACAAACTGTTTCTTGCGCAATGGTTACAGAGCAAATGGTTACAAGATCTGCAAGTGAATATTATAACACACACTCTCCAAACTTTTCACAAAACTCATCACATCAGTCATTGTCGTCAAAGGAAATTGAGCATGAACAAAATTGATGTTGTTGAACGTAGATGTTTTAATTTTGTGGTTTATTTGATTCAATCATGAATTTATATCTACTACTGTTACAAAAACATAAGTGAAAAACTGAGCTCGAGCTAACCTAGCGTAGTATGAAGTTTCAATAGATTGGAAGGCCAGCTTACACTGATTTTGTTACCACTGAAGTGCAAAGTGCTCTCTCTAGTGCATAAGTACATAGTGAGATTTTCATAGAAGTAGTACTAGCTAAGGTGTAGTACCAACTTGAGGTAGTTGTAATTAATAGAGTGACATCTGCACTGACACTGCAAAATAAAAGAATATACATAAATAATACATAACATAATGCCTGTGTTCCCCAAAGGGTTGGGCAGGGATCCTATAGTACAATAATGGAATCTTATAAGCCAAGTGAAGTTACAAATAATAGTCAGGTGACAACATTATATCTTATATATATATAGCGAATGTAAATCAAAAGGAGAATGTCCATATTCCATGAAAGCCCATAATTTCTATTTAATTTAAAGAAAACAATAGTGTTATCCTTCCACCTAACCTGATCCGGCTGACCAGCTTATACCAGTTTGAGAAAATCTGATCGGCCCACAAAACTTTATACTATAGGAATTATACTCAAGAATTGTGTCCGTATAAAGATTGTACTTCCTGCTATTATAACAAGTAAAATTTTAAAAACCCCCGACACATTTGTCTTGCGAAAACACCCCGATTCCAACAGTAAAAACGCCTAAAACTTTTGAACGGCTGAACCGATTTTATTCAAACATAGCTAAGAACACTCTCGACAAAATCACCTTTCAAACAAAAAAAAACTAAATCAAAATCGGTTCATCCGTTTAGGCGCTATGATGCCACAGACAGACACACAGCAACACACGTGAAACTTATAACACCCCTCTTTTTCCGGCGGGGGTTAAACATAGTAGAAAAGTCAATAATTTTCAACTTGAGAAAATAGGTCATCTGCCAGATTAACATTCTTAAATGGCGATCTTCCAACGAAGGACTACTCTATACTATGTTTATTGTAGGAGGATGAACATGACAATAATTATTTCTAGATATATACCTACTCTTTTATAATTTATAGAGTTGATTATTCAATTGTTTTTTTTTTAATTTGATAAAGCGTAATTAATGTAGTTATCTTTTGATAAAAGGGCCATGTCAATTTTATTGGATTTTCTCATTCACTAGATTATTGCAAATACTGTGATTTTTTAATAAATCTCGCGAGATTATATCTTAATTCATAAATTGTGATCATAAAAATATTTCGCTGACAATAAAACACATCAAAATTCGATTGTTTATAATCTATCCGTGTCTTGCTGAGAGATTATGAAAAATTAAACTCACGGTTTTTACAATTATCTAGTGAAAAAAATTTAAATACAAATCAGCGTGTTCAAACCGCCAATCATTCTACCAAATAAATCATAAATGTACCCTCATAACTAAAATAAATGTTTCCTATTTAGCCTACAAGACGGTGTCTGGTGTGAACGGACCCCTGGTCATCTTGGACGAGGTCAAGTTCCCCAAGTTCTCCGAGATCGTACAGCTGAGACTTGCTGATGGCACCCTCCGCTCCGGTCAGGTATGTTCGAGATAGATTTACTTTAAATTTTTAGTTGAAATGGATAATCCTGCTGAAGTTTCATATAAAGAAAAAAAACGCGTAGTTGGAATCTACAAGGAATCATGGAAAGATATGGTAACATCAATCTCAATGAAGGAATTTAGTTAGGGCTCATTAAACTCAACTAGTTCTATTAGTGTGCTTTTGAAAATTGGTAAATCCGAAGAATATGCCGTATTCAAGCATAAAACACCGTATACCTAGATGGGTAACACTGGATCATAAAACCGTCCCTCGACATGGTCCTTCGAGTAGGATTGCGGTGCCCAACATTCCTATAATTCCCGGCGCTGCAGTAACGTTGTGTGTCGCGAGGCGTGACTCGGATACACCAATCAAACGAATTTATTCAAGCCTACGTCATATTTTGACAACGAGTTTTGATTATCTAACACCGCGTCAGAAGGCGTCACGTCACGATCATGACACAATCACACAACATAGTCATGTGAAAACGTCTTTATGCTTAAAAAATGATGTTTCTTCTGTTAAGTATGAGGTTCTGGGTTCGACTCCCATGGTCGGGCTTTGGACATTTGAATTTTCACAATAGCCGCCCGGAGTCTGAACTACTGCCCGGTTGATGGGAATAGACGGATGGGACTTAAACATAACTGTTTCTATAGTACCAAACTTCTTGGCCGCCCTGAAGTTGGCTACAATGGCTGCGCAGTAGTAAATTTCATACAATAACAGCACCGCGTTGTGCGCTTGCGCATCGAAAGTCCAACTTCAGGGCGGCCAAGAAGTTTGGCGAGAACTATAACCCTAAACGTTTGTTACCTGGATGAGGCTGGCACAGGAACGTATAAGACTGGACTGGAGGACTGGTATAAGAAAATAGGGGTCTATGCTCAACTGTGGGCGAAGCCAAGCTGAGCATGTGGGATGCAGAGAATGTGGGTGTACCATAGGACGTGAAGTTACATGTTCTGTACTCTTCCCCAGGTGCTCGAGGTCAGCGGCACCAAGGCCGTGGTCCAGGTGTTCGAGGGTACCTCGGGTATCGACGCCAAGAACACTCTCTGCGAGTTCACCGGCGATATCTTGCGTACTCCCGTGTCTGAAGATATGTTGGGTAAGTGGATCCGCTACTGTTAGGATAATCTTTGTAAAGGTTCGCCTCGTTGTGGCTGTCAAATTAGTTCCACGTACAGTAACCGCCAAACTTCCTGGCTGCCCTCTAGTTGGCTTACCGATGCGCAAGCCGCGGCAAAGTGCTGTTTTTTTATGACATTTAGAACTGCGCAGCCATTGTATGTACCCAACTTCAGGGCGGCCATGAAATGATAAAATTTTGTCGTGGAATCTATTCATCTATTATCTACCACACGGCAAACCTTTCTGCGAGCAACCAACCATTTACAAATTGAATTGTTCTAAATTCTCAGTAAATTGGAACTTTAAACTTTAGTTTCATTTAGAGAAATAGACTCCGTGTCTTTTTATGACATCCTACCTACCAATTTAAATTTTCTTTCATCTTATGAAAAAAAAAACGACTATACAGATAAGTAATATCATTCAGGGTGCTTGAGATGAGATCTGTAGCTGTAGATGTGAAACTAGATAATAAACACTCAATTTGGTCAAATAAAAAGAGTTTGAATTTTATTAAAATTGCCTCAATTTACTTTCAAATGGCAGATGAAAATTAAAGTAATAACTATCTTGCACATTTAAAATGATAAATTAATAGCATTTGATTTAAAAAGTTTCTTTAGCCTTGCACTAGTTTTATGACTCGGCGTCATTCATTATCATGCCTTTGTTAAATCATAGCCAAAACGCTTTAACTTCAGTACGTTTTAGTTCATGTGACTGAAAAGCATGACTATTGGTCATCATTGCTGAATTCGTACCGAACTCGCTGGTACCTTCGACTAGAATAAATCAATCAATTGGTTCTTAAAAACACAGCTTAAAAATTACTCCCTTAATCAAACAGACCCTTTAGAAACTACCTACCTTTTATTTTATTGATAGGCTTGTGTTTGATCACTATCTCACCTCAGAAGTGTGAAGTGAGTGAAGAAGATTTGCCTAGAAGTAACCTATACACTCATGACTTACTATCAGGGAATTCTACTACAGAATAGATTCAATTATTCAAAATGCAGCCTTAATATGACTCCCAATTTATCAAGAGAAACCAGAGCCTTTGAAAAATTCTTCCTAGTTCTATAATTCAATCTTACTCCTAACAAACGATTACACTTCATCAGGTGATCACTATCAAGTGTTTGCTTTGTTACGTAACGACATCTTCGTCGCTAAGGCCTACTTTTTTATCCTCAGTTAACCAATGGTTTAAATATCCTAACCAATGGTTTAAAAATTTGGTTAAATGCACGTTTTGATCGCCTCAAAAATGGTCAGATAAGGTGGAGAGTTATATTTGTCCCTTTGTGAGTGCTGTGACCTTTTTATATACATTTATGGTTTTTACTCTTTTTAAATTATATTTATTTATACATATATACTTTTTTGTACACCAAGTTAAACAATACAAAAATAAACATTAAAATTAAAACAAACATACAACAGGAGGCCTTATCGCGCTCTGCGATCTCTTCCAGGCAACCTTGAATGGATAGAGATAGCCTGGACACGACATGGGGTTGCACTTTGTGCGAATTTCAAATCATACAAGAAACAAACTACTAATATTCTTACTGTAAAAATAATAAAAGTTAGATGTGTCAGCGATTCGCAATTTTATTGACCTATCTTCTAATACAGTCCACATTTTGCCTACAGTGAGGTTAATAATTGATGAAAAATTGCATTTAACCGAAAATTTAAACCATTGGTTAGCATATTTAACTATTGGTTGAGTTAACTACTGATTTAAAAACTGGGCCTAAGTCCTCTTTTATTTTTGTTTGTATTCTGTGTAGCTAACGCAGTCTTTACAACTGGCCCTAAGAAATAAAACTCCCAATATATCCTGTTTTATCATAAAAGTCTTGACAGGTGGTAGAAATTAGAAAGATGAAAAAAAAAATAAAAAAATCATTTCCTTCTTTTCATAAACTAAATTATCTATATTTTTCCACCAGGTCGTGTATTCAACGGATCCGGCAAGCCCATCGACAAGGGACCCCCAATCCTGGCTGAGGCCTTCTTGGACATCCAGGGTCAGCCCATCAACCCCTGGTCCCGTATCTACCCTGAGGAGATGATCCAGACTGGTAAGCTTATTATATAGACAGATTTATCTGCAAGACAGACCACGAAGGAGATGGCGGGAGAAACTGGGGCAAGGAAATGCGGGCTTGCGAAAGATACAAGGAATGGGGGAGGCTTATATCCAAAAGGGGTGTGACAGAGTAGGTTATCAATAAAAATCGAGTAGATTACAGCTTCATAATATCTGAAATAGTGGGCAGAACCCAAAACAAACCTTATAAAAATGCTATTTCAATTGCCCCTTGTAGCAACATTAAGAAAAATTGTAACTTGGTTAAACTTTCATTGGACTGACAGTTTTTCAAACTCGATGTTCCAGGTTTGTTACTGTAAATCCATACATGATATTATAAATGCGAAAGTAACTCTGTCTATCTATCTGTCTGTCACCTTTGTATGCTTAAACCGTTGCACCGATTTAGATGAAATTTGGTATGGAGGTAGTTTGAGACCCGTGGGAAGGACATAGGATAGTTTTTATCCCTTTCCTTAAGGGAACTACTAAAATTTAAGGGACTAATAATTTCTCACACATTTACAGCAGACGTAGTCGTGGGCAACAGCTAGCTTTTAAATAATATGTGTTTTCCAGGTATTTCCGCTATTGATGTGATGAACTCCATCGCCCGTGGTCAGAAGATCCCCATCTTCTCGGCCGCCGGTCTGCCCCACAACGAAATTGCCGCCCAGATCTGTAGACAGGCTGGTCTTGTCAAGGTGAGAACCATTATTTTAGATTAGCATGTTTCAGACACTTTTATTCGAAATTTTTCTTAATTTTTTAGCGACGAATTTTATTTTCTTCCTCTAATTTACTCAATTCTAATTTTTTCCCCCACCAGATGTCCGGCAAATCAGTGATCGACGACCACGAAGACAACTTCGCCATCGTGTTCGCCGCTATGGGTGTGAACATGGAAACCGCCCGATTCTTCAAGCAGGACTTCGAGGAGAACGGTTCCATGGAGAACGTGTGCCTGTTCTTGAACTTGGCCAACGATCCTACCATTGAGAGAATTATTACCCCGCGTTTGGCTTTGACCGCTGCTGAGTTCTTGGCTTATCAGTGTGAGGTAAGAAATAGGATATTATCTCGTTTATTCACTTATTATACACATCGTATCGGGAACAAGGTCTAAGCTACCGGTGGTCAGGGCTCCTGAGACAGGATCCTCCTGACTATATGCACTGTGTCCAAGCAGGAGTGCCACTTTCTGGGTTAAGCCCTTGATCCAGCTGCCCAATGAGAGCCTCGTAAGATGTTGGTCAAGGCTCGTAGCGATTAAGTCACCTGACACGATTATCGGTACAATGATCGCTGAGTCCACATTCCACATGTGGGCAGCCTCGCGAGTCAAGTCAAAATAATTATTTGATTTGCGAACCATTGCATAACAAATAGTTGTCTGTCATTACACTACATAGGTGGAGCAGTGGTGGCCCAGTGGTAAAGACCGCGATTTACAAGTTATGGGCCATGGGTTCGAACCCACGACTATTGAAATAATTCACTTTGTGTAAATTATTTCATCACCACTGCTCGGTTTGGTCCTTGAACCAAAAATTCGTAAACGTGACATCCACCAGTGTCCCAGCAGTGGGAACATTAAAACAGATGAAGACTAAAGATCATGTGTTGCTATTGTTAAAATATATACTTTGTCTGTATAGAAACACGTGCTGGTCATCCTGACCGACATGTCCTCATACGCCGAGGCTCTGCGTGAGGTGTCCGCCGCCCGTGAGGAGGTACCCGGACGACGTGGTTTCCCAGGTATGCTGTCTATTATGTTATTGTTTCATCTACACAAGGGATGTACCGATCGATGCCTTTGTTACTTTATCACTTTTACTGCAGTCAACGCGCCGAGCGCTGGTCAAAATTCTCTCCAGGAGCCGACGTCCCACCGCGACTTTCAGAATAATATAACTAATATTTCTATTAGGTTTAATTTTTTTAAGGTTCCGTACCCGAAGGGTCCTGACGTCCTGACGGAGCCCTAGCCCTTATTGCCGTCTGTCTGTCAGTCCAAACGGAGACTTAGAGAACCCCGACAAGGATAGTTTAGGTTCGAATAGGATGACGTCATCTCCGTCATGTTAGGTTACTTAGACCCTGCACACAGAAAAAGGAGCTCCATCGACTTACTTTTATTTTTCAACTCGCTGTTTTAAACATTTGTATTCGCCCACTTAGTGCGCCATATTCAGTATTTTTTACACCTTTAATTTGAATTTATTTTCGCTCGTTTGAATAAAAATCGAGTGGCATGCGTCAGAAATTTAAAACCGCCATCTATTGGAATCAATATTAAATGATCAGATCAAATCACTTTTTGAAATGTGAATTAAGAGCCCAATATTCCATAATGTTGTGCTTAGGGGAGATTAAAAAAGAACATGCAATTTTTATGATCAATTCTAGACAATGTTTTTTTTACACACAATTCAAAAACAAACCGTTGCATATCTTGCCATCTAGTGACATTTATTTGAACCAAATTTTCTTTGTTGCTGGGACCCCATCCCTATGTATTGTAATGTTATAAAAAATTTAGTATAATGATTCCTAACAATATATTTTCTAACCTTATCCTTAGGGATTTGGTAGCCGCACTTGGTCCTTAGAGGTTGGGCCATTGTACGTGATCTGTGGTGATTATTACTCCAACCAGCACATCTCGATAAGCAGATAATCTATAGCTAACCTACCCTAACAAGATCTATTTGTCCTCAGGTTACATGTACACCGATTTGGCCACCATCTACGAGCGTGCCGGACGTGTGGAGGGCAGGAACGGCTCCATCACTCAGATTCCCATTCTTACTATGCCCAACGACGACATCACCCATCCTATTCCTGACTTGACGGGTTATATTACTGAGGGACAGGTACGAAACATTTTCTTTACAACATGCATTTTTTCAATTACCTTGACAAAAAAATGAAGTCTTTTATCAAAACTTTGTATATATAAAAAAGAGAAAGTATGTATGTATGTTCCTTATAGACTCCGAAACGGCTGGACCGATTTAAAAAAATAAAACACTGTTGGGAAGCTACACTATCCCCGGGTGACATAGGCTACTATTTATCCCTGTATTCCCACAGAACCGGGAACTATGCGGGTGAAACCGCGAGGCGTCCGCCTATAGTCTATGCAATAAAATAATTTCAGGAAAAGTGAGATTTTTAAAAAAATATGTGGTTGTTCATGTTCACAAATTTAACTCATTTAAGTCAACTACCCAAAATAATATCTGATGTGGGATAGTAACCAGCTTACCAGACTAAAGTCTGAATAGGTGATAATATATCTAATGCAGTGGTTCCCAAAGTTTTATTTTTGTTACGTCCCTAATGCGAAAAATAAAAATGGCGCGCCCCCTCACTTTGAAAATCACTGATCTAGTGCATCAATACAGACGGGATAGTTTTGTAGTGGTATGGTATGTGGAGAAAAGTATAAATAAAATATGTGGTTGTTCATGTTCACAAATTTAACTCATAAGTCAACTACCCAAAATAATATCTGATGTGGGATAGTAACCAGCTTACCAGACTAAAGTCTGAATAGGTGATATATCTAATGCAGTGGTTCCCAAAGTTTTATTTTTGTTACGTCCCTAATGCGAAAAATAAAAATGGCGCGCCCCCTCACTTTGAAAATCACTGATCTAGTGCATCAATACAGACGGGATAGTTTTGTAGTGGTATGGTATGTGGAGAAAAGTATTGTCATTGAAGCAGGCCTAAGAAGCCGTGACGACTTATCTAGAGCAAATATAACATGAAAGAGTCCATACACTTTTGAAGCAGAGCTTTTTGGTTTGATATAAAAAATGTTCTTGTACTCCACATTAAAGTCACCGCCAGATAACAAAAAAAAAAAAAAATAGTCAACATCTGTCTACCAATGTATTTCAATATTTGAAAACGATACGAAAAAATGTAAAGGCAGTATTGCTAACACGATCAAAACAAACGTTTCGCGGTAAGGGACGTTCGTAACACTGTCACTTCGCTTGATATTCAGTAATGACTTAATATCTCAAAAACGCGTGGACCGATTTACATGATTTAAAACGGATACAATGATTAGGGAGGACCTCGTGGCTAAATAATAACAGCTGCACGGGTCAATCTTTAAGGTTAGGCAACGCTTGACGAGGTCGGTCCGTCGATGGGTGACCATTTCAACATACCGAGTTTCCTCCGTGCCTCGGAAAGCACGTTAAGCCGTTGGTCCCAGCTGTCATTTGAAGATTTTTGACAGTCGTTACGGGTAGTCAGAAGCTTGAGATCTGTCACCAGTCTTGCCATGGGGTACCGTGTTACCCAGTTACTTGGTTGTGGAGGTCAGATAGGCAGTCGCTCCATGTAAAACACTGGTACTAAGCTGAATCCGGTATGATTGGAAGCCGACCCCAAAATAGTTGGGAAAAGGCTAGGCAGATAGATAAACGGATACAATGATTCTACGCCTATACCTTTCTTTTGAGACCAACATATCTCAAAAACAAAAATCATGTTTTCAAGTTACGTAAGGTACATGTCGGCTCAATGGTTTTTCCTTTTTTTGATATCTAGCGGCGGCTTTAGTTGGGGTAAACTTATCTGCACAGATAATTTCATACCAGTTCTTATTAAATGAATCATGCTTATTATTCTTCTCTGCACAGATCTACGTAGACCGTCAGCTCCACAACAGACAGATCTACCCTCCAGTCAACGTGCTTCCTTCCCTGTCTCGTCTCATGAAGTCCGCCATCGGTGAGGGCATGACCCGCAAGGACCACTCTGATGTCTCCAACCAGCTGGTAAGTTTGATTTATTTATTTTTACTTTATTTTTTTTGAAAAAGGAGAAACATAGGATAGCAATCACATCTAATCATGATTCTTTTTTTTTTACTTGTTTTTAATTTTTGTTGCCGGAACGTTCGCATTCGCATTACTGTTCCAATCAGTCAAATACTCCTCTAATTTCACCAAGTTTTGACAAGCTATTAACATGTATTGTTGCTGAGATGATATTGAGACCTGAGGTTTTCATAAAAAAATACGTAGTTATTACCAAATCAGCAAACTAACTTGTTTGTTCCCTTGCAGTACGCTTGCTACGCCATCGGTAAGGACGTGCAGGCCATGAAGGCCGTGGTGGGAGAGGAAGCGCTGACCCCCGACGATCTGCTGTACCTCGAGTTCCTCACCAAGTTCGAGAGGAACTTCATCTCTCAGGTAATACAATTAATTCACACACTGACGTACGACGCATGCGAGTGATTTGTGGAGATCAAACGGGCAGCCTCCACTGGTATTCAGCTCTTCAGCGATGACTGACAGACAATGCACAGCTTGAACGGTTGGATCTAGATGTATGAAATAAGCACAAGAGTTCCCTTACATGAACGAAGCTGAGCAGTTAGGAATAATTAAAAACAATACATCAATAATTGATAGTGTTAATGTTTATATGGAAGTCTTCGTTTATATAAGTTGGTACTATTTTTTTTTTGGAAAATCCCATCGGGCATACGATTTTTGTGTTATTATTTATGGCTTTTATCCTACACAGATTAACTAACTTGTCGAGTTATCTTCATACGTGTATGTAGTTTTTCACAAGCAATTATTGATCTACACGAAAAAACTTCACAGTTTTCAAATTTATTACTAACACAATAATTTACCATCTCCAGGGTAACTACGAGAACCGCACAGTATTCGAGTCCCTGGACATCGGCTGGCAGCTGCTGCGTATCTTCCCCAAGGAGATGCTCAAGCGTATCCCCGCTTCCATCCTCGCAGAGTTCTACCCGAGGGACTCGCGCCACTAAGCAATCCGTACCGTGGTTAAGGCTAGCTGCACGGTTAGAAGCGCTTGTATGGGCAGCTAAGGGCAGTTTCGAGCTATTTCAGGAGCTTATTATCAAGCAATGTACTGTGATGCTACCAAATTGTTGGTAAACTTATAAATACATGAAGCAATTAAGAGCAATAATAATTATATTGCTTCTGGCAAATTTTGCCCGTTGAAACTTGCTGAAAAACTGCCCATATAAGTGCAACTACACACAATCAATGTGCTAGAAATATCTAAAGCAACCCCAAGTTAGCTCCGGCCATGATATTCTTGTAAGATAAAATACTGTTTAATAGTAAGTTGTTAATAGTTATAATGTATTACATACATGTATTATGATCATGTGCAAAATTATATAAACGCGTTTAAATCGGTAAGTAACGGCCATCGAAATGCAGAACACAACCGACTTGTGTATATATTTTCATCGTTAATATTCTAGAGAATGTACTGAGCAGTTAAATTATTATGTATTTGAATAGATGCCATTTATTTGTCTTTTTTTTTTGGTGCTTCGGACACTATAAACGATATTTAAAGCTAAAGTTATTTTTTGTGTGCACAAATTGTTGACATGTGTTCAAATTATATGTAATAATAATCAAAATCTGTTGTAAATCAAGATGTTGCTATTTAATGTGTGAAGTTCCGCCGTTTGTGATGTGACAGATATTATTTATGTAAATAACAATAAAACAATAGCCCAGTAACAACATGTTACATTCCAAATTAAGTTTTCCTGTTCACTCCAGCCGACTCTGTATTCAGCTATTTAAAGTGAATTAGGATACTGTTGTTTTCAATGGAAATAAAATATAGAAAGTTAATATTGTTTGTTTCACTACAATTACGTTGCATATTGGTGAGAGTAGACAAGTAATGCTATTAGAGTGCGCGCAAGATAAGTCTGCGCGCGGCCAAAATCAGAACTAATCGTTTGTCATTTATGTCAGGTGTCAAGAGAGTGTGATGTATTCCGTGTTTTTATTCGTTTCCGAAGTAAATAATCGCCATCATAATGCTAAAAGTAATTTAAAGTGATAGCAGGGATGTTTTCTTGAAGAGAACAAGACAATAACGGGCCTACGGTACCATTTTACAAAGATAGACCCCGCGTTGCTTATTTGACAGGTAACTTTTAGGGATACCACAATACTAAAATTTCCCTGAATTTTGGTACTACCGGTGCCCGACAGTATTGGTATTTGGGTGGTAAATAAATATACCAGCGGGACAGGACCGGCGCATGTAATATAATGCAGCGTTTCTGAACGCACTGTTACCCAAATAACTCAAGAGGGTTATGTGGCAGCAGCTTCTTCAAAAATTGTTGAAGAAGAAATTAAAAGTAAGTGCGCAGTACCCATAACCGGCGTGTGTGTAAGACTAGATGTATGAATGTGTGTGAAGCAAAAGAAGTATGTAAGGATCGTAGCAGGTAGCGTTCTGTAGTTTCTGCCTACCCCCATGGGAAAAAGGCGTGAGTTTATGTATGTATGTATGTAAGAAATTAAAAAAGAATTTAAATTGAAGGTATTAGCCACTGCAGGACCATTGTTAGACCAAATTTAACAGAAGGTACTACTAAGTATTCAATAAAAGATTTACAATAATTTTATGAAGCTTTTTCATCATATTCTATGCAAGTAGAAAAATCTAGTAATTAATTAATTAAAATGCTTAACTTAAATTACTTTAAGTTTCGAGTAATGAAAAATTAGTATTGATTAAATAAAGGAAAAAAGATCAGTTATGCTGGCAACATTAAGCACGCCGCCTGTCGCGCGCAGACTTATCGTTCGCGCACTCTAACGTTTTCTGATTAACTCCGCTTTTAACAGACTTCCAAGAAGGAGGAGATTCTATGTTCGACTTTTTCTTAAGTATAATTCCACATAATTATAGCCCTTGCCAAACTTCTTGGCCGCCCTGAAGTTGGTTTACCGGATGCGCGAGGCACGAAACGGTGCTGTTTTTGTATGAGATTTACTACGCGCAGCCATTGTTGTCTATGCTATTCAAGATCTTTTGCTAAAACTTTAATTTCAACTGTTCGATATCAATATTACTATTTTGGGCGCACGGTTGGCGCAGTGGTTGAGCGATTGACTGCTGCGCTGCGTGTCGCGGGTTCGATTCCCGCACGGAACAAATATTTGTATGACCTACAGATAGTTGTTCCGGCTCTGGGTGTTGTGTATGTGAGTTTATATGTTTGTAAACGCACCCGCGGTACAGGAAGAAATTCCTAGTGTGGGGCAATGTATTAAAAAAAAAAAAATTAAGAGGAAATAAGGGCGGAGAGACTTGAAAAATAGGTATTTGAAAAAACTGTCGCTGTCGCTCTGCGAACTGCGAGCGCCTGGCGTCCGGCCGCCCTATCCATGTGTGTGTAAGTTGACAGTGTGTGCGTGACTCCGAAACGCTCCCGGCCGCATTCTTGTAATCGCCCCAGTCACTCGTAACTTTTGTTGTTGTGGATTGTGGACAGATATCCAACAATATCTGTTATTCTTAACAGCAAATGCAGAAAATCTCATTTTGGACGTGACTAATCATACTGTAGAGCAATTTAATAATGTAATTGCCAAATTTATTGGCGGAAAAGAGTTATCTTTGCAGGAAGTGGCTCGTAACATATCAGACAAGATGATATGGAGCAGTAACTTCATGGAATAGCGAAGGGCTATTCATTCACGCATCCAAAAAAAATACAGGGTCTGCAGTCGGGCAGCCTAATAATTGTGTAAGTGAATTCGGAAAAGGTAACAATCTGTTTCTTTCCCAAAAACGACTTTTTGTATTGCGAAATGTCGTTTTTGGGAAAGAAACAGTTTGTTTCCTTTGCCGAATTCACTTACACAATTATAGGCTGCGGGCCAATATACAAAAAAAAATTAGAACAAAAGCAGCGTTCGAAAAAAACCACAGATTTCCCGATAAAGAAAACTGACGTATCACAAAGACGGAACGAGCAAAATAAAAAGAACTACAGAACCTGTTAAAAACTACGGTCGCTTAGAGAGATAATATGCCTTTGGATTTATATAAATTTAAAGAAAAATATTTTCTTGAAAGATTGCTCTCAACTAAGGATGTTCAAAGGAAAATAGTGGGGGCTAAAGCGATAATATGCTTATGGGAAATTGAAAGACTAAAGAGGCTTACGGCGGAATGTTGGGCGAATACGTAAGATGCGACCGAAAACATCGGTTTACAAAATATGACAAACGTTATTATATAACAAATTTAAAGGAACTGTGGCTACCAATTATGGCAAGGAAAAGGAATCTAAAGCGATCGATCAATTTATCAATCACACGGGGCTCCAGGTATTAGAGTGTGGAATGTTTATCGATGAAAACAAACCCTTTTTAGCGGCAAGCCCTGATGGTCTGATAGGTGAAGACTCGATAATAGAGGTAAACTGTCCTTATGAAATTGCAAGTATGTCACCTGAAGATGGAATTGAACAAAAATAAATAGATTTAGAGCTGTTTTCAAGGATCATCACTAATCGTCTCCGTAGACCACATAGATACGCTGCGGCAGGTTATACAGAAGACCGAAGAGTACAACCTGCCTCTCTGTTTAACGTTTGTGGAATACCAGAAAGCTTTCGATTCGATCGACACTTGGACTGTACTGCAGTGTCTCCAACGGTACCAAATTGACTACCGGTACATCGAAGTGTTGAAATGTTAGTATAAAAACGCCACCATGTCAGTTCGACTTCAGGATCAGACCTCGGAACCCGTCCTTCTGCAGCGAGGTGTGAGACAGGGAGACGTCATATCTCCGAAACTGTTAACCGCTGCACTGGAGGATGTCTTAAGATTTCTGGACTGGAAAGGGCTAGGCATAAATGTCAATGGTTATACATCATTCACCTTCGGTTTGCCGACGATATAGTGGTCATGGCGGAGGCCATGGAGGACTTCAGTACAATGCTCGATAACCTCAGTAGAGCTTCCTAAAGAGTCGGTCTTAGGATGAACATGGACAAAACCAAGGTGATGTTGAATACCCATGTTACACTCACTCCATACAAGGTCGGATACTCTACACTCGAAGTTGTGGGCGACTATGTCTACCTGGGACAAACGATCCAGTTGGGTAGGGCCAACTTCGAGAAAGAGGTCAACCGTCGAATCCGACTTGGCTGGGCAGTGTTCGGGAAGTTGCGGTATCTTCTCGTCCAACTTACCACAGTGTCTCAAGTCTATGACCAGTGTGTGTTGCCAGACATATGGCTCTGAGACATGGTCGCTTACAATGGGCCTCACCAGAAAGCTTACAGTCACCCAAAGGGCAATGGAGAGGGCTATGCATGGATTTTCCTTGCGTGGTCGAATCAGAAATGTAGAGATCCGCAAGAGATCCAGGGTTACTGACATAGCCCGAAGAATTGCCAAACTTAAGTGGCAGTGGGCAGGGCACATTGCTCGCAGAACGGATGGCCGATAGGGCAGAAAGGTTCTGGAGTGGCGACCGCGAACCGGAAGACGTTGCGTTGGAAGACCTCCCACCAGGTGGACCGATGACTTGGTAAAGGTTCCGGGGATCCGCTGGATGCGAGACGCACGGGACCGATCAATGTGGTGACGCTTGGGGGAGGCCTATGTCCAGCAGTGGACGTCTTTCGGCTGATATGATAACGATGATAATGATGAAATAGATTTAAATACGTTTAAAGGCAAAATGTTACAATTAAAACAGAATCACAATTAGATACTTCAACCAAGTACAAGGCCAACTACACATAACTCGTCGAGATTTCTGTTATTTTAATTTAAGGAGTCCCAAAAGCTACCAAATGGCAGTTATTAACAAAATTTAAAAGCCGCCATCGTGGAAAGTCCATGACATGGCAGGCCGAGGTTGGATGAGGGAATTTAGGCCAAGGCATTCTGAAGTATTAGGGAAGTAGTAGTAGTTGGGAATTTAGGCTTGTAGTATGCCAAAAGCTACAGCATTTAATCAAATGAACGTGCAAACAATTTACGACAACCTGAAAGAAGTTTCAAGTCGCTCTCCATCTTTTGCTAATAGAAGTCGAATAAATAATCTTGACGAAACCTCTACCACAACTGTGCAACGACCTCATAAAGTTCTAGCAGCTAAAGGACGCAGTGTCTGTAAAGTCACAAGTGGGGAACGTGGAATCTTGGTTACAACTTGCTGTATTGTAAATGCGATTGGCCAGGCATTACCTGCAGCTATGATGTTTCCAAGAAAAACTATAAGGCACACATGCTGTATTGGGCACCCCCAGGGTCACTTGGGTTAGCCGCACCTAGCGGTTGGATGAACACAGAATCATTTGTTATTTATAATCAACTTAAAACAAACAATTATCGGTTTATCTATTACTGTGATTCATTGTGTACCACCTGGTTCATCATGTCTCACCCTCCCGGTTCATCGTGTACCCTTGCTGGTACACTATGAACCATTTACCTTTTTTTTTTTTAAACCTGTATTAATCAGGCGATAGGAAATATTTTCCAAAATGTTGAATGCAATGTGGTAGCTTATTAAATTACCTACATGGTGAGATAAAAATATTTTCTTAGACTGCAATAACCACTGTAAAGCTAAAGCTCTTCAAATTTTTGGTGATTCATTGGCTACCCTACCTAGTAGGCGATCTAGAGACTGCGGATACCTATCCGATATATAATTTACTGTTTTGAATTGAAAACTTTTTGTAATAAACATTTAAAGACATGCACTTAATTTTATTTTGTATCCATTACTTTTTAATACTTCTATTTGTATTTCCCACTAAACAGCACATGCAAACAATATAAATGTGTTTATCGATAACTGTTTACAACACTAGTATATCGATATTATTTTCAACTACTACGCATCACCTTTCCGTCTGTGTACGTATTGTGCAGACCCCTTGCGTCTCACCCCGCCCTCAAATTCGTGCGATAAGGACAACTGCAGATCCGACAAATTTTACATACATACATACATAAACTCACGCCTTTTTCCCATGGGGGTAGGCAGAAACTACAGAACGCCACCTGCTACGATCCCTACATACTTCTTTCTTTCCCGACAAATTTTCTTATGTTAAAAGTCATAATTCGAGGTTTGGCTCTCGCCTGTTTTCTCCTCCAATATTGGACCGATTTAGAAGATATTTCATAAACTGAATAAGAAGGATATTTATTATGTCCCTATGTTTTTCTTTTTTCATTAATAGTTGTCAAATGTGTACACTAGGGCTTTGAAGACAGCGACTCAATACAGACAATTTTGAGAGGGTTCTAGTGCTTATACCGATAATATATCACCAAACATTCATCTACCCTACCCTACTTAGCCTACCTATCCTTCCTTTTTAACATTTTTTTTTGGTAACGCGGAAAAAAAATGCTTTACGCATACCCGCCCATTGGGGGAATGGGCGGGCTATGTGGGACTCCCCGGGCAAGCCCGGTATACCCACTAAAATAAACCAGCGCACTCCCGCATCGTCTTTATGGAGGAGGACTGGGAAGCCGGCACAGCCTTTACTTCTAGTCAGTACAACCGCCCTCTCCCACCCCCACCGCTGCCTCCTTTTGCGACATGGCGTCCTCGCAAAAGGAGGCAACCGCCGCCCAGGCCTCCCCGCTCCCCAGCATGGATTTACCACACCGGGAAGCGAGAGGACCTGCCTCACAACCTCCTCCTCAGGGTACGGCGCAGCTACGCCCCCGCTGGGCACACCTAGACGGTGTGCCGCGCCGTACCCTCCACCGCGCTGGACCTTAAAGGTCCCCTCCGTTGCAGCATCTGGCCCGCGATGGCCAGACGCCGCCCTCCGCGTCTGCGGCGAAGCGTCGAGACCGACGCTCCGCCGCCTCCTCCTACCAACGACTTGTCCCTGCCGACCATCCCACGTCAAAGGAGGGTCGGCAACGACAAGTCACTACCTCCTCGTGGGCCCACTTCTCTCCCCCGAGCCGCGGCCACCCCCACCCGCAGGAGAGATTCCGGGCTGCAGATCCAGGTGCAGAGCGGGCAAAGCCAGGTGCAGAGCGGGCAAAGCCAGGTGCAGAGCGGGCAAAGCCCGGATGCAGAGCCGGGCAAAGCAGGGTGCAGAGCTGGTCAGTGCACTCGGGGATCTCAAACCGCACGAGCGCCGAATGCAGAGCCAGGTGCAGAGCGGGCAGAGCCGGTCACTGCAGAGCCGGGCAGTGCAGGGTGCAGAGCTGGGCAGTGCAAGGTGCAGAGCTGGGGTGCCCCGGGCGTTCCCCCCCCACAGGGGAAGGCGGCCCGCCCAGAGGCCAGGAAGCGAGCCCCACCGCTTTCCTATCAAACCTAACCTACCCCACCCACCCCAACCTACCTACCCAGCCTACCCCTTCGTCGCATCTGGAGTGTCCCCTGTTAATCAGGGGAACACCCAGAGCGACGCCTCCAGCCCCACCCCCCCGTCAGGTATTCGCCACCGCCAACAAGAACCCACGAATGGGCAGTTATTGACGGTGCCCAGGGTGCACCAGCCCAGCGGGTTGCGTTGCTCTTCCCCCCGGACGCATCCGAAAGAGACCAGCAACCAACTAGGCCAACGTGGAGGTTACCTGACCCGCACCCCACCTATCCTTCCCTACCCTATCCTACATAAATAGGGAAGGTACCAATTATTTTTTACTTATTTTTTTCATAAGAACCTTCGCCCAACAATTACAAACACAACAAAAAAAGAATAAACGACATCAGTCCAGCCGTTCACGCGTGACCAAGGGAAATAAGGATTCATTTATATAATATAGCTTATCCTGTATTAGTTTTCGGGATAAAAAGTAAAGTTCTCGCCAAACATCTTGTAGTAAAACTCATAAAAAAACAGCAGCGTTTCGTACCTTGCGCGTCGGAAACCCAACTTCAGGTCGGCCCAGAAATTTGGCGAGCACTATAATCTGTGACACTCGACGATGTGTGGGTTTCTATCAGTGGTAGACTTTAATACCCATAGCTTTATCATAATCATCATCTACAGCCCGACGACACCGGCCACTGCTGAGCTTAGACCTCTCTTTTCTTGTGCCAATCCCCACGTAACTGGTGCCAGCCTCATCCAGGTTCTACTGTAGCGTTGTGAGATCTCAACTGAAAATAGTCGAATGATACTAATATCAAAATTTGTCGGTCAATAGTCACATCTCTAAAAACACGGCACAACTCTAACCTTCCGGAGTACTGTCACTCGGTCATTTGGATTCCGGTGGCTTAGCTAATTACATATTTTCTATCCTCACGATTCTGGTGCCCCGATTTAGGGTGAGTTTCTCATTAGTTTAACTATTGTACCTTATTCTTTGTGCCAGGCGACCAATACCGATTCCATCACCTAATTAATATCAGTTTTGCACTGTCATGTTGGACGCGTGGCTAAGGGTCGCCTGGGACAAAGGAATTTGCAATGAGCATGTGTTTCTACTGCATTGAATTGTGTCTCCGTGTTATATTGTAAGTGATCACGTTTACTTATGTTATTAAATGCTAGCGTGTTCATACTTAACCTAACTTTGCATCTGTCAATGTGCTTGCTATCTTTGCAAGTTTCTTATCTGTAAACCGCTGCGATGTGCTGAGCTTTCACCTACAATGTTCCCATACCGTTCCTTGGCCTAAAATGGGGACGAAGCTGGTACATCGCATGCGGCTTGCTGCTTTTTGCACCGCATCTAACATGCGCACCCTATGGTGCTTTCAGGGCTCTTTGTACGGGCTGAGGCTTGCCTTTCTCCCACGGCTGTACGCTGCCAACTACCTGCACGCTGCCAACTACCTGCACGCTGCCAACTACCTGCACGCTACCTACGCCCACCGCCAGGTCCTTTTACCTGACACCTGCGGCTTACCGCCGTGCCAGCCTACGCACGCCGCCCGGTCTTGCCTGCCTACCTGCGGCCTGCCGTCGCGCGAGCCGGTGCCAGCGCAGCCTACCCTGCGCACCCCAAGCTGCTACAGTTCCGGCGACCCTATCGCTGTGCCGGTGCTGACCGGTCCCCGCGTCTACCACGTGCTGCCAAGGGACGGTACCCCCTTACTATTTTATCCGCGTGACGGCGTTTGTACAGAACTGAGTGGCGCTAGAACCCTCGACCTAGCTGTTATATTTAACTTTAAATATATGTATTAAATTACAAGCTGTTTCTCTAACTACCTCCTAACTACCAGTTAGCGGCCTGCGCAGCTTACCTAGCGCAGACCTAGCCGTTACACTACCCACGATGGTAATACTCAATACTTTATTGCATTCCATATGTATTACATAGATGGTATAGACATGGTAAAAGATCAATATGGACCCCGTCGGGCACAGCAAATATTAGGAGAGAGGAAGAGGGCTAAGTAGCTTTTCAAGGCATTACATAGTATCAAAAAACTAATAAAAATATTATAAATGTTAAATTGGATGTATAATTTTATTGAGGGATTTTTTTTATTTTGCAATTGATTTGTCATTAAAAAACTCCTTAAGGATACACTAGTCGAAAATTCTTCCATACAAACGTAGTCTAGAGATTACTCCACTGTTTGACGATGTACGTTCAAAATAAAAACATACTATCAATTTGTCTCATCATTATCTAGTCCTGTATGGAAACAAAAATGTTAAAAAATAATGTATTTGAAAGTTATGAGCGTCGAAAGTTCCATATTTCAACACTAATTTTAACGCCTCTTTGGGCGGAAATAAATACCATATGAAGAAGGAAAATTGCAAAACGGCCTCCATACAGGGATAGATTAGTAATTCAACAATGCAAATAATGTTATTTTAGAAATATACATTCAGTCGTTTTTTCATGATATCTAGACTCCCAAAGGTCTGTTTATAAAATTTCGCGTGCTCGTTTTCGTCCTAACTCATCATCCACTTCGACACAAATTTGCAAAAGTGCTAATTCGTACGCAAACTAGCTTCTTACTGCTCCTCACAGCATCTATTTCTTTCGCACGTGTTGTCGGATAAGATAGCATGCATTTTAACCCCGCGCACAAAATAGTTCGTGCCGTCGACTAGTTCAACCTTAACTGAGTAATATGACTTGGATTCAAGAAATTGTTTCACTTTATTAATAAATATATTTGTTTAGTTTATTTCTCTAATATCATTTGGCAGTTTGTTATAAATTTTTATGGACATTATGTAACGGCTCGGGCTGCGCTAGGTAAGCTGTGCAGGCCGCTAACTGATAGTTAGGAGGTAGTTAGAAAAACAGCTTGTTAATTTAATACATATATATTTAGGATTAATAAAAACAGCTAGGTCGTGGGTTCTAGCGTCACTCAGTTCTGAACAAATTCCCTCACGCGGATAAAATAGTAAGAGGGTACCGTCCCTTGGCAGCACGTGGTAGACGCGGGGACCGGTCAGCACCGGCACAGCGATAGGGTCGCCGGAACTGTAGCAGCTAGGGTGCGCAGGGTAGGCTGCGCTGGCACCGGCTCGCGCGACGGCAGGCCGCAGGTAGGCAGGCAAGACCGGGCCACGTGCGTAGGCTGGCACGGCGGTAAGCCGCAGGTGTCAGATAAAAGGACCTGGCGGTCGGCGTAGGCAGCGTGCAGGTAGTTGGCAGCGTGCAAGTAGTAGGAGCGTACAGCCGTGGGAGAAAGGCAAGCCTCAGCCCGTACAAAGAGGCAGCAGCACGTGGCAGACGTGGGGCAGTAGACCGCGGCCGGCTTAGCGGTAGGCCGCAGGGACGGTAGCGGTTAGGGGTGCGCAGGGTAGGCTGCGCACGCCGCTACGTCCTTGGGTAGCGCATAGCCGGACGGTACGCCCGTACGTTGATCCCGTACGAAGAGCGTCCCGTGGCAGCACGTGGCAGACGTGGGGACGCGCGGCGGTAGACCGCGGCAGGCTTAGCGGTAGGCCGCAGGGACTGTAGCGTCTAGGGGTGTGCAGGGTAGGCTGCGCACGCCGCTACGTCCATTGGCAGCTCACCGGCTCGTGCGGCGGTAGACCGCGGTAGGCCGGGCAGCATGCGTAAGCCGGACGGTACGCCCGTACGTTGATCCCGTACGAAGAGCCCTGAAAGCACCATAGGGTGCGCATGTTAGATGCGGTGCAAAAAGCAGCAAGCCGCATGCGATGTACCAGCTTCGTCCCCATTTTAGGCCAAGGAACGGTATGGGAACATTATAGGTGAAAGCTCAGCACATCGCAGCGGCTTACAGGTAAGAAGCTTGCAAACATAGCAAGCACATTGACAAATGCAAAGTTAGGTTAAGTATGAACACGCTAGCATTTATTAACATAAGTAAACGTGATCACTTACAATAAAACACGGAGACAATCCAATGCGGTAGAAACACATGCTCATAGCGAATTCCTTTGTCCCAGGCGACCCTTAGCCACGCGTCCAACATGACAGTGCAAAACTGATATTAATTAGGTGATGGAATCGGTATTGGTCGCCTGGCACAAAGAATAAGGTACAATGGTTAAACTAATGAGAAACTCACCCTAAATCGGGGCACCAGAATCGTGAGGATAGAAAATATGTAATTAGCTAAGCCACCGTGACCGGAATCCAAATGACCGAGTGACAGTACTCCGGAAGGTTAGAGTTGTGCCGTGTTTTTAGAGATGTGACTATTGACCGACTAATTTTGATATTAGTATCATTCGACTATTTTCAGTTGAGATCTCACAACGCTACAATTACTAAAGGGCTGGTTGAGTGCATTTTTAGTCGGGATTGAGGTATGTTTATTTTATTTTTGTTGTGTCTAAAATTGAATCTTGTTTGTGTTTCTTCGCAAGTTGTGTAAAAATCTGGATGTTTTCTGACAAATTTACATAATTCTAGGATGTATAAACAGGGAAGCGTGAGTATTTTGTGTTTTCGGATGTCTGCCCATCTCTCCGCCGGACGCCCTATATTTCTTCTTCCAGTCTTTGGACGCCACTCGGTCACCGCTCTCCTCCAATAGCTAACATCCAACAACAGAAAAAAAAACATTTTACACCATTCTACTAACTGCATTATTATGTTGGCATCTATGTGCAAACTTCAATAAAATTAACTTTAAATATTGCCACAGGTAATTACCCAAATATTAAATGTCGGTTGACACATACACAGTATCAGTAATTATTTCACTTATCATTAATTATCTTCGTTGTTCGTTCGTATCTGTAGAGGAAAGATAATTGTGATAGGTGATGCAGGTGTGATGCTATGCCTGGCAAAGACCTTATACTTCTTACTACTAGACTGTGCACTATGGCGCAAAAAACGGTCCGAGTGAGAGGGCTCCCGCTGGTAGTGTGTCACTTTCTAATGAGGTGACCATGACCAAACATAACAAGGGACAAATTGATTGTAAAAACAATAGTGTAAGTATCCCGATATATGTATATATCCTACCTAACTACGCTACCTAAACCTACCAAATTCAAGGAAAAAAAAGAAACGTGTGTATATTTTTTGGAATCTACATCACTTACCGTATGGTGTCGGGCATAAAGAATTTCAACAGCCCGTGTTTTTCCATTGGTGTCATAAGAGGCGACTAAGGGACAAACCAGAGAATGGGCAGCAGCGTTCTCTGTGCATTTGTAACAACCATACTGGGATCGCCAACCCGCCTGCAAAGCACTCCCCATGAATAGCACAAATAAAACATAACCCTTAGTGCCCGGCAGCCTGCCTACCCTCGACTACGGTAGCGATCTAGGTTAAGGTATGGCAAGGGGTGCAAAGAATCCCGGACAAGATACGGCTACCCCAACAAATACCGACGACAGGACCTGGCAACGTACAACACGCGCACACTCCGGACTCCGGACCGACGATAAGATCACCGAACTCGAAGAGGAATTGAGCAGTTTACGATGGAGTATTATAGGGTTATCTGAAGTTCGAAGAGAGGGGGGGGACTCGATAACCCTCAAATCCCAAGTCTGGATAAGTCTTGTTCCTCAAGACCCATCGTATAGATAGGAACAAAAAGATCTCTGATCTTACTCTCAAGCTCATGAAGGAGAGGCGTGAGATGATCTTGCAGTCTTCAGACGATGCTTTGAAATACCCCAAAGGATCTCAATTATTTCACTTAATGTCCAGTTGCGTAGACAGTTGAGAAACTTAACTTCACCAATTTTATTCCACTAGGAATCAATTTGCGAATAATATTAACAGCCGCTGAATATTACTCGAACATAACCCGCCAAAAACTCCACAAACCTGGTGGTCCTACATTTAGTATTACCAGGCCCAAACATTTAAAAGTACTACTCTTACTCAGTATTAATGAATTATTTTTTAGATACAATGAATTGATGAATTAAAGGAACTGTAAAAATATTTAAATACGCTTCAAAGTTTTATAGACTTTGAAACGTATTTAAATATATTTTTTATTCGTTCGTTTTGGTATTACATAAAAAAGAAAATATAAAATTTTCTGCCATTTCTACCAAACCCAATGATTAGTTGAGCTGGCAAGATGTCAGACAAGGACACACTACCAGCGGGCACCCTCTCGCTCAGGACCGCTTTTCGTTAGCTACCGCTTATAAGGGAATAGCTAACCTAGATGTATGGTAATAGATTTCATTTTAGCAATACAAAATTTTTTGGTGCACAGTCTAGTAGTAAGAAATACGTATAAGGTCTTTGATGCCTGGTTACGTTAGTACTACACTCGCCTACATTATCTGTGGTATAATAGGACTGGCACATGGACTTATATTAAGTCCATGGACAAAATACCATAAACTTCTTACTACTAGACTGTGCACTATGGCGCAAAAACCGGCCCGAGCGAGAGGGCTCCCGTTGGTAGTGTGTCTCTTTCTAATGAGGTGACCATGACCAAACATAACACGGGACAAATTGAAGGTAAAAACAATAGTGTAAGTATCCCAATATATGTATTTATGCTACCTAACTACGCTACCTAAACCTACCAAATGCATTGAAAAAAAAAGTGTGTATATTTTTTGGAATCTACGTCACTTACCGAGTCGGTGTCGAGCGTACAGAATTTCGACATCCCATGTTTTTCCATTGGTGTCGTAAGAGGCGACTAAGGGACAAACTAGAGAATGGGCAGCAGCGTTCTCTGTGCATTTGTAACAACCATACTGGGATCGCCAACCCGCCTGCAAAGCACTCCCCATGAATAGCACAAATAAAACATAACCCTTAGTGCCCGGCAGCCTGCCTACCCTCGACTACGGTAGCGATCTAGGTTAAGGTATGGCAAGGGGTGCAAAGAATCCCGGACAAGATACGGCTACCCCAACAAATACCGACGACAGGACCTGGCAACGTACAACACGCGCACACTCCGGACTCCGGACCGACGATAAGATCACCGAACTCGAAGAGGAATTGAGCAGTTTACGATGGAGTATTATAGGGTTATCTGAAGTTCGAAGAGAGGGGGGGGACTCGATAACCCTCAAATCCCAAGTCTGGATAAGTCTTGTTCCTCAAGACCCATCGTATAGATAGGAACAAAAAGATCTCTGATCTTACTCTCAAGCTCATGAAGGAGAGGCGTGAGATGATCTTGCAGTCTTCAGACGATGCTTTGAAATACCCCAAAGGATCTCAATTATTTCACTTAATGTCCAGTTGCGTAGACAGTTGAGAAACTTAACTTCACCAATTTTATTCCACTAGGAATCAATTTGCGAATAATATTAACAGCCGCTGAATATTACTCGAACATAACCCGCCAAAAACTCCACAAACCTGGTGGTCCTACATTTAGTATTACCAGGCCCAAACATTTAAAAGTACTACTCTTACTCAGTATTAATGAATTATTTTTTAGATACAATGAATTGATGAATTAAAGGAACTGTAAAAATATTTAAATACGCTTCAAAGTTTTATAGACTTTGAAACGTATTTAAATATATTTTTTATTCGTTCGTTTTGGTATTACATAAAAAAGAAAATATAAAATTTTCTGCCATTTCTACCAAACCCAATGATTAGTTGAGCTGGCAAGATGTCAGACAAGGACACACTACCAGCGGGCACCCTCTCGCTCAGGACCGCTTTTCGTTAGCTACCGCTTATAAGGGAATAGCTAACCTAGATGTATGGTAATAGATTTCATTTTAGCAATACAAAATTTTTTGGTGCACAGTCTAGTAGTAAGAAATACGTATAAGGTCTTTGATGCCTGGTTACGTTAGTACTACACTCGCCTACATTATCTGTGGTATAATAGGACTGGCACATGGACTTATATTAAGTCCATGGACCAAATACCATAAACTTCTTACTACTAGACTGTGCACTATGGCGCAAAAACCGGCCCGAGCGAGAGGGCTCCCGTTGGTAGTGTGTCTCTTTCTAATGAGGTGACCATGACCAAACATAACACGGGACAAATTGAAGGTAAAAACAATAGTGTAAGTATCCCAATATATGTATTTATGCTACCTAACTACGCTACCTAAACCTACCAAATGCATTGAAAAAAAAAGTGTGTATATTTTTTGGAATCTACGTCACTTACCGAGTCGGTGTCGAGCGTACAGAATTTCGACATCCCATGTTTTTCCATTGGTGTCGTAAGAGGCGACTAAGGGACAAACTAGAGAATGATCAGCAGCGTTCTCTGTGCATTTGTAACAACCATACTGGCATCACCAACCCGCCTGCAAAGCACTCCCCATGAATAGCACAAATAAAACATAGCCCTTAGTGCCCGGCAGCCTGCCTAACCTCGACTACGGTAGCGGTTTAGGTTACGGTATGGCAAGGGGTGCAAAGAATCCCGGACGAGATCCGGCTACACCAACAAATACCGACGACAGGACCTGGCAACGTACAACACGCGCACACACCGGACTCCGGACCGACAATAAGATGACCGAACTCGAAGAGGAATTGAGCAGTTTACGATGGTGTATTCGGGGACGACTCGATAATCCTCAAATCCCAAGTCTGCATAAGTCTTATTCTTCAAGACCCATTGTATAGATAGGAAAAGAAACTCTCTGATCTTACTCTCAAGCTCATGAAGGAGAGGCGTTAGATGATCCTGCAGTCTTCAGACGATGCTTTGAAATACCCCAAAGGATCTCAATGATTTCACTTATTGTCCAGTTGAGTAGACAGTTGAAAAACAAAACTACACCAATTTTATTCCACTAGGAATCAATTTTCGAATAATATTAACAGCCGCTGAATTTTATATGAACAAAACCCGCCAAAAATGCCGCAAACCTGGTAGTTTTTCTTTTTTTTTTTTGTTCGTCCTTTTCGGGCAGGCTAAGGTCTTGGACCATACCGCCTCGTCTTCAGTGCAATTTTAACATTCTTTAGTATGCATTAGAATACGGGTGTAACAGATTCTAATGGTTTTTGGAGTATTTGGCAGCAAATTGTATCGAGTCAGCCTTCCCAGTAAGCTTTGCGGAGGTAGTCAATACTACAATCAAATTTTTCGCTCCACTATCCTGAGATCGCTTCTGTCAATGATTTCATATATTGTCCAGTTGCGTAGACAGTTGAGACACAAAACTAAACCAATTTTATATCACATTTCCACTAGGAATCAATTTGCAAATAATATTAACAGCCGCTTAACTTCACTCGGAGTTGCGGAAACAGTCCGTCGAAACCTAACCTAACCTAACTTCACTCGAAAAAATCCCGCCTAAAACTCCAACCTGGTGGTCTTACATTTAGTATTACCAGGCCCAAACATTTAAAAGTACTACTCTTACTCAGTATTAATGTTTTTTTTTTAAATACAATGAATTGATTAATTATAGGAACTGTAAAAATATTTAATTAAATACGTTTCAAAGTTTCATAGACTTTGAAACGTATTACATTTTTTTTTTATTCGTTCGTTTTGGTATAACATAAAAATGAAAAAATATAAAATTTTCTACCATTTCTAGCAAATCCAATGATTAGTTGAGCTAGGAAGATGTCAGACAAGGACACACTAGCAGCCAGCGGGAACCCTCTCGCCAGGACCGCTTTTGGTTAGCTACCGGTAAGGAAATAGCTAACCTAGGCGTATGATAATAGATTTCATTTTAGCTAAACAAAAATTTTTGGTGCACAGTCTAGTAATAAGAAATACGTATAAGGTCTTTGCCATGGACTGCCACTATTTAGTAATCTGTGGTACTGGGACTGTACCTACGTAGATTACAATGAATTGAATTTGAATGAATGAATATCAAATAAGCTTGTGAAGAAAGAAGCCTCTCAGTCTTAGAACCAAAAATACGAAGACTTCACATGGCTTGGGTGTAGGAATACTCCACGTCCTCTGAAAGAGTCGATGCCAAGGTCCCAGCAGTGCAGATATTCTATAGTGTGGGCTGAGATGCTTGTAAAATACCGGACTTGCCCGCAGCCTACGGGCCATGTCGGCCCTCGCATCTGCCTTGTCTGTCGCAGACATACATACATAAAGTACCTACCTAGTAATATCAGGTAAATATGCCCGCAGGCAAGTCTGATCAGGCCCACTTGCACCAAGAAGTTAACTCTGTTAACACGAGCTTTAAATAACAAGTAGTTATATCTTATATAATCAGCCGGATTAGCTAAACTCGAGCGTTAGTAAAATAACACGGGGTAGCTACCCCGTGTTATTTTACTAACGCTCGAGTTTAGCTAGTGGGCAATACACGAAGGCCCGCTTGCCCTAGGGCAAGCGGGCCTTCGTGTATTGCCCACTTTCAGAGTCTTTAGACAGTACTTACATTAACACAAACAGCTCGGGATCGTAGCAGTTGGCTGTTTGTAGTCCCTGCCTACTCTATGGGGAAAAGGCTTGAACTTATTTATATAAAAATAGCTTTTAAATAAACAACTCCAAGTACCTACTTAAATTAATTTACCTTCCCTATTTTTGGTAAAGTTGGTTGAATGTAAGAAAAAACATTTACTTGGGTGAACCTAAATATTTAATTATGATATGTACATTACAAATTGAGTGACACAGTCACGAAATAGTAACTTACACGCGTACATCTTATACATAATATGTACAATAGAAATAAAATAGAATAGAATAGAAAAAACAAAAAAAAAAACCATTGTCTTCCGCCACAATGGGTAATTCGACAGTTAGTCGGATAAAACAAAATAATTGACTTTTAAAAATCATTTTTCCGAAGGTATTTATTTAATAAATTAAATAGAATAGGACCTGTACCTACCTAGTATAAACAAATATACCTAAAGTAAAAAAATACATAAACAAACACATACAATCTAAAATCAGTATCAGCACAGTATAAATATCAGTGAGCCTTATTACCTAAGTAGGTACCTACTACAATTAAGTGCTGTTTGAATGAAACCTTAAAATATCCCGTTATCATCGCTTCAATTTCTTCTCTTGTTCAACTTTTTTCAATTTGACTTTGCGTTCCTCTTTGGTAATAAACTCCATAATGTTATTATCACTTTCAAATTTTACTTTATTCTCACCCTTAACTCTATTAAAACGGTTCACATACTTATCACTGACTTCTATAAAGCTTTTGACACTAACATCCTTGATCAGACTCTCGTAACCCGCCCATACTTCCTCAATTATGCTACAAACAGTGTCTGGGAAGATGGTCACTAAATCGTCCTTGAATTGTTTCTTCTTCAAAACATACTCTCTATACTCGTCTAACGTAGGGAACTTTTCGTTGTCCTTGACACAGTTTTGATACAAATTATATAATGACAGGATTTTACCGAATTCCAAATGATTAATCGGTTCATAGGTCAGCACAGTCTCGCCTTCAATATTGTTGACAACAACTTGATTAGCATCATTGTACAATTTGCTATAGAACGATTCATTTTTGTCGATAGTGAAAAAGGGGCGGAATGTTTTTTCGCAAATATGAACTTCTGTGTCACCGGTACGATTCAGAAAGTGGACGTACTCCTCCAGATTGACTTCCTCTGCAATAACGTCGTCTGGCAGCATTTCTTTATGCTTCAACTTCAAATAATTAAGCTTTTTCACATTCGACGAATATTCAATTTCACTGATTAGAAAACCGTTAACTTTTTTGAAAATTTTCTCTACCATGTACAAAACTTTGTCTCTGCGTGATGGGATTTTCTTCAGAATCATCACATGCCTCATTAAATCCCTTCGCTTGTTGATGGTGTCCAAGTCTAACTTGTAGTTCAGATAGATCAAGATTTCGATCATAGCATGTGCGACGCCGTAATACATTCTCAAACGTTCGTGAGCAAAACGTTCAGGATCGTCTTTGAAGATGAGCGTGGAGATCTCGACGCAGTACCACAGAGCAGAAGGTAAGGTACAATTCACTTGAGGATCCAATGGCAGAGATGACAGTCCAATTTTGCATTTCGTTGTACTGATACGCCTCAACGCGTACTTTTTGAACTGTGCGACTACGTTTTCGTCCATCCATTGTTTCTTCTCGCAAATTTTCCATAACACGAAGTAAAACAGACCTATGTTATATTTCACTTTCTTGAAATTGAAGTATGTGGCAGACAAAATGTAGTCGTTGTATCTATCGAAGTCATCAGTATCCACCAGCACTAGCCCGCCGTGGAATGGTCGCCGAGTTCGAGGCTCTAATTTGGTTTCTTGCTCCAATAACTGTTTGTAAACAGTTAAGGTGTAGAAGTAACCCAGCGAGTCATTAAGATCAGGATCCTCCAATAAAAACAATGGACATTCCATCATGGCTTTGAATTTTGAGAATGATGCCGTTGATTCTGATGATTGGAAAATAAGTTTCTCCAACAGATTCAATTCTGTGCATAAGATTACAGGGATACCTTTCTCGTCAGCCAAAATTATGTCAGGAAACTCGATTTCTTGGTCAGCTGTGAAATTAACGTCCTCGATCTGTTCTTCAGGAACTTCATTGCTGAATGTGTTCTCGAATTTCAAAGCGTCGAAGCCATAAGACTTGTTATCACTGACGATGTAGTTAATTAAAGTGGTAATCGACTTCTCAATGTCTACTTTCAAATCGTATGTTGGATTGCTGAAACTTTTGTACCAGTTTGAATTCTTAAATTGACTTATAAATATATTTTTGTCCATTGTATCAGGAAAGTAGTCAATCGACGACGACGTCGACACAGCGTTCAACCTATTTTTCAACTTTTTCAGCTTTTCAATTTCGGCGAGAGATTTAGCATTGTTTTTACCTGAAGTTAGGAACTTGAATTTAATGTAAGACTTCAGACTTTCTTTTTCTGTAGCAAAGTTGTCGGCGGTGATATTATCGTAGTCATACTCCTTAGAAATATCAGTTTCATCGAATAGTTCATTGTTGCGGTAAATTGTACATTGGCTCTTGATGAACGACGCAGTTACCGATAGGTCAATACACTGCAAGTCTTCACTTATGGCGTGAAACACAACCTTTTCGTAATTAATATTTTCATTGAGTGCTAAACATTTTTCGAAGCTCCGCCTGTTGACCAGACCGTCAGTGATGATGTATAACAATTTAATTTTGTCGGCACTGTTATCAATATTTTCTTTTACCCACTCAATAATAGTTTCAGGCAAAGTGTTAGTGCCTCTGCCTTCTTGATCCCTGTACGCCTTACGAGCTTTTGTTTCGTTGATTTCCTGACACTGGTTCCCCCAATGTAAATAAACAATTTGTGATTCTTCATTTGCAAAGGAACTGTTAATTTGATTGACGTCACTTTTAAATTGTTCGAGAGTTGTTAGACCACTTTGATGATAATATATAACCCCATCAGTCGACATGGAGTAATCTTTTGCGTAAATATAATAGTTAACCATTTTGAACCGCGATTATAATTTGGTAAACAATAACTTGAAACGGAGAGTGACACAGAACTCTCTCTCTCTCCGCCAAGAGAAGTGTACTGTACCATCGACAGTCAAATACTGGGATATAAAACGCAAATGCCGGCTTTTAAAGCGTCCACACACAGGAAAACCTAACTAACGGAATCCGTATCTGCATTCAGTCAGTCTATCAGTTACAGGCGTCAGTCTGGCCTGACCGGCGGCGGCACCGGCGGCAACAAGGCATGCAATCTCACGCACCCAGATGACATCACATGATTCACATGTCATGATAGCGCACCGATTGTAAGTAGTGTAGTTGTTGGCTAGGTATGTGAGCATGTTTCTGAAAGAAACGAAAAGCGTAACACAGAGAAATATCCTCCGAAAACACTCATACGGGATTTCGAAAAGCAACTAACTTGTTCTAGCACTTTTACGTTATTGTTTGTGAAGCAGAAGCGATCCAATTTTTTTATACCTACGTATCTGAGTATGTACTTTTGATACTAACAATATGACGTAATGTAAGTAATAATCCTCTATAAAAATCAGAAGTAGCTCAAAATCATCAATTTTCACTGTCTGAGGGTTCAACATTTTATTTATTTATTTATTTATTCGCAATTATGTAAATAACACCTTTACAGTTATTACGCCAATACAATGTTACTACCTCAATGAAATTAGGACTAACAGAAATACAATTTAAAATACAATTAAAAATGCAACCAAATATTACAACAATTAAAATACAATCAACATACAGTAATAAATACAATTAAAATCCAATTAACATACAAGTCAACAAAAACATAGCAACCTATAGTGCCTACCCACATTTCGCAAGTTGTGTTCAAGTGACATGTAATAGGGTGCGTGCCTATTGCCGTCATCCGGGCTTAAATCTCGACTCCGGGTTGCTACTGAGAAATTCCATTTGGAAAAGCCCAATATCACTGCCTGACTCATACTCATCAGTACCGTTTGCGAACACTAGATCAACGAGACAGTTTGTTTTAAATTGACTGTGATTTTGTTGTGAAGGTTGAATTCAATTATTTATTATCAGCTGTGTAAAATAAGTGAGAATCTTGGGATACTTACCACTATGCGCCACCCTTTTTTTTTGTTCCGGGGTAGAAAATCCTCATTTGATGTCCTCCGCCCTGGGGGGAGGGTCTGTCAGACTCCTACTGACTAAAACCACCCCGGTGTTCCATCTCACACCTACGCGGGCCCAACGATACTTCCGCAACTCCCGGATAGTGCCGACCCGCCTCTGCGGACCTCGACCTCGGGTTGGGGGCGAGTGAAATGTCTGACTCCCCCCGCGACGTCTAAGTGGGGCGCGCTTGGAACACTAAGCGCCGCCACCTCGGGTCCTGATGTGTGGAGGGCGACGGACGTCCCCGAGTCCGTCGCCCGTGGACCCATTTGGGGGCTGGAAGAGGGCAGCCTGGGTTATGTTCTAACTCCGAGTTAGGCTCAGTTCAGCCTGAAACACAGGCAAATAAGAAACTATCTTCTTTTATATTTTAAGATCTTTTTACTGTAAAATGCGCCTTATGTTATAAATAAACGATATTATTATATTATATCTTTATTTATCTTCTTTCTTATTTATTACATTTATAGAAAACTTAAAAACATTTAAAAAATAAAAAAAAATTGAGGCCAACCGGTATCGGGAACAGGGTCCAAGCTACCGGTGGTTAGGGCTCCAGAGACAGGAACCTTCTTACAACGCAAGCCGTATCGAGGAGTACTGCCTTCTGTATCAAAACCTTGATCCAACCGCCCAATGACAGCCTCGACAGATGTTCGTCGAGGCTCTTGGCCATCAGGCCGTTGGCCGTAACGACAATCGGCACAATGATCGCCGAGTTCACATTCCACATGTCGACAACCTCGTGTGCTAAGTCAAGATACTTGATTTGTTTCCCTTTCTCAGCTTTCACGAGGTTCTCGTCATGCGGGATGGTGACATCGATTATCATTGTGCGGCGCGCTAATCAGTCTATCACCACTATATCCGGCTTATTGGCAACAGTAGTTTTATCAGTGATGGTAGACCGATCCCAGTACAACGTGACATGGTCATTTTCGAGAACTGGGTCGGGCACATACTTGTAATAAGGTACCTCCGATTCCACTAGATTGTACTTCAAAGCAAGTTGCTGGTTTATAATATTATATTATTATAGTTTTTTGATCCGATCCTCAACCATTAGTGATGCCAAAAATTTATGAATAAACGCGTTTTACCGAAATTTGCAGGCATTGGGTTACCATTGGGTTACCATGTTTAACCATTGGTTAAGTTAACTACAGATAAAAAAAACTGGGCCTTATTAGCTAACACAGCCAATTATGAACAACTGTACAATTAACTTTAAGTTTTTTTTAGGTGCAAGTGCACTGGCACTAGAAACTTAACTCAGAGTTAGTAAGATAACCAGGGGTGGCGCAAGCGGGACTTAATTAACTATAAAAAATTTTGAACAGATCAGGCGAATCTGACAGTAAAACTGATCGTGTATATTGGAATTTGGAAAATATACGTCGACCTATCTGCAACACAAACAAATATTATGAGTCAGCGTCTGGGTAGCCGGCTAACGGTTTCTGATGCAATAAAACAGAGGGCGCTAGTAATCGATATACAATTTCAATGGATGACGCCATATTACAAGTTTGTTATCGCATGACCTTGGCAAGTTTGGTATGAATGATAAAACATCAAAATATACCAAATAGACGTTCTTCAGTTTATAAAAAAATATATCGATCGAAATAATATGGTGTAAGTAATGTTACATTTTGTTGTACAAAATTTTTATTTGCCCAGTTTTGTTTGTATGATGTCTGTTTCACAAGTATTTCATCAGTTCTGCAATGCTTTGGATACTGGTTAATTATAGATCAAACAACATGTTTTTTGTTGAACGCTTGCATAAGGTTTTCACATGCATTTAAAATTAAAGAAAGACATAGGCACTTCGAATAGGTAAGGTTAAAAAAAAAAAAAAAAAAGTATATGGTTAACCACGAAGGCTGAACACTTACTTAACTAAATTGATACAAAACTATAGGTTAAGATCAGGATGTATGGCTTTCGGCTGTGATGATACTGATGGTATAGGCTAAAGGCTTTATTATTATCACCATCAATTTTTTTTCATACAGGTAGATATCAATTGATACAAAAATCAGTTATTGAACAAGATAAAAGACATCTATCTAATTATAAAGAATTTCAGTGCCGCTATTTTTATCCCCCGACGGAAAAAGTGGAGTGTTATAAGTTTGAAGTGTGTGTTTGTGTATCTGTCTGTGGCATCATAGCTCCTAAACGGATGAACCCGTTTTGATATATTTTTTTTGATTGAAAGGTGAGTTTTATCGTGGTTTATCGAGAGTGTTCTTAGCTGTTTGATGCAAATCGGGCAAACGTTCTAAAGTTATGGGCGTTTTACTGTTTGACGGGGTGTTTTCCCAAGATATCGTGTCATAATTAGTTAATTACGTCACAGTTACGTGTTAAGTAGATTGACGATCGAAGCGTGTCTACTACATACTAGATACAAATATGTAGGTAGCATGATATAAAAATGTGTTGGGGTTTTTGAAATTTTACTTGTTTAAATTTGTGTTTGCGTTTTTCGTTCTTTCGGTGTTGACTGTATCTGAGTTGTTAACAGGAGGTTATGTGATAATGATTGTTTTTGTTTAGGTATCTGTTTTGATAAGAGAGTGATAATGTTGCGTTGCGCGTTGTTGAAAATTAATTTGTGTAAATTCCAAACATGATGAAATATGTCACAATCATGAGGATAATATTTTTTTATTTTTTTCCTGTCTATTCTAGAGTTCGATTTAATTGGTAGGTAGGTACCTAACTATTGTTTTGAGTTACTTGCGAGTGTCCTGTGTCAAAATATAGCAATAAAATAATTATACATAAAAATATATTTTTAAAACCAGCTTTTTTCGTATTCTTCTCATCAAACTCTTTCGTTTGATACCTGTTTTCCTTTTTCATTTATATTTGTCAAATTGGTACCAAGCCTCTGTTCACAGCGCAATTTTGAGCATTTTTGAGGGTTCTAGTGCTTCTAAAGACAATGTATCATCAAAAAGGAAAACATAGGGACATAGTATATATCTTTAGGAATATCTTTTAAATTGGTCCAATATTGGAGGAGGAAATAGGCGAGAGCCAAACCTCGAATTATGACTTTTACTTAGGAAATTCAGTCGCCTTCTCTGCCCATATTTCTTCTTAGCTAATTTCACTAAGCTGCACCTGACAGATAACACGTCGAAGGCTTTTGCTAGATCACCAATCACGCTATTCATTCAGGTTGGAGACAGTGTTAGTAGGTCTTGTTTAGCACAGTATTAATTATGTAGTTCCCGGAATGAAAACCACATTAATGAAGAAGATGGTTTTGTTCGAATAACCAACCTGCATCATAATATTGATACCTATTCTGCGAGTCTTGTTGTTGTTGTGTCTTCTATCAAACGATTTTTTTTTGCAGACTGGGACCTACTTATAGCAAATCTAAACTGATAATTTCAAGTAGTCATACAAGTAAACATACTAAGAGCAGCGGTCGTTGACTCTCCATAGTTATAGAACTTGAAAGCAAAAGATAATATATATTTTTTGCAAAGTCGCTAACTAATTTAGTTCGACCCTGTAGACGATTTTTGATAACCTTCATTGCGATTTTTATCCGCGCGAATTTTTTAGTACTGTACTATTTGAGCGTGATTTTTCTGCCGCAATGTCAGCTTCCATAGGTCACAGAATGGGCAATAAAAAATCATGCGAATAAAAATCGCTGTGCGTGCTAAGCCTAAGTTTTCTTATTGGCACGGATCGCGATGCGTAAGCGAAGCTGAAGCGAAGTGACACCGTGCGTGACACGGACTCGGACTCTCTTCACTCACTCGCTCGCTCACTCGCTTGCGGCCAGGCGCCAATAGTAGCGTTCCAAACGTCCTGGCGTCTGGACGCTCCGCGGCTCTGACTCCATACATACCAAAACAATAACACACAAGTTGTTGCTAAAAATAGACATTGCCGCTATCAAGCCGAAGTGACGCGAGTTCGCAGAAGCCGGTTAGGTTGGAGTTTAGTGTGGGTTGTGCCGCGTCAAGTTTGTTATTTAGCAAACTAAATAGGTACCTACAAAATTTAAAATGGTTAATTATTACATTTACGCGAAAGATTTTTCCGGCTCGACGAATCAAGTGACGTATTATCACGAAAATGGACTAAAAACTCTCGAACAATTTAAAAGTGACGTGGATGAAATTAATAGTGCTTTAGCAGATGAAGAATCACAAATTGTTTATTTACATTGGGAAACCCGGTGTGAGGAAGTCAACGAAACAAAAACTCGTAAGGCGTATATGGACCGAGATGGCGGAGGGGGCACTTCGCCGGAAACTATTATTGAGTGGGTAAAAGAGAATGTTGATCTCAGTGCCGACAAAATTAAATTGTTATACATCATCACCGACGGTCAGATCGACAGATGCAGCTTCGATAAATGTTTGGAACTCAATGAAAACATTAATTACGAAAAGGTTGTGTTCCACGCGCTGAGTGAAGACTTGTGGCGTATTGACCTATCGGTAACTGCGTCGTTCATCAAGAGCCAGTGCACTATTTACCGCAACAATGAACTATTCGAAGAAACTGACATTTCTAAGGAATATGACTATGATAATATTACCGCTGACAATTTTGCTACAGAAAAAGAAAGTCTGAAGTCTTACATTAGATTCAAGTTCCTAACTTCAGAGAATAGCAATGCTAAATCTCTCGCCGAAATAGAAAAGTTGAAAAAGTTGAAGAATAGATTGAACAATGATTCCACAGAAACCTTTCCAGACACGATGGATAAGGATACATTTATACGTGAATTTAAGAATACTAACTGGTACAAAAGTTTCAGCAATCCAACATACGATTTGAAAGTAGATATTGAAACGTCGATAACTACTTTAATTAACTACATCGTCAGTGAAAAAAAGTCGTATGACTTCGACGCTTTAAAATTCGAGAACACATTCAGAAAATGTGTAACTGAAGAACCGATCGAGGATGTTAATTTGACAGCTGACCAAGAAATCGAGTTTCCTGACATTATTTTGGATGACGAGAAAGGTATCCCTGTAATTTTATGCACAAAATTGAATCTGTTGGATAAAATTATTTACGAAGCATCGAAAGAGACAGCGGCTTTCTCAAAATTCAAGACAAAAATGGCATGTCCATTGTTTTTGTTAGAGGATCCCGATCTAAACGAGTCATTGGGTTACTTCTATACCTTAACTGTTTACAAACAGTTTTTAGAGCAAAATATGAAGTTAGAGCCTCGAACTCGACGACCATTTCACGGCGGGCTAGTGTTGGTGGATACTGATGACTTCGATAGATACAACGACTACATTTTGTCTGCCACATACTTCAACTTCAAGAAAGTGAAATATAACATCGGTCTGTTTTACTTCGTGTTATGGAAAATTTGTGAGAAGAAACAATGGATGGACGAAAACGTAGTCGCACAGTTCAAAAAGTACGCGTTGAGGCGTATCAGTACAACGAAATGCAAAATTGGACTGTCATCTCTACCATTGGATCCTAAGGTGAACTCTTCTTTACCTTCTGCTCTGTGGTACTGTGTTGAGATGTCCACGCTCCTCTTCAAAGACGATTCACAACGTTTTTCTCACGAACGATTGAGAGTGTATAACGATGTCGCACATGCTATGATTGAAATCTTGATCTATCTGAACTACAAGTTGGATTTGGAGACCATCAGCAAGCGAAGGGATTTGATGACACATGTAATAATTTTGAAGAAAATTCCATCACAGAGGGAAAAAGTTTTGTTTATGGTAGAGAAAATTTTCAAAACCGTCAACGGTTTTCTAGTCACTGAAATTGAAAACTCGGCGAATGTGAAAAAGCTTAACTATTTGAAGTTAAAGCACTATAAAATGCTGCCAGACGACGTTATCACGGAGGAAGTCAATCTCGAGGATTACGTCCACTTTCTGAATCGTACTGGTGATTCAGTGATTCACATTTGCGAAAAAACATTCCGCCCCTTTTTTATGATTGATCAAAATAAGTCTTTCATGAGTGAATTGTACAATAATGCTAATCAAGTTGTTGTCAACAATATTGAAGGAGAGACCGTGCTGACATTTGAACCGATTAATCAGTTAGATTTCAGTAAAATTTTGCCCTCCTATAATTTGTATCTAAATTATGTCAAAGACAATGATAAGTTCCCTACGTTAGATGAATATAGGAAGTATGTTTTGAAAAAGAAAAAATTCAAGGACGATTTAGTGACCATTTTCCCTGTGAATGTTTGCGATGAAATTGAGAAAGTATTTGCGGGTTATGAGAGTCTAGTCAAGGGCGTGAGTGTCCAAGATTTTCTTGAAGTGAAATATAAATATGCAAACCAGTTTGATCGAATCAAGGGTGAGAATAAAATAAACTTTGAAAGTGATGAAAAGATTAAAGAGTTTATTTCCAAAGAGGAAACTAAAGTCAATTTAAAAAGAGTAGCACACTTAGACCAATTAGCCTTGATGAACGAGAGGAAAAAAAATAAATCGGGTCTAGCCTCGAAGAACCAGAGAAAAAAAAAGAAGTCGGGCGAGTTGGATTCCACACGACGAAGAGCGAAGCGAACCCCCAGAGGACAAGCAAAGCGAGTCCCTAGAGGACGAGCGAAGCGAGCTCCCAGAGGACGAGGAGCAAAGCGAGCCCCCAGACGACACTAGAACAGACACTAACCTCCCAGAGCCATGAGGGAACCGAGTAGCATTTTACTTTAAGAATCTAGACTACCTTTTGTATTTTTGTTTGTCCTTTCATTGCATTTTTGTACACTTAAACTACTCATTTTTATTAAACAATCTTTTTTTACGAGACTGAGTTTTTCATGGAATGTTATAACAATATCCTTTGATAAATTAAATTATACTTGTAGGTTATATCATCTTCCTCATAACATACTTTTTTTCGTTCTGGAATCTCCACAATCAATACAGTGTATAGACCTCCTAACATTGTCTCAAAACAGAAGATGATCAGCGTTTACTTAGATTTAGCAAAACTTCGATACGATTTCAGTCCCCACACACATTGCTACACAGTACTTTTTAGGGTACCGTACCCAAAGGGTAAAAGCGGGACCCTATTACTAAGACTCCACGATCCGTCTGTCTATCTGTCTGTCTGTCACCAGGCTGTATCTCATGATCCGTGATAGCTATAGACAGTTGAAATTTTCACAATAATTATTTAATAAAATAATTATTTAATACAATAAACGTGATTTTTTGTGATAATGGTCAGTCCTTGGTGGTTAGTCCGTGTCGCACTTGGGCCAGTTTATTTTTTTATTTTTTTTATATAGGTTTACATTGCTTAGTTAGAGAAAATTGGAATAAGATACATTCTAGAGTTATTTCATAGGTAGTCTAAAATGCCTCAAGATTGGACATTGTACTAGCGATGAGTTCATCGAAATTATCCTAGACTAGCACCCCGCCCGCGACTTCGTTCGCTTGATTTCCTAGTTTATGCTACAGACAGATGACTTTCATATCTGATAGTGAAGGCGACCAAAAATAAGCTATTGTTAAATTAATAAAAGAACCGGCCAAGTGCGAGTCGGACTCGCGCACGAAGGATTCCGTACCATTATGGCAGAAAACGGCAAAAAAATCACGTTTGTTGTATGGGAGCCCCACTTAAATATTTATTTTATTATGTTTTTAATATTTGTTGTTAGCGGCAACAGAAATATATCATGTGTGGAAATTTCAACAGTCTAGCTAACAAGGTTCATGAAATTCACCCAGACGGACAGACAGACGGAACGTGGAGCGAATGGAGAATAGCGCTGGTTACGACGCGATTACTATCTACTAAGATACTCAAGTCGGTGTCACATTTGATTGCACCAATACTTAGTTTTATGATTAACCTTTGCATAGAGCATGGTCACTGTAGTATATTGTGACGGTATGTCTAATATAAATTAGTTATTGTAGTGAGGGTGTTTGGAAATAAATCAGTAATTAACCAACCTGCGTGTGTTTCATTACATGGTGACAGCGGTGTGTCTTTTTAACTAATATTACTAGTTAAAACAGACCTGAACCTGCAAAGGATTGTGTAGCAGTGTGCCAATAATATCGTGTTTGTACGGAGCTACATCAATGGAGCACGCACGTCCTCCATCGGAATTATCGCTCGACGGCGGTCCGGCCGCGCGGTCCGACGCGTGGCAGAAATGGCGGAAGCTGTTCGAAGTGTTTCTCAAAGCATCTGGAGTGAGCAAAGAGCCAAAAGAAGTTCAGGCTAGTTTGTTGGTTAATCTCATTGGATCAGCTGGTTATGAGGCTTATACAACTTTCACATTCGAAGACGGTGAAAGTGAGGACGACATAAATTGTGTTTTAAAAAAATTTGACAAATATTTCGGCACAAAACCAAAGGTAAGGCGGTTTAAATTCTTTACTCGCAATCAAGAAGATGGCGAAAACATCGATCAATATGTAACAGCGCTGAGGGTATTGAGTCAGCAATGCGAGTTTAGTGAATTGCACGAGAGCTTATTACGTGATAAAATCGTATGTGGTGTCGTCAACAACACTGTGAGAGATCGACTTCTTCGCACAGATGATTTGACATTAACTAAGGCAATGCAAATCTGTCAGGCAGCCGAGATATCGAAAGAGGAAAGTAGGTGCATCGATGGCGCTTCAGAGAGTACGAGTATGCAGGTGCATGCAGTTTATGATAGAAACGGTGCACGAGGGGGACGGCGCACAAAAGCAGGACGCGGCAGCAGCGGAGCCCGACCGCGTGGCAACGGCGCCGCCGGGCAGCGGCCGGCGCGCACGCAGCGGAACTCCTGCCAGCTTTGCGGCAGCGGATGGTGTCAGGGCGACGAGCACTGTCCGGCACGAAACGCTTCGTGTTATGTTTGTGATAAGAAAGGCCATTTTTCGCGAGTGTGTGACCAAAAGAAAGCGATTCGCGAAGTGTTAAATCTCAGTGTGGAGACAGTGAACAGTGATAGTGAGGATAGCAGTAAAGAAATGTTCTACGTCAATACACTTAAGGAGGACAAAAAACAATGTAAGTCGCCTATGGAATGGTTAGAAGTCGTAAAATGCAAAGAAAAAAATCTTTTGTTAAAAATAGATACTGGATCAATGATAAATGTAATCTCTAAAGTTGACTACTTAAACTTAGGTTACTCGATTACAGACCTTATGCCATTCACAAAACGTGTACATTCCTTTACAGGGAATCAATTACCAATTATAGGAATAACTAATGTGTCTTTTGTATTCAATAATAAACATTACGTTTTGTCATTTGTTGTTGCTAACCTAAACTGTCAGAATGTAGGTACTCGGTTTGGCAGGCTGCATTGCTTTGGGATTAATTTGTCAGATTAATACAATTGACATTGAACACTACTCCGATTTGTTTCAAGGACTCGGGAAATTACCCGGTAAATACAGTATCGTTGTGGATAAAAATGTACAACCACCCAGGTAGCAAAATGACGTCTGCGACGAAAAAATGACGTCATCCTAAGGTCATATTAGGGTCCGTAGTTTATTCGTCAAATAAGTACGTCACACTGACGTCATTTTAACGTCTGGTACTCAAGGGAACGTCCTGGTGACGTCGATTTAGCGTCAATTCAGTGACGTCCTATGTTGGTCATGATTATGACGACGTAGCAACGTCCATATAAGGTCAATTCTGTGACGTCCTGTGTTGGTCGTGAATGTTACGTCCTAGTAACGTCCATTTACGGTCAATTCCGTGACGTCCTGTGTTGGTCAATAATAAGACGCCCTAGCAACGTCCATTTGGGGTCAACTGTGACGTCCTGTGTTGGTCATTAGTAAGACGGCGTAGCAACGTGCATTTAGGGTCAATTCTGTGACGTCCTGTGTTGGTCATGTATTATACGTCCTAGCAACGTCCATTTACGGTCAATTCTGTGACCTCCTGTGTTGGTCAATAATAAGACGCCCTAGCAACGGCCATTTGGGGTCAACTGTGACGTCCTATGTTGGTCATTAATAAGACGCCGTAGCAACGTGCATTTAGGGTCAGTTCTGTGACGTCCTGTGTTGGTCATGTATTATATGTCCTAGCAACGTCCATTTACGGTCTATTCTGTGACGTCCTGTGTTGTTCCCTAATAAGACGCCCTAGCAACGTCCATTTGGGTTCCATTCTGTGACGCCCTGTGTTGTTCATTAATAAGACGCCGTAGGAACGTACCTACATTTAGGGTCAATGGCGAAAGTTCGTAGTGTCTATGTACAGACTCGCCAAGATATTTCGGCCGTAGTGTACTTACCTACGTACTATTTATTTAGTGCATCTAAAGGAATGCTCTAACACGTAGGTACTACTTAATACCTGCATAATGGTAGGTACCTAATTGCAACCGATAAAATTAATATTCATCGTCATTAAATAAATTATCAGTTTAAATGATAAATGATTTATTTTCTGTAAGTAGGTTTGTACAAACACTTTTAGTTAGAAGTCCACTGCTGGACAGGCCCCATATACATAGAAATGCCACGACGAGCGGTCTTGAGCCGCCTCGATACCTACAGAAACATCCACCACTGACTTCCATTCGTTTGACTAGCAGAATAAACGGGAACCTACTTATGATGCTATGGACATTCAAGCATATTATTATTATTATGGGAATCAGAATAAAACCTAATTAAGTAAGGTAGGTATATGAGCTAGGTATGCCATTATCCAAGAAAAGAAACATAATTTTATTCTAGGAGAGTACAACAGGTGCCTACCATGCTCAAGCAGGCACGATTAAATTAGCTCTAACAACATAACTATCATGCGGCTAGCGAACGTTTTTTTGTATTAAAATATAGGTACTCTGTAAAAACTTTAACTCGACAGTAAATAGTCCATTTTAATAATTTAAAAATTATCACCAGAGTTTATCTTTCTTCCAATCTGCGAGGAACGGAACGCATTGATAGCATGTTGTTTGTTATTATTTTATTAAATTATTATTTTTTACATTTGTATTTGTTATGTAACTCAATGAAAAGAAATTCAGCTATTAGTCTATCATCAAACATTAGAAAGAACCAATATAAGATAGAAAAGGCTGATTAAAAATATAAATATTTAAAAAGTAAAAAAAATATATTTTTGTTTGCTTTTGTTTATTTCGGAACGGAACGAACGAACGCGTTGACGGTTGGTTGGTATCCCGCGCTTTTTTTCTTTCTCAATTCTCTGTGTCAAACAAATGTGTAAATTCTCATGTTTTTTTCTTGCTGTTGTTATAGTACGTATCACAGCACATAAAAGGATTGTAAATTATGTATAGTGTCGTTCAGTTCGCGGAGAGTGAGGGTGGCACTGTGGCTGTGGTCATCAATAAATGGATAACACCTAAAAAAAGAGAAATCTATTGGCCTCCCGTAAAGGAGGCGAAAGCATTTGATAAACTTCTACAGAGGTGTTCGTCTCCAAATGAACAATGGAAACTATACGAGATCGATAGAGTTTTCTATCAGACTGGTAAGTTTTTTTTATGAGTAGGTAGTGTAACACTACCACACACAACTATTTTAGCAGCTGGTGGCTTGAGGGCAGTTAACTTTACCATGCTTTAAGCCTGGGCACAGACAGACTGGCCCAGAATTTAATTCTAGTAGGTGCTAGTGTTTTAAAACCTAACTAAAAAAATACACGGTGCCATAACCTAAAAATCTAAGGATTACGGCCGAGCTGAAGTTGACTGCAGTTTTGATGCGCACAGAAAAAAAATATTCAGATTGCCCAAGATCACAAGACAGAACTGCTATTTTTAGGTCATGGCGCCGTGTGTAAACAAGCAGCAGCGGCGACAGCAAGCAAGCAACAGATAAGTAATCATTTCCAAGAAAGTGTGTTCACAGGTGTTTGGTTTTGTTTGTTTTCACAAATATTTGTTGGTCTTGTCTTATAATTATACATTGTATAACATACATAAACCTGGTGGTTAGGTGGCCACCGAACCACCAGGGGTATGTATGGGGGGTATGTACCCACATCCACCTAGAATGTGCCCTACATAGCATTGTGTTGTGTTCATTGCAGTCTCATGTGCCTGTAATCTCACCACCATACCATATCAAAACAGAAACAAAAGCATAGTAAATTATATAAGTAATGGCAGTACTATTAACTACTAGTAATGAGATAGAACTAATGGATTAATAAGTGCTGGACTACCAAGCTTGTACGGCGTGGGTGTGTTGCATGGCGTGACTAACTTTAACTTGCATGTTGTTTTGATATTAACTGTGTTGGTGTTTTATGCTTGTTCTATAGATGAATTGGATAAGGCAAAGAAAAAATTAAAGTTGGTGGAAGACACATCAGATATACAGACTGAGGAGGAAAATTATATAAGTAAGCCACCTAAACGCAAAACAAAAAAAACTAGCAGATACATTTCATCATCAGATGATAATGATGATGAGAAAGGGTGTGAATTCCCTCGTCCTCCGCCTTTAAAGAAACATCTATCCAATTGTAATTATACCGGATGATACATTAACTAAATTATTTTGAACATAATAATATTTCCTTCCATTATTTTCTTTTTTTTTTTGCTTTTTAGATATAAACCTTGAACCTTCAAGTACAAGCACAATTTACAGTGATTTGGTACTAAATCACAACTCACAGATGAATAAACCTGATGCACAAGAGAAGGCTTCTAACAGTCATCATGATCAACCATCTGGTTCACAAAGTATGACACTCGATGAAATTGTTGCCAGCAGTGCTTCCAATAACTGTGGTAAATAGTAAAAATCATTTTGATTTTTTTAAATCTATAGCTGCCTAACTAGATTCTTTGCTAGATACTACCTTATATGCATGAGTATAGTTTTCGACGATTATTTCTATTTTTTGGTATAGTGGTGGTGGTGGTGGTTGGTGTTAAGATTATTATAGACTGTAATACCTACCATACTACTTTTTTCATCCAGATTGTCAAGGCCAAGTTGTTTCACTACTTGCCAAAATAAAAGCCCAAAATGATGTCATCCTAGCAATTTTGAAAGACAGAGCAGGAAATACCAATGCATTGAAGCCTGAATTCAAATTTCCCTTGGAAACTTTTCAAGATTTAGAAACAGTGGAACAGTTACTGACTAATACAGAAAACTGTGCTAACCTGGTAAGTGTTTACTTTTAATAAACAGGAAATGCCTATTGAGCAATTATAATTAATTCCTACTTTACCATAAGAAAGCTTTTTATTACATGGGTACCTTGCTAGAATGAGTTAGTTTGTTTGTGAGTTTGGATGTAGGAGTTAATCATCGGAACTATTGATTCAATTCTGGGAATTCAGTCACTAATAGCAAGCTACATTACCCCTGACAGGCTATGTTTTATTAGCTTCTGCTCACATTATGTGTAGTTAATTCCTAATAATTTTGGCCACTGCTTCACAGTGGGCGATTAGAGGGCTGAGATGTGAGGTGTGGGTTCAATTCCTGTTGCAACACAAATATTTGCTCTAGGTCTGTGTCATGATACCTTGGCACTCGTAGTTCCTGATACCTATGACAGGGAATCCTATAGTGTGAGCTCAAGATTATGTATGTGACTGTTGGATCTTATGTTAATTCTAGTGTGTACTTATAGAGATATATGTGGATGTTTATTGCTATCAATTAATATTTACAGACAAGCTACCTAAAGAGCCTTGGTGGGCATGATTTAAAAAATAAAGTATCGAGAGTGATGAAATATACATTGTCAGACTCGTTGGCAAGCAAGTTCAACTTCTATGGTAAAAGGTCTGAGAAGAAGCCTTTTTCAGAGCTACGTCTCCGTGAATTTATTGTTGGTATGTGTCTATTGTCTTTCATATGATTAAATTTATTCTTTCTAGATCTCATCTATAATACAAAATAAGTGTGCTATGAAATACCTAAATAATTTCAAAAGATACATATTCCTTGTGTACTGGCAACTGGTTAATAATTGGCATGTTTTATGTAGGTGGCTAGGTGGGGAGACTCTTAGTACTAGAAAGCTGTAATTTGGCAAGGCTATATATAATAATAATCACGTCAATTAACTGGTAAAATAAAACAATTAAGTCCACATAATTATTGCGACGGGCTTACTACGGAACCCTACAATGCGCGTGATCCAACACCCACTTGACCGGTTTTTAATTCTCCGTTAAAAATAATATTTAACACCAGTTGTGTCGCGACTCGCGAGTCGCTGTGTGAGAGCGACCCGTCATCTGACCCCACAGAGCGTTGCAGGCATTTGGGCTATTCTTATATTCACAAACTTTTTTGTTTTCAGAGAGCTTAAAGAGTTCCTCTCCAAGGATTACAGAAAAAGACATTGAAGACGATATAAAGGTGTGGCTCAAGCACGCACCTGAACGAGCAAAAAAGCGATTGTCAAAGGAAAATAACAATGTCATCCTCTAGGAAGAAAAAAAATGTAGTAGGTGAGCGTCAAATGTATAGAAGGATTTTGGCAGAAAAACGAAAAATTATTTTAGAAATACAAAGAAGTACATTACAGCCATCATTAAGTGATTTGCCATCTTCACCACAATATACATCCACATCTATAGCTACGAGTAACAGTAGTATTGACAACAATACTTTAAATGAAAACTGTTTAAGGACATATAAAGAGAATATTTTTTTAGATGAAAATTGTCAATCAACATTGTTTGAGGATTGTTTTATAGATAATGATGATTCACGATCTGACGATGCTAACGATTTGCCATCGCAATTAAGACATTGGGCTACCGTAGAACATAAAATTTCCCACAGTGCTCTAGATAGTCTTCTAAAAATTCTAAATCCTTTTTGCCCTAAATTGCCTAGAGATAGCAGAACGTTTTTAAATACGCCAATGAATATATCAAGTAACTCTTTGCAATCTGGTGAATTGGTGCACATTGGTCTCATAAATCAAATACAAGCACAATTAAAACTGTACAGTGGGTTCAACTTTAAAAATAGTGAAATATTGTTGTCTTTTAATGTTGATGGTTTGCCACTTTTTAAAAGCACGAATACTCAACTATGGCCTATATTAGGTTTGATCAAAAACTTTAATTGTGCACAGCCATTTGTAATAACTCTGTTCTGTGGAAACTCTAAACCTTCACCATTGAATCTGTTTTTGGGGCCATTTGTTGAAGAACTGTCTACATTACTTAATGATGGAATAAATTTTGAAGATACTCATTATATTGTAAAAGTACATAGTTTTGTATGTGACGCTCCAGCTAGAGCTTTTATCAAATGTACTAAATCCCATGGTGGATACTCATCATGTGATAAATGTGTAGAACCTGGTGAGTATATTCAAGGTAGAGTGATTTATACAAGCGTATCTGCGAGTAGGAGAACGGATTCACAATTTCGTTTACAGTCTGATGACGACCATCATGTTGGTGAATCTCCACTTTTGACGCTTCCCATAGATTTAGTTTCATTGTTTCCCATTGATTATATGCATGCTGTTTGTCTGGGAGTCATGAGGAAACTTTTAAATGTTTGGGTTGGTGGTGATTTAAATGTTCGTTTAAATAGCCGTTTAGTAAATGCAGTTTCTGAAAAATTACTTAGCTGTGCAAGTTGTATACCTGTTGAATTTAACAGGCGACCGCGAAGTATCAGTGAGTTGGCTCGCTGGAAAGCCACCGAATTTAGGATGTTTTTGTTATATACTGGACCAGTTGTTCTAAAAAATATCCTTCCAACCTCCCTGTATGAAAATTTTTTGTTATTTCATTGTGCTATAACAATTCTTTGTAGCCCTAGAAACATCAATAAAGTAGGTACATATTTAGCACATGAGCTATTATTAATGTTCATAAGACATTCCGAAACTATTTATAGCCGGAAATTTTTAATTTACAATGTTCATATGTTATGTCATTTGTGTGATGACGTTCGTTTATTTGGTGATTTGGACAGTTATTCCGCCTTTCCTTTCGAAAATTATTTAGGCATGTTAAAAAAATTAGTTAGGTCACCTAACAAACCGTTGCAGCAAATTTATAAACGATTAAAAGAAATGGAATCTACTTTTCCTCCAAAACTGATTGACGAGGTACCAGCGGTTTTTTATTACAATAGCTTAGGACCAACGCCTGTTGATAACAATGCTTATGAATGCTTTAATAAACTTGTTTATAAGGGTTTTGCAATGTATACAAAATCTGGTTTAGCTAATAATTGTTACTGCTATGCAAACGGCAAAGTAGTCGAGATACATAATATTTTGAGATGTAAGATTAATGGAGAGGTTTCCTTGTTCGTCTATGGAAAAGAGTTTGTACATTATGATTCCTACTATACGTATCCTTATGATTCTGCTGTTATTGATATTTTTAAAGTTTCGGAACTCTGTTCAGCTTACAAAATTGTACCTGTTTATGATATTATTTCAAAATGTGTTGTTATTCCTCAAGAGGCAACTAGTAATTCTTTTATATGTTTTCCTATGCTCCATGGTTATAAGGATTAAAATTCTCCATTTATTAATTAAGTTGTGATAGTTAACTCGTTATAATAAATAATACTACAATGCAAATTTGTGTTTTTAATGTTGACCTTTCAGAGTTACTTGAAGACTGTGGCTGGATGAATTGCATCGAGGCCAAATTGATCCCGGATGACGTCATATTAACGCTTCAGATAACGTTATATTAATGTGTCTGAAGACGTTAATAGACGTTATTATAGGAGGTCTTCACAATACGTGGTATTGACGTCTTCTGGAGACGTTATCTGGCGACGTTAATATGACGTTATCTGGAGACGTTAAGGTGACGTTATCTGGAGACGTTAATATGACGTTATCTGGGGACGTGAATAAGTCGATATCTGGAGACGTTAATATGACGTTATCTGGAGACGTTAATATGACGTTATCTGGAGACGTTAATATGACGTTATCTGGAGACGTTAATATGACGTTATCTGGAGACGTTAATATGACGTTATCTGGAGACGTTAATATGACGTTATCTGGAGACGTTAATATGACGTCTTCAGAGACGTCGCTGAGACCTGACATTAGGCCGTCATTTAGTACGTCTGTGGGACGTTTTTTACGACGTCATTTACGTCGAAAATGACCGTGAATGGACGTCGTCATGACGTAAAATTGCTACCTGGGCAGTAGTGTGCCCAACTAGAAAGATACCATTAGGACTTAAGGATAAGTTGATGGAGGAGTTACGTAGAATGGAAGGGCTAGGTGTGGTTAGAAAGGTCACACACCCAACCTCTTGGGTAAATGCAATTGTGTTAGTCGCGAAAAAAGATGGTAGCATTCGTGTTTGTTTAGATCCTCGACCTCTAAATCGCGCCGTCCGGCGTGCGCAGTACTCGCTGCCGACAGTGCCTGAGCTGGCAGCACGCTTGCACGGTGCTACTGTGTTTAGCGTGCTGGACGCGCGCTGTGGTTTCTGGATGGTGCAGATAGATGACGCTAGCGCCGATCTCTGCACCTTCAGTACACCATTCGGACGGTACCAATTTCTTCGCTTACCTTACGGTATAAACTGTGCACCAGAGGTATTTCATGCAAAGCTTAGGCAGCTTTTAGAAGATTTAGAAGGTGTCGAATCATTTATTGATGATGTAATAGTATGGGGGCGTACCAAGGATGAGCACGACCAGAGATTAGAGTGTCTCTTACGACGTGCTAAGGCCATAGGTGTAAAATTTAATCGCGAAAAATGTAAATATGGTCAATTATCTGGCAAAATTTATACAAAATTACTCAGAGAGTGTAAATGTGTTAAGATCGTTGCTAAAAAAGGAATCCGAGTGGTTATGGGAAGCCCAGCACTCAGAGGCTGTGGACAGATTAAAAAATAAGCTTAGCAGCGCACCAGTGCTAGCGCTATTCAGCAACAGCACGCCGGTGGTGTTATCGGTGGATGCATCCAGTGTCGCGCTAGGAGCTGTGCTGCTGCAGAATGGCCGCCCGGTTGAGTTCGCTTCGCTCACACTAACCGACACGCAGACCAGGTATGCCCATATAGAAAAAGAAATGCTGGCTATTGTGTTTGGGGTTGAAAGGTTCAGACAGTATATTTATGGCAGATCTGATGTCACTGTGCACACAGACCATAAGCCACTGGAAGCCTTATTTAGCAAGCCATTAGTTTCAGTTCCAGCACGGTTACAGAGAATGATGATGAGAGTGCAAGGCTATGATGTTAAGGTGATATACACCCCGGGGAAATATATGTATATAGCGGACACATTGTCGCGGGCCCCTCTTCAGGAAAAGATGCATGATCGAGTGACTGCTGAAGTTGAGGTACAAACTTGTTTTATGCTGGAGAATGTGCCGTTTAGCCAACCTAAAATGGAAGCCATTAAAAAAGAAACAGAGTTAGATAACGATTGTAGATACTTAATTAGATATATAACAAAAGGCTGGCCTAAGAGTAGGCGTGATATGAATGAAAGAGTAAATGTTTTCTGGCCATATCGTGAGCAACTTCATTACATAGACGGAATGCTTTTTAAAGGGGAGTGTGTGTTTATTCCGCGTGTGCTACGAGAAAACATGTTAGCACGGGTCCATGAAGGACATTTGGGTATAGAACGGTGCAAACGGCGAGCGCGAGAAGTTATGTTTTGGCCAGGATTGTGTGAGGATGTGGAGCGCGTAGTGCGGCAGTGTGCGTCGTGCGCGCTGCACACGCCCAGCCCCCGCCGCCAGCCGCTGTTGCAGCATAGTGTGCCAGCATTGCCCTGGTATAAACTAGCCTCAGACACATTTGAATATAAAAAAAAGAATTACATAGTTTTAGTTGATTACTTCTCTAATTATGTTGAGGTTGGCCAGCTGTCGGGTATAAGCTCCAGACAGGTTATTAGTTTTATGAAAGAACAGTTCGCGCGACACGGCATTCCAGCGGAGTTAATAAGTGACAATGGACCGGCGTATAGCTCACAGGAATTTAAAAAGTTTATGCGCGAATGGGAAATACGGCATGAGACGTCCTCACCGCATTACCCACAGTCAAACGGTAAAAGTGAAAGAACTGTTCAGACTGTAAAAAATTTATTAAAGAAGTGTGTAGATTCGGGACAGAATTTTTACACATCATTATTAAATTTTAGGGCTACTCCACGAAATGGTTTAGACTCACCCGCACAGATTTTGATGGGTAGACGTTTAAAAACCAAATTACCAGTTAGTACTAAATTGTTGACCGAAAAAGTGGATAACGAAAGGAATTATAAAACAATAATGAAAAACAGAGAGCAGATTAAAAGGATTTATGATAGATCGGCGAGGTCACTTGAACAATTGTCATCGGGTGATAAGGCAACGTTACTGACTAAGGGCGATAGAAAACCGGTTTCTATAGTAGCGCACGCATCTCAACCTCGCTCATATATTGTAGAAGATGAACACGGGGCTCGTTTACGACGTACACGAAGCCAGTTAGTAGTGCGTATGACTGGATCTTCAGCGAGTAATGGGAAGTCTACGAGGCGTCCAATTACTATTCCCGATAGTAGCAAGTCGCAAAGCATGTACACGACCACAGGTGTTCGTAGGCGTAGACAAAGGACAACGATGTCTGTGGGGAAAATAATACCTATTGCAGATTCTGATTTGTTATTGGCGGAATGTTCGCAGGCACATACTGAAAGCACAACACCAACACAGACAAGTCCAACTAGCCACAACCAGTCGCCACTGCTGGATGTTAGTAGTAATTATGAAAGTCCAATTGCAACTAGTGATCATTCGTCAACACCGTCGCCAGTTACGGTTCCTATTGCGAGGTCGAAGGAAAGAACTGCGCGAATGTTGAAAGATGTATTAGTTGACCGTGAATAAGTATAACCAAAAAAAAAAAAAATTGGTAAAATTATTTTTATGTAGCATAAGTAAAATAAGCATAATTTATTAAGACACTACTGTTTAGATAGAATTGGGAACCTACATGAACTTATCTACTTTTGTAAGTTGTTTACCAGTAACAGCTGTGTGGCATGACTGTAACCCACTTTTATTTAGATATAAGTATTGTATAATCTTTTGGCATTGTTTTCTTTGAAGGGAAGAGATGTAGTATATTGTGACGGTATGTCTAATATAAATTAGTTATTGTAGTGAGGGTGTTTGGAAATAAATCAGTAATTAACCAACCTGCGTGTGTTTCATTACAGTCACTTTCCAAATTTATTGAAAATTACTGTTATTAAGCCACTTTACAAGAAAGGCGATAAAGCAAATATTGCAAACTATCGTCCTATAGCATTAATACCAATCCTTTCTAAAGTCTTTGAGAGGGTGATTTTCAATTCTCTCTACTCATTTTTTGAAGTAAACAATATACTTGCCGAAGAACAAAATGGTTTCAGGCAAAACAAAAATATTAATAAGGCAATTTATTTATTAATAACTGACATACTCAATAATGTTGACCAAAAAAACCCGATCGCAGCAGTATTCATGGATATGTCCAAAGCATTTGATCACGTGGACCATGAAATACTGCTGGGAAAGTTGGAACGGTACGGTGTTAGGGGAAATATATTAAAACTAATAAAAAGTTATTTAAGTGGAAGAAGGCAAGTCACTATCATAAATAGGATTTCCTCTACATCTAAGATAGTAGTTGCTCATGAGTCTACAGTAAGATATACAGTGTGTGGTGTACCCCAGGGAAGTGTCCTTGGACCTTTGTTATTTCTCATTTACATTAATGATTTACCAGGATGCATTGAGTATGAAACTGTTTTATTTGCCGATGATAGTACACTCATTATCCCATGTAAATATTTGGAATCATTCGAATATGACATAAATTATTCAATAGATTGCATAATAAAATGGCTACATAAAAATAAACTAAAATAAACTTAGACAAAACGTAGATCATGCTATTTTAACAAAGAACAAGACAGGTTAAATTAAATATATTGTATGAAAACCAAAGAATAGCTGAAACCAATAACTGCTAGATTTCTTGGACTCCAAATGGACAGTAAACTTGACTGGAAGTGTCATGTTGAAAATGTTTGTAGGAAACTAAACCAGTACTCATATGCGCTGTATAATTTATCTAAAATTGTAAATAAGTCCATAGTTCTGACAGCATACAAAGCCTATGTTACATCAACATTACGTTTCGGACTATAATATACTGGGGTAATAGTACTGATAAATTAATTGCATTTAGGGCGCAAAAGAAATGTGTTCGTGCTATGTTCAGACTGAAAAAGATAGTTAAAAAGATAGTTGTGCTCCGTTATTTAAAAAATATAAGCTTCTTACCCTGCCATGTTTGTATATATATGAGACAGCAGTATTTGTGAAATGTAACCTTCACTTATTTCAAACAGTTAGATCGAAACGACGCAACAACGATATATGTGCTGCGCCACATAACACTGCACTCTACTCAAAAAGTTTTTTGGGAATGGCACCCAAGATCTATAACAAGATGCCTACAGTAATAAAAGTACTGGACGACATAAGTAATTTAAAAAAAGCTCTTTTTAAACTACTGGTAGATAAAACGTATTATACAATAGACGAGTTCCTATCTGACAATTTTAATATAATTATTTAATACTAATTGATAATATCAGGATGTTTTTATATTAATCTTCTTTACATTGTGACATACCTACTTGACTGATTTGGCTTTTAATATAATGATTTTGACATGATAGACAAATATTGAATTTAAACTTATCTTATTTTATTTAATCTGTTATTGTATAATTTAATCTAATGATTGATATTATTGTAACGTATTGTTTGTACGCCCTGTGGGTAGAATGTAGTGATACTTTAAAGATATGGCCTAAGCTTGTTAAGAGGGGACTCTAGTGAAACTTTCTCCATACAAAAACATTCTGCTGTTTTCTTCGTGGATAATGCCTCTAGAGCAATTGCTCTAGAGGCATTATCCAACAAAAATCATTATTTTTCCCAATAAAATCTGGGTCTAATTAATACGTGCCCCTATCATTTCCTTTTTTCCAAAACATAATCAGAAAAAGAAATATGACAATCCAAAAATCCGAAAAAAATGCCCGTTTTTTCCGCCATGTTCAGAAGACTTTCAGACAAAATTTATAAGTTTTTAACAAAAAAGGAAATGATAGGAGAATAGATATACTTTTCCTCTTGATATAAGAATTTTTTAGATCAGACCAGTTTTCATGAAGAAAACAGCAGAATACGAAACGTCTTTTAGTCAAAGTTTTTGTAGGTAAAATCAGCCTGAGCTGCAGTTGTCCCTTTCGCACTTTACGGGGTGAGGTTGGAGGTGACGCGACGGCAATAGACTATATTACTATACTATACTAGCTGACCCGGCAAACTTTGTTTTGCCATAAAAACACCAAACATTTATCTACCCTACCCTACCCTACCCGACCCTACACTACCCTACCCTGCACTACCCTACCCTACACTACCCTACCCTACCCTACACTACCCTACCCTACCCTACACTACCCTACCCTACACTACCCTACCCTACCCTACACTACACTACCTTCCCTACCCTACCCTACCCTACCCTACACTACCCTACCCTACCGTACCCTACACTACCTTCCCTACCCTACGCTACACTACCCTACCCTACCCTACACTACCCTACCCTATCCTACACTACCCTACCCTAACCTACACTACCCTACCCTACCCTACCCTACCCTACACTACCCTACCCTACACTACCCTACCGTACACTACCCTACCCTACACAAAGCAAAAATAGCTTATACAATAGCAATAAAGCTCAAATTGACTCTACGTTTTAGTTAGAAAACTTTTGTATGGAAAAAAGAAAAAGGCTGTTTTTTTTTTTCCCCGCAATTATTAGAATTTTTCTCCCCGTAAAAACCATCCTTGAACTTCACCGAACATTAAAAAAAAAGAATTGGCCAAATTGGTCCAGGCGTTGTTGAGTTATGCGCTTACCAACACATTTTTCGATTCATTTTTATATTATAGATTACCGACTAGAGTCCGCTCTTAACAACTGTAATTAACGACACCTACATTGACAAATAAATGGATTTCATTTGTTTTGGAGTCTTAGTGATAGGGTCCCGTTTTTAACCTTTGGGTATGGAACCCAAAAAAAATGGGATATAGGGTTCATTGGTTTGCGAAGATTCATTACTTAACTTAAATAATAATCTGGGGCCACGGTAGTGCACTCGCCAAGAGGAGCCAAGCGAAGCGCAAGGGCACTACCTACCTTTTCTCGAAGCGCTTCGTCGTTTTTTTGAACCCTCGTGTCTTGGGTTTATACCAGATACAAAATTGTCGGGTTATGATGTCAACAGTGGACTTATGATTTTATTAATATCTAAAAAATCCCGAATTCGTCACTGTCTCAGTTACTCACTCACTGATGATCATCAAAATTCTTAGGGTACTACCTGAAGCCCAAAAGTTGGGGATTCTTGCAAAGCTGAGACGTTACTTCACACCTGAATAGCTGCTCAACTTGAATAAAGCGCAAGTTCGGTCGTGCATGGAGAACTGCACGACCGAACTACACTACCTCTGGGACGGATCTGCCAAATACCAGCTTGATGCACTTGAGTCGATTGACAGATGGGCCAAGAAGCTTATTGGCAACGATGCACTGGTCGCGTCAAAGCTCCAGAGCCTCGAGCATCGACGCCGAGTTGCCAGCCTGTCGGTTTTTTATCGGGCACAATTTGATTCCGCCTAGCCCTTTCCATCATCGGACTACAAGACGTATGGCCATGCGCTATCGGTACATGGTGGACATCCCACCCATACGCACAAAGCATTTTACTAATACTTTCATTGTGCGCACAGCTAAGGAGTGGAATATATTCCCTTCCGGAGTCTTTGTTCTCTGATAGCTACAACCGTGGGGTCTTTAGGTCAAGAGTGAATAGATTACTTCTAGGCAAGCGTGCTTCACCGGAGGCCACATCTTCGCTTACCATCAGGCGAGGTAGTGGTCAAAAGCGAGCATATCGATTACAAAAAAAAGGCCTTTAAAGCTGTAATTTGCAATTTTTTGCAAGTGTGGGATCGATGGGGACTTTGTACATTTAATTTATAATGGTGTTCCAAAAATTCGTACCAATTTTCAGCTTTATGCGAATGAATGCACTTTGATATGTCTTATTTGACCGGACTAGATAATGGTATCCTTATAAATATAAATAAAATAAAACCACGTATATGTTGATATCGTCTCCGTATCGTCCACATTGCTAAAAGTGCCAGTAAGTGCCACTCGTCGTTGCATTGATGTCGTGTCTTCACGACATCAATGCAAACTGCCAATGTGAGTTGTTACTTGTTGAGCGTGTGGCGAAATAAAAATACCTAGGATTATTAAGTGACGAACGATTTATTTGGGACGCACACGTAAACACAGTATGTAAACGATTGCGCTCCGTACTAGGGAAACATAACAATTTAAAATACATAGATAATAGGCGGGTGCTTTATAGTACATTACGATATTAGTGCGTTATGATGGTTATAACATGCGAGGCGGAATTTCAGCCCGAACCGAAGGCGAGGGCGTAATTGAGCCGAGCATGTTATAAACAATACGCACGAATATCGTACGACGTTTTTTAACACATTTGCGAGGTAACAGAAAAAAAAAACATTTTATATTTTGTTCATTTCTAATTATTGAAACAGTTAGTGAAATTACAATAATTAAAATGATACGTAGTTGTAGTTGGTTTTTGAATTATGTTTTTATTATTACTATTCATAATGTCATTGTTTTGTGTTAGGGTAAATGTTGGAGACGACGAAACTTCTTGAAAGGCGGCAGAAGAGCATTGTAATTCGTCATTAGTTGTAAATAAAAAAATATCCTCAGTAGAAGTAGAGGGGCGCGGCTCAGGGCAAAACTTCTTCGTTTGTGGCTCCAAATTTATTGCCTGAGTTATTTTGGCACTTATATTTGCTTTGTTTTGGATGGAATCTTCTACATAAGATTCTGCTACTGCGTTAGAACGCCACCCGCCATGCCGCTTTAAAGTCAATATATCAGCTCCCGAATCAGCAAGTAATGTAGCTGACGTTCTTCTGAAACTATGACTGAACTATTTTGTTTTTAGTGTTTGGGATTTTAATTAAAAGCATTTTGCCTTGATTTTCAATGTCATTTGTGGTAATATTGTGAAGCTCTTGCCGTCTACATGCACCATTAATACCAAATATTAACGCAACCTGAAAAGAAATAAAAATGTGTAAGATAAGGTATAGAGGTACTTAGCTTACAGACGGTCGTTAAAAAATATGTAAAAGAGTATGTACAGTAGGTAGATCAATACATAAAATAAGGAGGCAAACTGATCTTAGTTGCCAGGTACGGCTATCTGGAGCATCTCTTAGAAACTTTTCGACGTCATTTGATGACAGTACCTTAGATTTTTTCTTTATAAAACCATCAGAGCGTCCCTTTAAAAATGCAATGAGATTTGAATATAAATTAATATCGACACCATTTTTCATCTTGAGGGTACTTTTCAGGATCGAATATGTTGTCCACAACGAGCTAGGCTTATATTTACTAGCTAGTTCATTAAAATACGCGATCTCTTCCAGGTTGCCTGGAAGAGATCGCATCATGCGATAAGGCCGCCTATTGTATATGTATTAGACTTAAGTTTCTTTTTGTTAATGTATTTTATGGTGTACAATAAAGCATAAATAGGTGTACCAGAATCTCATGGCATTTTTTATTTTTTTTAAATTGTGATTTTCATATGGCAATGTCAATTGTCACCTGTCAAATCAAAGTACTTGATGTGTCAACCGCTGCTGAAATTTTTTGATATTATCTTGAAAGTTTGTTATTTTTGTGAAAATGTCGAAAAACCCACTTCGATCTCAAGCGAGACGTATTGTTTTCAATGTGTATCATAAAATAAGGGAAGAAGAAGGCGTAAATCAAACTCAATCTTTGATTTTAAAGTGCGTCGTAGAGTGGACCGGTAAGTTGGACTGACTTGTTTTGATACTTTTAGTTTAATTGATATTTTTCTTACTTAATTTTAATTTCTTTCCATTACTATTATATGGTAAATCGTAGGTCAGGGCACATCGAATGATGGTCGAAAGGAAATGGCAACAGTAATGTAACTATTACTAATTCTTCGACAAGATATTGATTTTAACGGAGATTGAGAATCTTTGACGTAAGAAAAATATTAAGTAATAATCCGCGCCCTGCAGTGGGACGTGTATATAGACGGCAGTTTTTGGCGGGATTTTGTCGAGTGAAGTTCAGTGGCGGTTAATATTATTTGCAAATTGATTCCTAGTGGATATTGTGATATATTATTGGTGTAGTTTTGTGTCTCAACTGTCTCCGCAACTGGACAATTTGTAAAATCATTGACAGAAGCGATCTCGGGATAGTGGATTGGTGTATTTTATTGTAGTATTGACTGCATCTGCAAAGCTTACTGGGAAGACTGGCTCGATACAATTTGCTGCCAAATACTCCAAAAAGCATTAGAATCTGTTACATCCGCATTCTAATGCATACTAAAGAATAAATATAAGATCCAAAACTCTTTCCAAAGACGTGGCTAAAAGGTCCTAGCAACCAGGCCAGAAAACTTACATAAAATATATATATATAGACTGATGATGATGAATGACTTTAAGTAATGTGATACATTTTATTATTTTTTACAGACTTTATACATAAAGAAATTGGTTTTGAATATGTTAAATGCCAATGAAAAAGAACCATTTTGATGGAGAGAGATGACATAAAACTACAAAGATACAAGTTTTTGAAATGCCAGTGGAGTTCATGGAATCGTATTCTAGTTTTCTAGTTCTGAATGAGGTTTTAAGTTATTAGTATGATTTAAATGCTAAATAATAAATTAGTACATACATTAATATTCAATTGATTTATTTTTCCTATGTTAAGAACACGATGTATAACAACATTATTCATACACATACCTATAATACTCACAGTGGATCTTTGTGTCTCTGAATTGGTTGCAAGACCCCGCGCAGTAGCTATTATTGTGTCAATGTTGAAGGTGAAGATAGCATTGTATAACTGTCTCTTTCACTCGCTTATGTATGTCACATAAGCTTACGGAGTTTCTTGTGCATTCTTCTCCATAACAAGCTACTTTCCGAATGCACGGTAGAATCAACTTTTATTCCATGTAAATTTAAATTGTGACATTCAAAAGTGCCGCTTGGTGGCCCAGTTGAAATAAATATCTTTTGTCTTTTTTGTCATCGTCCTATCTCGCTTACTCTATGCAGTATACTCGATGACAAACTGTTTCTTACGCAATGGTTGGCAGGACCAAGTTCAAAAACACAAAGAGCCGCTGCGACTACTATAATATAGGTACCTCATGTTCATTAATACTAAAGACATAAATAAAAATTAAACAGTATCAAGATCGTTTAATCCAATTTCCCCAGTATTGCACACAACAAATTTTTATTTTCCCTTTTGCCATGAAATTCTGGTAGACCTATAATAAATAAATAATAAATACGCCAAAACTACATTTTCGGAAAATGACTTGGCATTTTTCATGTTTTCCCACTTCAAAAAATTTTCATACGTGGTTATGTATCTGTCTTTGGATATTGACGGCAGCAAGCTGTCGCATGCGGTTCGCGCTTCTGTTAGTATATCCGGTGGAGTTTAAGTAATATATGGCTCTTCTTCGTTATTTAAAGTTGTCATATTTAAATTTTCACAATACAAGTACAAAGAAAAGAAAATTTGAGAAAAATGGCGCGAGGATTATTTTCTGCCGTAGCTGCGTGAAAATGTTAGTAAAGACGTTAGAGCATGCAGCCAAGTTTTTAAATTACCAAATAAACTGTTTTTTTTATTTTAAATAAACTGAATCTGTGAATGCACACTGTTGCTTTCCCGCCATTTTAACAGCACGCTAGCGCTGCCTACTGACTGGCGCCGCGCGGCGATTAGTTCGAAATTTGAATAGCAACAGCGCGCGAAATGGCAAATAATACCTACTGTTATGGAATTTGTATGGACTATAACTTAACTATTTGCTTTGATAACACACGCGTTTTTTATGACCCGCTTTACATATTTAAAACCGGTGGAATTACATCAGCCTTACGAGCAACGGTGTTAAAAAATTCTTTTCAACACACTTGCTCGTAAAGTGAGCCTTATTACATCGCTTTTAGGGCCATAAACCAAGCAATAACACACAAGTGCGTAATACAACAGAATAATAGTACATTATGATACAAGTGCGGAAAGTTTGTTATTGCGTACGAGGCCGAATGAACACCCTAGCCTATAACAAATTCCCACGTGTATCAAACGACGTTTTTCAATACACTTTCGAAGAAAAAATGACGACACCTTTTTAGTATCTTCCCACTGAAGAAAACTTTGCAAAGCTGCCATATATTTCACCTTAGATTTAGATGGCAACAGGCTATCGCAAGCATTTTGTGCCTCAATCACAATATCCGGCGGAGTACCATCTAAAGAATTCTCTTCAAAACTTAAATTCGACATTTTTCACAAATAACTCAAATTATTAAGACTAACTTTGCTTTTTCCCCGCGCTTTATGTTCGCAGGTTAAAGGAGAAGCAAAGGTATGAAGCCGTTAAACAGCCTCACAGGAAAAATATAAAATTCAAATATATTTTAATTAAGAACACAAATAAAATGTTAACTTGTTCATAAAAGTAATATTTGTTTAAAATAAACATGTTTGTTAGTAGTATTCTTTTTATAAACACAATTTAAATATTCAAAAAATATTTACGCTGTAAAGACGCAAATCAAAATGACGAGATTAAAAAAAAACCGGCCAAGTGCGAGTCGGACTCGCGCACGAAGGGTTCCTACTTGGTAAATTGCGGTTTACGATTTATGACGTATTAAAAAAAAACTACTTACTAGATCTCATTCAAACCAATTTTCGCTGGTAGTTTACATAGTAATGTACATCATATATTTTTTTTAGTTTTATCATTCTCTTATTTTAGAAGTTACAGGGGGGGGGACACACATTTTACCACTTTGGCAGAGTCTCTCGCGCAAACTATTCAGTTTAGAAAAAAATGATATTAGAAACCTCAATATCATTTTTGAAGACCTATCCATAGATACCCCACACGTATGGGTCTGATGAAAAAAAAAAATTTTAGTTTTAGTTTCAAGTATGGGAACCCCCAAAATTTATTGTTTTACTTTTATTTTTGTGTGAAAATCTTAATGCGGTTCACAGAATACATCTACTTACCAAGTTTCAACAGCATAGTTCTTATAGTTTCGGAATAAAGTGGCTGTGACATACGGACGGACAGACAGACAGACAGACAGACAGACAGACATGACGAATCTATAAGGGTTCCGTTTTTTGCCATTTGGCTACGGAACCCTAAAAAAAACACGCCTGCTCTATAATAGTCAGTGGTGTTTTTTTTTTAATTTCTTATGTTTTAATCGAATTACCGCACACGTGCTGTAATCTTATTACCGCACGCGTGCGAAATATGTTGCAAGTCGAACCTAATCGTAGTGCAATAAGAGCTAGTTTTCAAGGAAGTGTATTGAAAAATAAATATTTAAGGGGGGACTCCCATACAACAAACGTGATATTTTTGCCAATTATTATATTGATAGTATTCGAGTCCGACTCGCACTTGGCCGGTTTTTTGATAATGATAACAGAAATGCAATCATAATAAAATTAAGCTATTGTTCTCCATCGCCGTGCGGTCACAAAACCATCACTGAACGTATTGGCAGTGAAAATTCCAAACAGGAAAAAACTAACGTCTGCGCTAGGTTCACGGAATTCCGAGTCTGTATTCCGTACTCGGAAATCGAACGCGGAAAACGTACGTATGCGGCCAGCCCTATCCTATTAAAGATTTTTGAAAAGGCAATGTACGGGAAAATAATCAACTTTTTAAACAAGAACAGCATCCTTACTGACTCAGTAAAAGTAAAAGCCAGCAGTTCAGTTCAGTTTTTCATTGATTGATAAAAGCACCAATGCGAAAAATGAAAATTTAGTTCAAATAAATTGCACTAGATGGCGTGATAAGCTCGATTATTAAATCGATTCGTTATTGAGTTTTGTGAAATATTAAGATTTTCTAGAGACGATCTTAAAAAAATGTTAACACCTCCTCCTAAGCACACAATTAAGTAGTGGATGTTGATTTATACAAAAGATTAGTGAGCGGATCGGACTAATTTGCTGTATTTAATACAAGCAGAAGGCTGACAAATATTAAGCATAATTTATTGAGATTTACAAGTAATAGAAATTTGAGAGAAAGATTAACATAGATGGGTACTTTTTACGAAAAAAAATCCTCTCATAAATATGAAAATGTATCTAAGCGTTCATCATCATCATATTAGCCGAAAGACGTCCACTGTTGATGAAAGGCCTCCTCCAAGTGATCCCATACTTCACGCATCCAGCAGCTCCCCACAACCTATGAGTTATTCATGAAAAGCGTCCGATTTTCCGATCCCGGCGAATCACCGTAGTCAACGGGTTTACCCGTGCTAGCGCGCTCAGAGCTTCACACGAAGCTAAAATATAGGTATTTTTTTCCCGATATTGGATCACTCAGTAACACAATTGAGAATTTTCATTCCGAGATTCCGATATTCATGCCCTAGTAGTTTGTTGGTTCATTTTTCAAATGTCAGATATTTTATCCGAAGAGTTTCTGCAATACTTATTTTCTGTATAAAGCTCTCAAACTGACATTTTTATTGATTGAAAAAATAGATCTAAACATCGACCACGGGTCGATGAACCTAAAAGTAACAATTATCTACTTTTGTTACTGATCGTAGCGAGATTGTAGTAAACAAACTTTTTCTATAGTAAGTTATGATTGTGCTAACCGAGAGCGTGTAGCATTGAATCCTGTTAAAACTGAAAATGCTGGTTTAGGCGTGATTTATCATAAATGTTTTTGTTCACAAGCTATTTATATTAACTATTAATAATTTAAAAGATAAAAAAGATAGTGATTTCTAATCTTGGTACAATATCCAAAGTCCGACTGAAATTGCCCGAAAACGAGAATGAAAAAGCATGAAACCAATTTAAAAAAAGACAATAATAACCATCATTTTCTTTCTTTCTTTCTTCCCGAGTTGGGCAAGGTGTGATACGGTTTGGTGAACGGTAGATTTTGTACCGCACACATTTTTACATACATACATAAACTCACGCCTTTTTCCCATGGGGGTAGGCAGAAACTACAGAACGCCACACACATTCATACATCTAGTCATACACACACGCCGGTTATGGGTACTGCGCACTTGGCCTTTCTGAAGAACATCACCTATAAGGTCTATGTATGTCTTTCTAGGGCGCACACATTTTTTGTTGTTCGGTTATAGAGTCTGCCACTTATTCAGGCAATTAAGACATTTATTTTCATGTAACTTTACTATTTTTAGAACTTCGGATTAATTAATAATATCAATAAAAATGATTTAATAAATAAACGTAATAACATCGTACATGTTTTTAGAAGTTGCCTTGTGTAAAATAACACAAATATTGAAATGATAATTAATTATTTAGAAATAACATTAAATATAATCAAACTCATCAATATCAAACTGTTGCAGTCCGTCGCTGGTCCTAATGCCCTGAGTAGGTACGATCCTCATCTCAATCTACCTACTTAATGGTAAGTAAAATACTACAAAGATAGCAACAAACAATTTACTTTACACATTATGTAACAATATGCAACATTTACCTATAGGTATGCAACAATCTACATTGGTACACTAAAATAAAACTGGTCATAACTTTTACGTCCCAAGTTCTATAAATCTAAGAATTTTAAAAGGGATTATTTATCATATTAACTACCAATTAAAACAAAAAATAACCGACAACACCGAAATTTTATTAGCGGTACGAAATTCCCATACAAGCCTGCCGTTCGCCTTTCTCAGTTGCATCTCAAAGTCCGGATTTTGCCCGTTTTGTAGCAGCAGGTACAGGAACTAACAATAGGAACACCTTCTTATACATTGGATTAACATGACTGGCGAAGTATGGGTAGTTGGGTACCTGAATTCGGCAGGCAAAGAGTATGATTAATCGACCAATTAGATAGACTGAAATCCACATCGCGTCTTTCATCTCGCCATATGATTGGTCGAAGGTTCATACTTTTTGCCCTTTGGCTTGCCGATATTTATATTCAGCTGCATCGACGATCCCAACATTGTTGGACAAGTGCCAACTCCAGACTGATTAGTCATCAACCGCACCTAACTACTCTTAAGGCGGTACCCCGACCAAAAAAGCAACATGAGATATGAGCATTCCTATTGGCCTAGCGGCACTGGTGGGCATGAATTATACGCACAGATTTTAGAATGAAATCTTTATAAAATCGAATTTTAGTCTTTTGAAAAAAAAAATACGACAATAATGTTCGTTATTAAATTGTCTATCCATTAGTGTTAGTACAAAAAATAATTAATGAACACTTTACGAGGAGATGTATGCTATCAATAATTATTTCTCATTTTTATGGTTTTGTTGGAAGGAGATTAGTGAAACATATACCTTTTAACCGACCATTTTAGAATCAATGATATGTAGAAATTTAATGTATTTTTATTAGTTGATATTTCCTTTTAAATAACGAGTAGATAGCTCCTTAAAACAGCACGAAAAACGGCTAGCGTGGCGTTTTGCTCGGGGTACCGCCTTAATGCTATGATGATACATATAGTAGTTAGTTACCTATTTTATAAATTACGCATGACTGACTAGGTTTCCAAATTGTAAAGGAAAAGAAAACAATACAATTTTAGTTAACTATTTTTCTATTTCCTGAGGTAGTGGGTTTTTTTAATTGGCTAGTTTTGGAGTCAACAGGAAGGCTTGATTTAGAATGGGTTTATTTGTTTTATTTTCTTATCTCTCAAGCCTATTTGTTTGTGGTTTTCGGGGAAAACCCTATAAGAATAATGACGGAACTTTACACAATGTTTAGTAATTAGTAAACTTTTTGTGAATTATTCAATAACATCTGATAGAAACTAAGAGTTTACCTACCAAACCAAGTATCTTTGCAGATCGTACCTATTACATAATAATATAACTTATTGATATATTGTCAATACATATAATAAATCAGTAGAAAAGTCGTCTTTGTACTTCGAAAATATTTCCCAAAAAAAACGCCAAGTGCGAGTTGGACTCGCGCACAAAGGGTTCCGTACTTGGTAAATTGTGGTATACGATTTATGACATATTAAAAAAAACTACTTACAACATCTCGTTCAAACCAATTTTGCGTGGAAGTTTACATGGTAATGTACATCATATATTTTTTTTTGTTTTATTATTTTCTTATTTTAGAAGTTACAGGGGGAGGGGACACATTTTACCACTTTGGAAGTGTCTCTCGCGCAAACTATTCAGTTTAGATAAAAATGATATTAGAAACCTCAATATCATTTTTGTAGACCGATTCATAGATACCTCACACCGGGTTTGATGAAAAAAAAAACGAGTTTCATTTCTAAATGGGTAACCCACAAAATTTATTGTTTTTTTCTATTTTTGTGTAAAAATCTTAATGCTGTTCACAGAATACATCTACTTACCAAGTTTCAACAGCATAGTTCTTATAGTTTCGGAAAAAAGTGGCTGTGACATACGAACGAACGGACAGAAAGACAGACATGACGAATCTATAAGGGTTCCGTTATTTGCCATCTGGCTACGGAACCCTAAAAAAAAATTGCCAGGGTGTTAAATTTTTGTTTTTGTATTTGTAGCGATGATGTATCGAGTCTGCATCGCGTCTGTGACAATGTTGTATTGTTGCGTTACTAGCGCTCGCGATGCAGGCAGAATCGTAATTATGAGGGCGATGTCTTTACTGTGGGGTCGAGCGGCTGACATTGAATCCATATTTATATTGCAAAAGAGAGCTGTCAGAGCCATATATAAGTTAAGTCACCGTGAATCTCTTATGGAACTGTTTAAAAATATTAATATTATGACAGTTTCTTGCCAATTTATTTATGAAAATATTATGTATGTAAGGAAAAATATACATCTTTTAGGTAAAGTCAGTGATAGACACAATTGTAATACCAGTAATAAAGATAAGTTACATCAGCCTTCTTACAGACTAGCTAAAGTACAATCATCTTTCATGGGGTACTGTGTTAAATTCTATAACAAAATACCTTGTGATATATTAAAACTAAATGAAAGTAAATTTAAAACTTTAGTTAAAAGCACCCTTTGTAAACAAGCATATTACAAATTTGATGATTATATTCAAGATAAGAATGCTTGGAAACATGCTGGTCCTGCTCCATAGGGCAATCTTTGGTGTAGACAAAATCAAATTTGTTAATTTATATTCCCATTCATAGTTATTGTATTTATTGTTTATTTTTTTTACAAATTGACTCACACACTGTTCCGTTGTTGTTGAATTAGGTATTTTACCTATGTTTGTAATATTTGTAAGTATGTGAGAACCATGTTCCTACATATATTAATGTACTATTTTTTTTAAAAAAGAGTAAGTATGGAGTTTCTTGTGCGTTCTTCTCTATAACAATCTACTTTCCGAATGCACGGTAGAATATTTTTTTTAATTTTTTTTTTATTACTTTTAAATTTTAATTTATGTGACGTTCAAAAGTGCCGTTTATTGGCCTAATTGAATAAATATATTTGACTTTTTTTTTTTTTTTGCTGGTATTGGCTTGCGACAGCATAGCGTCTGTCGCCAACGACCTTGAAGGAATAAAACACGCTCTCGTTTCACGCCCGCGCGTCCCAAAATTCAGTCGATTTTGTACTTTCCATAGAATTCAAAGAGTGCGTTTCGACGGCGCGGCACTGCGCTTTTTTTAAAAAAAAAACTATGCCAAGATTATGTAAAAAATGTGTTAAAGATGATTCCCAAAACCATAAATTTTTCAAAGTTATGGTTAAAAAGTTTTAAGGGTTGGAACGTGGCCGCGCCATTGAAACGCGGCGAACCGCGCGGCCACGGATATCTTTAAAACTAAGCGTTGCAGGTACCTGAAATTTAGGTACATAACAGAATGAATTTGTAAAAATATAGAAAAAAATCCTAGGTTTATATTTTTAGTTTAGTTTTAGTTTAGTTAGTTATAACTCCATGGCCGCGCCATTGAAACGGTGAAAAAAATGTTATCGCCGATATCTCGCTGAAAAAGCATCACAGAGGTTTGAAGTTTTTTGTAATAATTAGATTTGAATTTGTCAAAACATGTAAAAATACACAAAAATATCATAGGTTTATATTTCAGGACCTGTAAGACCAAAACCCAATGGCCACGCCATTGAAACGGTGATAAATACGTTATCGCCGATATCTCGCTGAAAAAGCATCGCAGAGGTCTGAAGTTTTTTGTAAAACCTAGATTTGAATTTGTTGCAAAACCCTATGGCCACGCCATTGAAACGGTGAAAACACGTTATCGTTGATATCTCCCTAAAAAATCATCGCAAACGTCTGTTTTTTTTTGTAAAACCTAGATTTGAATTTGTTGCAAAACCCTATGGCCACGCCATTGAAATGGTGAAAAACACGTTATCGTTGATATCTCCCTAAAAAATCATCGCAGACGTCTGAATTATTTTGTAAAACCTAGATTTGAATTTGTCAAAACATGTAAAAATACACAAATCAATCTTAGGTTTATATTTAAGGAGCTGTAAGACTAAAACCCTATGGCCGCGCCATTGAAACGGTGAAAACACGTTATCGCCGATATCTGCCTGAAAAAGCATCGCAGAGGTCAGAAGTTTTTTATAAAACCTAGATTTGAATTTGTTAAAATATGTAAAAATACACAAAAAATCGTAAATTAATATTTCAGTAGCTGTAGTACGGTATCGCGTAGAAATAAGTTATGTTTATCTATCGAAGAAAGAATATATTAGCGAGATCTTTTTTTTGTAAACAACACCTATTAATATGTACAATTATCGATAATAGGCAAAAAGTTTTTTTTTTCATAATTTTAAAACCTTTAATACGTTTTGAATGTTCCGATAGGGTGACCATGACTTATTGTTTACAGAAAACTTTCCACCTGCAATATGATGGCCAAATTATCGGATATAATTCTATTTGCTGATGATACTTCGCAAATTTTTTAAATAGATAGGAAAGATACGGATGTCATGTCAACGAAAGTCTTATTATACTCACAAAATGGTTCGCAGCTAACAATCTTTTACTGAATGCGACAAAAACTAAATGTCTTAAGTTCTCTTTACCAAATGTACCACAACGTGACCTAAATTTAAATCTTGACGGCAAAAGTCTTGAAGTTATAGCTGAAACTGTATTCTTAGGGATTACTATCGATTCAAAACTGCAGTGGGGCGCGCACATTAGAACTCTTTCGGGTAGGTTAAGTTCAGCTGCATATGCAGTAAGGAAAATAAGGCAGTTAACCGATGTAGCCACAGCTAGGTTAGTATATTATGCTTATTTCCACAGTATTATGTCTTATGGCATTCTGCTGTGGGGATCAGCAGCAGATTTTGACTCAATTTTCATCTTACAAAAGAGGGCAATCCGCGCGTTCTATAAAATGGGTCCTCGCGAGTCCCTAAGAGAAAAATTTAAAGAAATCGATATACTGACTCTACCTTCACTTTATATTTTGGAATGTATTTTGTATGTCCGCAAAAATCGAGGGCTTTTCAAAACTAGAAGCGACTTACATAATTTAAATACACGCAGTAAGCACGAAATTGTAATACCCAAATAAAGATTAACAAAAACTAGCAAGTCTTTTCATATAAACTGTATACGCTTTTATAACAAGTTGCCAAAGTAAGTTATAGAACTGACCGATGGAAAGTTCAAAAACTACATCAAACGTGTCCTTATTAAAAAAGCATATTATAAAATCAAGGACTACGTTGAAGATAAAAAAATTGGCTTTAGCTCCTTCTGCGCATGCGGCTTCCCTGGTAACTCATAAACGGCACAAATATGTGGTTGTCTAACTATTCTCAATCTCATTAATTCTTTGTTTTTTTTCCTTCTTTTGATTATTCTTTTTACAATGGTTTTCAATCATCTTCATAGCCTTTTGCTAAGAATAGTTACAGCACTGATAACAATATTTGTGCCACATGTTAGATTTAGTTTTTTTTATTATTTTTTTATTTTACTTTTGTATAGATTCCTTTACCGATTGTTTTGTAAATGTGTGAACATTGTAGGCCTTCTAGATGCTTGTTAACTTTTTAACTCGTTTTATTTTCTTTTGTTTAAATAATATGTAATCTTTTTTTTTTGTTTTCTTACGACTTTTTGTCGGGCCTACGTTGTCCCCACATATCTAATTACTAATGCTGTAACAAGGAAATATTGTAAAACCAAACGATTTTTTAAAAGAGTAACCATGGAGTTTCTTGCCGGTTCTTCTCCATAACAAACTACCAACCCGAACCGTGCACCTTTTGTCGACGTTTTATAAGTGCCCATGTAGGCCTCTAAGAAATAAAAAAAATGATTTTGATTTTGCAAGTATTACAAATTATATCTCAAGGATTCTAAATGAAACGATAACCTACTGCGATATTCCTTTTCAGACGGACCGCCGGCCGATTGTGCGCTTATCGTGTTTTTTACAAAATTTTACATTATAAATATAGATTTATAAATGTTTTTGTATCATAACATTTCATTTTAATTTAATTTAGTGACATAGTGCACATGAAAGGATTTTTGGAAATTCCTCCCCTAAGGGGGTAAAAAGGGGGATGAAAGTTTGTATAAAAAATCTAATTACTTCGACCAAAATTCTTGAAACTTAGCTCAAATAGTATTCTAAGTAAATGATAAAGATTGACATTATTAGTTTTTCGAAACTACACCCAAATAATGATTTATAAAATAAAATAAAAATAAAATAAAATAATCTTTATTTCGGACAAGTAACATCCATATGGGTTAGTAAACAAGAAAACTTATACCTATGTTAGTACTCTTAATTTCTAAAAAAAAAAAAAAAAATATTTAGTAACGAGGTTGTTGTTCCGAATGCATTTCAGAACAACATCCCCTAATAACGGAGTATCGTACCTCCCGGCTATGGTTTTTAGGATGGAGTTGGAACTAGTCCGCACTCTGCAGAGCATAGAGGCAGACCTCTGCCTGACGATGGCATGGAAATCATCGACGCGTGATTCCGCGAACATACCTGATGCACTGCAGAAACGGGGCAGCCCCATCAACATCCTAAACCCGTTATTATATTGGACCCGTAAGGCGCTGATAGCCCGCTGAGTGTAGTTGGTCCACAGGCTGCATGTGTAAAATATTTGGCAATAAGCTTTAAAAAGTGTTATTTTGACTGCCTTGCTACACCGTGCAAACCTGCGTGCCAACATGTTACAACGGACTGCCAGCGCCCTACGTTCCCTCTCGATATCTACCCGGTCATCAAGGCTGTCGGTGACATAGTGCCCCAAGTACTTGAACTGGTACACTCGCTCCAACTCATTCCCATTAAGTTTAATCGGGGGCACGTATTCCGGACATTTACCACCGGCAGCCTTAAAGACCAAGTACTCGCTCTTACTGACATTGTAGATAAGGCCATGCTTCTGAGCATAACCCTCACAACATGTCAGAAGTTCTCTAAGCGCCCTAACCGTTGGGCTCAGCAGCACCATATCGTCAGCGTAACTGATGTTATTGACACTTACGTCATCAATGCGACATCCGATTTTCTTGCTGCTGAGCTCAACAATTAGATCGTTTATATAGAGGTTAAATAACTTTGGTGATGTTATCCCTCCTTGTCTAACCCCACAGTCTAGCCCATACGACACAGACAGCCTATCGGCCCATCTCACACTGTTAGTCTGGTTGTGATACCAGTACTGGAAGATACGCAACAGCTCCGTTGGCACTCCCCTCTCCCGTAACTTCTCCCACAGGACATCGTAAGATACAAGGTCAAAGGCACGAGAAAGATCCAAGAAGCAAGCATACACTGGTGTCCGACGTTTAGTGTAATATTGCACCGTATGTTTGAGTGCGAGAATCGCACTTTCAGTGCCAAGATCATTACGGAACCCAAACTGTGCATCGTGTAATTTTAAAAAGCTATCTAATCGTGCATCCAGCAGGCTGTCGAGCACCTTCGCGACAACAGTAGCCAGAGAGATGGGTCGATAGTTACACTTATCAGCAACGTCACCCGTTTTATTTTTAATAATAGGCACGACAATAGTTCGCATGAGAGGGGAGGTACGAGTGGCACATACACAGTGAATAAAACATGGCGAGTACCCTAGCCATGTGAGGACTAGCATGTTGCAAGTGCTCAATGCTTAGACCGTCGTGACCCGGGGACTTCCCTCTCGTCATCTTCTTTATGGTACTTGACACCTGTTTGGCCGAAAAACGAACCAGATCAGAGTCACGACAGCAGCTGTCATCGAGAACTCGCAACGACGAGGCCAGCGGAGACTCCACTTTGAAGTGCATTAGTGCATTAGTGCATAGTGCATTTAGGGGTTGTTGAAGTTTGTATGGAAAATTCTGATTTCTTGGATCAATAAACTTGAAACTTCTCACAAATACTAACCTAAATGAATAATAAAGGTTGCTATTATTATTTTTTGAAACTACTCCCAAAAGAAGATTTAGGGGATGTTAGTTTTTTTGAAGAATCTTATTACTTCAGTTAATGAACTTGAAACTTGACATAAATACTAATCTAAATAAACAATAAAGACTTTCATTGTTAGTTTTTCGAAACTACCCCCAAAAATATAATTTAGGGGATGTTATTTTTTTTGAAGAATCTTATCTTACTTCAGTTAAGTTGAATAAACTTGAAACTTGGCATAAATACCATCCTAAATAAACAATAAAGTTTGTCATTATTGGTTTTTTGCAACTACCCCCAAAAGACGATTTAGGAGGTATTACAGTGTTTTTGAAAAATCTGGTTTCTTGGGTCAATAAACTTGCCACAAATACTAACCTAAATGAATAATATAGGTTGCTGTTATTATTTTTTGAAACTACCCCTGAAAGACGATTTAGAGGTGTTAAAGTTTTTTTGAAGAATCTTATTACTTCAGTTAATAAACTTGAAACTTGACATAAATACCAATCTAATTAAACAATAAAGGCTTTCATTGTTAGTTTTTTGAAACTACCCCCAAAAGACGATTTAGGTGATGTTAATTGTTGTGAAGAATCTGATTTCTTGGGTCAATAAACATGAAACTTGACATAAATACCACCCTAAATAAACAATAAAGTTTTTCAATAATTAATTTTTCGAAGCTGCCCTTAAAATCGCGTGTCGTTTTTTGTTGTCCTATACGAATAAAACTTAAAATTTTCTTAGACGAAATTATTAAGAAAATGGTCTAATGTAACATATATTTTTCCAAGAACGTGACGTGATTCTCATTTTAAAAGCTATCTGCGTCACCATGGGCGACCGCCATAAACGTTTCATACGCATAATGTTCATATTAATAGGTGATTATGTGACATTTAATTAACAAACAATGCTAAAACCATTGAGGTAATACTAAAACAGGAAAACCAAATAAAATAAATGATTTTCCTTAGCAACTGCTATTTGTTTCTTATTATTTAACATGCAGCATCACCCCGATTCGGAAATGACTAACATTTACGAAATATTTGCGCTATCTGTTATTATCACTTTTATCAGTCACAAAGTCATTACCGTAAAACGAGGTTAAAATTATCAATTTTGAAATTAAAATTGACTTAATGAGTTCAATTATATTATTAACCGACTTCTTCCCAAAAAAGTTATTGACATACTAATATACATAGTATCGTCAAAATGACATCGTCCAAATAACAATAATGCTTATGAAATAAAAACTACTAGACCAAACTGAAAGAAATTTTTATGGGACCACCTGGCAGCTATTTAGCTTCGAACAAAAAAAGAATAACGCGAATCGGTCCATTAACCGCGGCGTAATAGATGTACATACATAGAAAAAAAACTCCTTTTTTGGGAAGAAGTCGGTTAAAAAGGAGGAGGTTCTCAATTCGGCCGGCCGGTTTCTTTCAGTTTGGTCTAGTAGTTTTTATTTTATTAGCATTATTGTTATTTGGACGATGTCATTTTGACGATACTATGTATATAAGTATGTCGATAACTTTAACATTTCGAATCCGATTTGCGTAATTCTTTTTTTTTTCGTTAGAGTACATATTCAAGTTGATACCCTGGTCATCTAGTCAGCATATGATGATGGGATCCCAAGGAAATCGAGAAGAACACTCAATTTATAAGCATATAACTGTTACGTTTCAGACAATATCATACAGTTTGTTCAATTATTTGCGTATTACAGTGTTTTTGAAAAATCTGGTTTCTTGGGTCAATAAACTTGCCACAAATACTAACCTAAATGAATAATATAGGTTGCTGTTATTATTTTTTGAAACTACCCCTGAAAGACGATTTAGAGGTGTTAAAGTTTTTTTGAAGAATCTTATTACTTCAGTTAATAAACTTGAAACTTGACATAAATACCAATCTAATTAAACAATAAAGGCTTTCATTGTTAGTTTTTTAAAACTACCCCCAAAAGACGATTTAGGTGATGTTAATTGTTGTGAAGAATCTGATTTCTTGGGTCAATAAACATGAAACTTGACATAAATACCACCCTAAATAAACAATAAAGTTTTTCAATAATTAATTTTTCGAAGCTGCCCTTAAAATCGCGTGTCGTTTTTTGTTGTCCTATACGAATAAAACTTAAAATTTTCTTAGACGAAATTATTAAGAAAATGGTCTAATGTAACATATATTTTTCCAAGAACGTGACGTGATTCTCATTTTAAAAGCTATCTGCGTCACCATGGGCGACCGCCATAAACGTTTCATACGCATAATGTTCATATTAATAGGTGATTATGTGACATTTAATTAACAAACAATGCTAAAACCATTGAGGTAATACTAAAACAGGAAAACCAAATAAAATAAATGATTTTCCTTAGCAACTGCTATTTGTTTCTTATTATTTAACATGCAGCATCACCCTGATTCGGAAATGACTAACATTTACGAAATATTTGCGCTATCTGTTATTATCACTTTTATCAGTCACAAAGTCATTACCGTAAAACGAGGTTAAAATTATCAATTTTGAAATTAAAATTGACTTAATGAGTTCAATTATATTATTAACCGACTTCTTCCCAAAAAAGTTATTGACATACTAATATACATAGTATCGTCAAAATGACATCGTCCAAATAACAATAATGCTTATGAAATAAAAACTACTAGACCAAACTGAAAGAAATTTTTATGGGACCACCTGGCAGCTATTTAGCTTCGAACAAAAAAAGAATAACGCGAATCGGTCCATTAACCGCGGCGTAATAGATGTACATACATAGAAAAAAAACTCTTTTTTTGGGAAGAAGTCGGTTAAAAAGGAGGAGGTTCTCAATTCGGCCGGCCGGTTTCTTTCAGTTTGGTCTAGTAGTTTTTATTTTATTAGCATTATTGTTATTTGGACGATGTCATTTTGACGATACTATGTATATAAGTATGTCGATAACTTTAACATTTCGAATCCGATTTGCGTAATTCTTTTTTTTTTCGTTAGAGTACATATTCAAGTTGATACCCTGGTCATCTAGTCAGCATATGATGATGGGATCCCAAGGAAATCGAGAAGAACACTCAATTTATAAGCATATAACTGTTACGTTTCAGACAATATCATACAGTTTGTTCAATTATTTGCGTTTGATGATGGTATTATCATCAACAATGCAATCATTTGCACCCAGATAGTATCATTTGGCGAAGTGGAACTGATGAAGAAGACCACAGATGGCCGCTAGAACTCCTAAATGCTAATTATGTCACGGTCATACGATATCTCGAATAGTTAACCGACTATAATGAAGCAAATACTTATAAATAAATGGTACTGATAAAAATGGCACCATCGAACTGATCTGATGATGAAGCCGGCAGGTAGGCACTGGAACTCTAAAATAAAACAATGTATCCTAGTCATGTTTGGGCTTATTGGAATCGCTATGAGATGTACTTTGACCATAAATGATAATTATGTTAATTGGAGGTGACTACCCAAACTAAAAAGAGAAAAATAAAAAACTTTTTAACAAAAATTCAAACCGACTTCCAGAACAAAAAACTACAAAGCAAAAAATAAATTTCTTTTCCAAAGTCGGTGTCAAAAAACGGAAAACAATGGATTCAATAGACACCGACTTTGGAAAAGAAAGAACGGTCAGTTATATAAAAAGTTATCTGTCATACAAAACAACGTCAGACGCAGAACTGCCCACACAAGAAAACAAAAGTTACGTTCGATCCAAACAGGGTAAAATCAGACCAATCTTGTTGGCCACTACCACCCTGCAGAAGAAAATTCAAATACTTAAAAACAAAAAAAAGATGTAACCCAACTCCTACATCACCCATGACCTACCAAAAACAGTTCTACAATCAAAGAAAGAAGAAAACATCCAGTTTAAAACTGATAACGACAAAAGAAAAAGATCAGAAACTCCAAGCCTGGGTACCCAGAGCGAGATTCAAAATGTACCAAATGTGCAAAAGAAGGATGCACAGTTTATACTAGCACAGACACAGACGTTCACTCTGTCTCAAATAATGTATAGTGTTGTACATCATAACATGGCGTTTTTATGTTTAATTGAGATGGAAAAATTGTATTTGGCTTTTTCGATAATAAACTTTATTTATTATTATTATTTATTTTCAAATCATGCGTGAAAAATCACACTCACTGTCAAACAAGAACTTTCATAGAAACTAACACAGCAACACTAAAAACTGGAAAAACAAAGCAACCTCATAAATCACAACAATCAAAAAACAAATACACTCCCCCAAGCCGGCTGGTCCCCGTGGGAGAAAATGACCAAAACCCTCCAGAAAAATAAATAAAAGTATTACACAAAATCCACTATACATTGGAACATTTAATGTAAGATCGTTAGCATCCACAAGAAGGTACATAGAACTCATGTACTCCCTACAAAAAATAAAAATTGATATATTAGGCTTAGCCGAAGTCAGGCGAATGGGTTGTAGCATCGAAGAGTATGAAGATTTTACATTCTGCTACAAAGGAGAAACGCCGGGCCTGCATGGAGTTGGTTTTTTGATAAAAAAGGAATACAAAAATAACATTTTAAATTTCTCAGGTTTGTCTGAAAGAGTTGCGCTACTTCAGCTAGAGTTTAACAAAAAAGTTATTTCAATCATTCAAGTATACGCACCAACCGGAAAAGCCTCTAAGGAAGAAATTGAAAAATTCTACAATACCTTACAAGAGGCGCAAACTCAGGCAGGGGAAAACGTACTAGTCATTGGAGATTTTAATGCCAAAGTGGGTCTAGCTAAAACAAACGAAGATACGGTTCTAGGAAAATTTGGCTATGGAAAAAGGAATGAACGAGGTGAAAAGCTCATAGAATTTGCTATTGAACATAAATTATCGGTTATGAATACACATTTCAAAATGAGACATAATCGCAAATGGACATGGATTTCACCAAACGGAAAAATAAAGAATGAGGTGGACTTTATCCTGTCAAATCAGCTAAAAAAATAAGGAAGATAGAAGTACTGCACGGTTTAGGGTTCAGCTCTGATCACAGACTAATTAGAGCAACTTATCTGCTACAAAACAGCAAAAAAAGCAGGCAGACATTTAAATCATCGTCAAATAAATTCAAAACTGAAGAGGAAATAAAACTATTTATTAGAAGTTTAGAAAACAACACAAACGAATTAGAAACATTAGACGACGACGAGGATGTCCAAACCTTATACAATAAAATGGAACACATAATTAAAAATAGCATTTCAACGGAACAAAAAGAAGAAAAACGATTCAATGTAAACAAAATACTCACAAAACCTACAATATAACTAACAACAATTCCCAACTAGCAAAAACGTCGTATAATTCTAGTCTTATAAGACTTAATGGTATATAACAGTTATATAGTGGTATGTAGTTAACTATTTTGATATATAGACGTTTATCTTACGACGGTTCAGTCGCGGGACTGTAATGTCTTAATATAAAGTTGAGTAAACGTTTTCAGGACTAACTTATTCAACGTTGTAGAATGGTGTCAGTAAATATGTTGAGTAAATGTTTACATGACTAACTTATATGACGTCGGATAATGGTGCCAGTGTATATGTTGGGTAAACGTTTTCAGGACTAAGTTATACGACGTTGTAGAAAGGTGTCAGTGCATATGTTGAGTAAATGTTTTCAGGACTATCTTATGTGACGTCGGATAGTGGTGCTAGTGCATATGTAGAGTAAACGTTTTCAGAACTAACTTATATGACGTCGGATAGTGGTGCCAGTGCATATGTTGAGTAAAAGTTTTCAGTACTAACATATATGACGTCGGCTAATGGTGCCAGCCATGACGTTTATTGGACAATGTATTGGTCATATCAACGTTTCGGTTAAATAAAAGGTTTTCGTAAGACAACCATCGTCGTGTGTGAATCTGAACATAACTTTTATATAATTAAAACGCCACTTAAACGTTTGTGTATGACCTTTATATAACAAAACTATTTTGATCGTATGGAAGACTTACTAAGACTTGTATGCGACTAAAATGTTGAATTTCTACGGTTACATTACTTTAAATAGACTTTTGAATCAATTAAAGGTCAAATCCACACTTTAATTGAACCATTTCTATTTTGTTTTGTCCATTAAAAAAGGGATAGAACGAATGAATGTTTCCGAAAAAGATTCCGTATATAATAATATATTTTTAATTAACATTTAATGTAAACAACAACAATAAAAATTAACATAAACAATTAACAGTAGCAATTGAACTGTGACAGTTATAATATTTGTTTGAAAAGGTAAAATGAATGCTTCGCCAAGGCCATTTTTGTCTTTTAAGTCGTTTTAAATAATTTCAGAACAAAAATTTATCGATGTCAAAGAACACTACCATAGTTCATTGATATCCTATGCTAGACCTGAAAAAAAAACATTTAAATAAATTAATCTGGGCTAAACGTACTATTTGATTAGATAGCCATTGACAAGAAAAGAACATGAATTTATAATCATAAGGGGCCGAGTTAGTTCTCTGTTCAAGAGCAATATTTATTAGATCTGTAAGTAATGCATAAGGAACCCTAAAGTAAACTGAATATGGCCGCGGCGTCATAGACTCAAGAAAATTTATACTCGACCTTTTTGTTATATTAGTGTTATATAAAGGTCGCTATACAACGTAAACAAGATGGTCGATGCTTTATTATGAAAACATATTTTGGATAATTAATTAAAACGATTCAAATACAAAGAAATAGAGGAGGGCGTTAAAAACTTCACAAAAACACATATATACATTGTCATAAAACTAAAGTTCCCCGAAAGATTAACACAACTATCATTATATCACACTCATTCAAATAATGCATATTAAATCGATATTTTGTAATTATGGAAATAGACATTTACTTACCTTTTTTTATTTAAACACCGGCACAATATTTAACAAACGAAACAAAACGGTTGTCGCAGAGCAGTCTTTTGAAAACGTCATTGTAACAGCTATGTGACTTAAGCGGTCACATAAGGGACTCATCATTACCAGTATTGGACCGTAAAGTCGGTCTCTGTACTTTTATTTAACTTGTATATAACGTTTGAACGGTCATTGGCTGACTTCTACTTATCTACTAAACGACAATATTGTCGTGTAATTTGGGCCTAATTCGCGTTATTTATACGTTTATATTCACGTTTATGCGACCAATCTTAAAAACTAGACTCAAAGTGTAAAACGTTAAATTGACTATTATAAAACATTGATTTGTTAAGACGCTCAGAACTTATAAAATTAAAACATAAAACTAAGGAAATGAAGGAAGAATTAAATATGCTTTTCAAAAGATCTAACAAAGCTATCACACAAGATTACGCAGACTACAGAAAACTGATAATAGAAACAAACCTAAAACAATATGGCAGTACTAAAAGAGCATACAAACAATTAGTTACAGACAAAAACTGGATACAAAACTTAGAAACAAGAACCAGGAACACGAGGAAAGATATTATAGATTGTGCCACAGAGTTCTACAAAGACCTATACAAAAGCAACGTGGGAACTTGTACATATAAAAACAAATATCTAAAAATTATAGTGAAGTCGAGCCCGCAGAAGTAGATGTGATGGAGATAGTAACGCATATTAAAAAGCTAAAATCAGAAAAGTCCAGGGCCAGATGAAATACCTAATGAAGCTTGAAAATTTGGATTTGCTCGGTTAGCACGCCCTCTATCATACTTATTCAGCAAAATCATAAACACAGAACAAATACCAAAACAATGGAATAAATCAGACATAATTTTGCTATACAAAAAAGGTGACCCTCAAGATATAGGCAACTATCGTCCAATTAGCCTTCTGCCTAGCACTTATAAACTTTTTACCTGCATATTGCTGAGCAGTATCAGTGGCAAAATCGAAAAACATCAACCTATAGAGCAAGCAGGGTTCCGTTCGGGTTTTTCAACTGTGGACCATATACATGTAATGCAGCAAATAATAGAAAAATACAAGGAGTTTAACAGACCATTATATGTAGAATTCATCGATTACGCTAAAGCATTCGACACAATATCACACGATGCAATCTGGGAAGCAATAAACAAATGCCAAGTACACGAAAAGTACAAAACCGTTTTGAAAAACATATATAACAGCAGCACTAGTTGTGTGAAACTGGAGAAACAAGGTCCAGAAATACCAATTCTACGAGGAGTGAGGCAGGGAGACCCCCTGTCCCCCAATATTTTCATAGCTGTGCTTCAAAACATCTTTGAGTGTCTGAAATGGGAAAATGAAGGAATAAAAATAGGTAATCGGTACTAAAGCCACCTCAGATTTGCAGATGATATAGTCCTCTTCGCTGAAAACAGTAGACAATTAGAAACGATGATAAATCTATTAAGTGTACAAAGTGAAAAAGTAGGTCTTCTAATGAATAAAGAGAAAACAAAACTTATGACAAACAGCTTCCCCCACACAATAAAACTTGAAGGAAAGACACTTGAATACGTGAATAAATACATTTATTTAGGAAAACAGTTATTATTTGAAGATAGAAACGAGGAAGAAGAGGTAGAGCGCCGAATAAATATGAGCTGGAAAAAATACTGGTCGCTTAAAGAGATTATGAAAGGTGACTATCCGCTCCACCTAAAGAAAAAAGTGATGGATACGTGCATTCTACCGACTCTCACGTATGGTTGCCAGACGAGAACTTACACCAATAAAATAAAAACAAAACTAGTCAGATGCCAGAAAGCGATGGAAAGAAGCCTACTAAAAATAAGAAGAATACACAAAGTAAGAAGTGAATTAATAAGAAAGAAGACAAAACTGATTGACGTCCTACACTACAGTCTAAGGTTAAAATGGCGATGGGCTGGCCATCTAGCACGAAACAGTGACAAGCGATGGACAGTAGAAGCGACGAGATGGAAGGGACCTAGCGGAAAAAGACGAAAAGGCCGACCTATGAAACGATGGCTGGATGACATCATAGCTACAGCAGGAAAAGAGTGGATGAAACATGCTCAATATAGAGAAAACTGGAACAAACTGGAGGAGGCCTATACCCAAATAGGGGTTCCTATCCTAGAAAATAATTAGGTATATCAAGAAAATAACGGCTATAAAGAAACACATTCGGCTTAAATTTAAAATGTAAAAATGTTAAAGAAACTAACATTACTAACAATTAGTAAATAAGTAAGCCAAATACTAACAAATACCTACTAACAACATTTGAAATGTAACAATAAGGATATGGAACTAAAAAAGGTTTTATTATTATTATTCCATTTATTCATTTTATATATACATATTTTTACATTTTAAATATTATTCTATAAAAAATAAAATAAAATAAACATTTAAAAATACAAAAATAGTAGCCCACCGGTATCGGGAACAGGGTCCAAGCTACCGGTGGTCAGGGCTCCTCAGAGAGGAACCTCCTAACGATACGCGCCGTGTCCAGGAGTACCGCTTTCTGGAGCAAGCCCTTGATCCAGCTGGCCAACGAGAGCCTCCTCAGATGTTCGTCGAGGCTCTTGGCTATTATGCCATTGGCCGTCACAACTATCGGCACAATGACTGCTGTATTCACATCCCACATGTCGACAACCTCGCGAGCCAGATCATTTTATTATTATTATTAATACAATTTTTTTACTTCCATAGTTAGTTTTTACTTCCACGATATTTCAAAGGACAGACTATTTCCTACTTACATCAATGTGATTACGTTATTGGTATTTTGATTGTTGACTGTATCTTCAATAGCCGACTGTCGAAGCGTAATTCTATGAAAATGCTTGGAACACCGACAGTGAGAGTGTTTCATACATTTTCTATTTTCATAAATTCTGAAAGGCGCTCAATTAATCATCTGTTACTGTCATTGTCAACTGTCATTGTCAACTGACATTGTCAACTGTCATTGTCAACTGGCATTGTCAACTGTTATTGTCAACTGTCACTGCCACCTAACGACATCATTGCTAGTAAAAATGATTAGGCAATTTTTTTGTTTCCTTTTTAGAGTGTCTCTCGCTTCTTCTATGATCATAAAACTTAAACTATTGTAAAGCCATACCTCTAAGCTTTAATACGACGTACTGTATGTCAATGTACATGAATATTTTTTGTTAGGGCACAGCTCTCTAAAATTCTAGCCATGTCTATTAAAAAAGAAAATTGAGGTGCGTTCCGTTTTCACGGAGTTAACTTAAAAACCTAAAAAAATAAAGTTATCATCAAAGTTACCCCGGATCTCAATGTAACCCCGTATAACCGGTATTGTAGGTAGATAAACACAAAACAATAACACATGTCTGCCTTTCTGAGTCAGCATAAAAACCTATGTTATGTATTATCTATCTAATACCTATAAATGAGCAATTCTTGTATATAATTATATTATCTGAATCTCGGAAACGGCTCCAACTATTTTCATGAAATTTAGTGCTGGGGGCAATAAATCGATCTAGCTAGGTTTCATTTTTAGAAAATGTCGTTTTCTCTATTTTCACCCGAGCATAGCTCGGTCGCCCAGGTACCACTTAATATTATAATTGAAGTCCTTCAGGTACCTACAGTTATGTAGTCATCAAAAGTATTAACAATTAGCTGTCCCACGCGGCTTCGCTCCCGACAACTGGCTACCTACCCATCTACCCTACCCTACCTACCCTACATACATGATTGTTTACGCAGCGCACGCAACGGAAGCCCTCAAAAAGGAATATTATTGCCCGTTTTTGCAACATTTTTCATTTATGCTCTGCTCCTATTGGTCGTAGCGTGATGTTATATAGCCTATAACCTTCCTCGATAAATTTCTATCTCTATAATCTATTTTTGTTTGATAGAGCGTTTCGAAATTTGTACCACTTTAATTTGGTGAAGATATTTTTCTTTTTTTTTTTTAAAAAAACGTTGCCCCACACTAGGAATTTCTTCCTGTATCGTGGGTGCGTTTACAAACATATAAACTCACATACACAACACCCAGAGCTGTAACAACTATCTGTAGGTCATACAAATATTTGTTCCGTGCGGGAATCGAACCCGCGACACGCAGCGCAGCAGTCAATCGCTCAACCACTGCGCCAACCGTGCGCCCAAATAATAATAATAATAATAATAATAACCAATATGATGAAGAACTTTGAAGATATACCACAGAACTCTTCAATACATAACGGCTAATCTCTCGGGATTATATTATAGATATTGTTGATACTATTTCATAACATAACATCACACCAGTTCATTTAAGTGGTACGCAGATATCTCATTTCACCGGTTTTATGTTCAAGTTTCATGATATTCGGGTAATCTATTCTGACGTTATAGGTACTAAACAACTTGCCTATTAGGTACAACTAAAAAGAGAAAAATAAAAAATCTTTTTTGCTAAAAAAAATACTACGACTTCCAAATAAAAAACGAAAAACTGAAAAATAACCTTATTTTTGGAAGTCGGTGTCTATAACGCAAAAGAAATGGTACCTAGGAAAGACACCGACTGCCAAAAATAAAGTTTTTTTTCACTTTTTAGTTTTTTATTTGGATGTCGGTAGTATTCTGTAAAAAGGTATTTTTTTTTAATGGTTTGGTTTTACAATATTTCCATGTTACAGTATCAGTACTTATATATGGGAGGACAATTACGTAGGCCCGACCATAAGTCGTAAGAAAGTAAAAAAAAAGATGATAAGTATATTATAATACAAAAGAAAAACATAAAGTAAAACGAGATAAAAAGTTAACAAATTTTAACAAGCATCTAGAAATCTAGAAGGCCTATAAAGTTCACACATTCACTAAACAATCGGTAAAAGAATCTACCTATACAAAGGTAAAAAAAAAATATAACAAGACTTATTAATTCATAAGTACTTTCTAAGTTTATTTTGGACATCACAGGCGACGGTGATATATTAATCTATACCAATATTTTAAAGCTGAAGAGTTTGTTTGTTTGAACGCGCTAATCTTAGCGCGTTCAAAGGTTGAAATTGAAAAATCATGCTGTGCAGTCGGAGGATACATATTCGCGGGCTGGCTGACCAAAATCTGGTGTATCCTCCGCCTGCACAGCATGATTTTTTCCTTGTTTACGACTTTTTAGTTCGCTTTTGAAGCAGTCGGGTTTTTTGATTTTTTGAATTAAGTTTTTTTATTTATAACTTTTTAGTTAGTTTTTTTTTAATTAGATACATTTAAACATATGTGTTATATATTTTTGAAATCACCTCTTAAAACCCTTTATTTTAATATCTCACATGATGGGTTAGGAAGAAAAAAAAAATTGGGCCCCCACAATATGACACCCAAAATCCGCCATTTTTCTATTATCCAATTTTAATGTAGCCTATGACACTCGCAGGGTTAAGACGCATCGATTGACGTATGAATCATCAAAATTGGCCAACGCGTTTGGTCTCTGGAACGCCATATAGGAACAAACATACATACATACATACATACATAGACTGATAAACACATTACCCTCCTTCGGCAGTCGGGTAAAAATGTTGCAAAATCGGGTGTAAAATTATTCCTTTTTGAGAGCTTACGTTGCGTGCGTTGCGTTAACGGTTTAAGTCACGCAACAATCATGTATGTAGGATAGTTAGGGTAGCAGGGTAGACGGGTAGGTAGGTAGCTAGTTGACGGGAGCGAAGCCGCGTGGGTCAGCTAGTTTATCATAAAGTTTGTGCTCCATTAGTGTAATTGTGGCAAGGCGCTCCAGTGCGAGGGTGTGGCGAGGGCAGTGACCACATGGCCACGAGGGTAAATTAATGAAAAATACCTTTCTCTAAAAGAACAAACTAGTTATAAACTTTACGTGTAGACCGATTTTTAATCTATAAAGTCTGATCAAAAGTTCGGTTTCGGTCGAGTTTCGGCAAAAAAGCTAGTTCGGTTTAGTTTCGGTGTCGGCGGCAAACCTGCCGAAAGTACGACCGAAACTGAAACTGTATTCGGGAGTTCTTGCGCTGTGATCGGTCATGTTCGGCACTTCGGCGCTTACGTGTCGTGGCGTGGCGCGGGATCCACCAATCAAACTACTCTGTTCACAACGAGTTTATAGCCAATCAACTGCGTCAAAAGGCGCCACGCCACGCCACGACACGTAAGTGTGGTTCCGCCTTTAGCGACGTTGTGTTGAGTTTTTGTGTGATTTATTATATATTCGGTAAGTTTTATTACGTGATATAGCATAAGAGTAGGTAGTAAACATCAAAAAATAATTCATTACAACAAACTAATACATAGATTATAGTAGAATCAAGTTTAACCTATCTACATATTTTTTTGGTTGAATTAACTTTCTCGCGAATGCTATACCTAAACAAACATTAGTATCTGGTACTTGATAAAATAACGTTTTCGTTATTTTTCGCTCAAAATATGATCCTTGTATGGAAGTTTCGGTTTCGGTTTTAGTCGTAAAAACCGGTTTCGGTCGGACACTACTATGAAGCAATGAATTAGGAAGTCCTTTCGTTTCTGATAGAACAAGTTTGTCACAGTTCTATGATCTGTGAGTATACTGCATAGAGTAAGCGAGATAGGACGATGTGACAAACGTCGTAAGCGAGGGAAAGAGACAGTTATACAAAGCTATCTTCTCTTCACAATTGACAAAAAAAATTGGCCAAGTGCGAGTCGGACTCGCGCACGAAGGTTTCCGTACCATTTTCGTAAAAAACGGCAAAAAAATGACGTTCGTTGTATGGAAGCCTTCCTTAAATATTTATTTTATTTTGTTTTTAGTATTTGTTGTTGTAGCGGCAACAGATATACATCATCTGTGAAAATTTCAACTGTCTAGCTATCACGGTTCATGAGATACAGCCTGGTGACAGACAGACAGACGGACCGCGGAGTCTCAGTAATAGGGTCCCGTTTTTACCCTTTGGGTACGGAACCCTAAAAAATAGCTACTGCACAGGTTATTGCAGCCAATTCAGAGACACAAAGATACGTTGTGAGTATTATAATTGGTGTACCCTGTTCTAGGCAGTCCCCTCCCAGTGGATTGGGAACGCAAGTGACGCAATGCTTATCTGCTCTGTGTAATATGGTGCAAGAACATTTTAAATTACACCATATTATTTTGATGATTGAAATAATATTGTAAAATACCTACATACCAGAATTTAAAAATATCGTATTGGAGATATTCTTCAGAAATGCCAGCCCGGCGAGCATGGCCTACTGTGACATCGCTTAAGTCACACTTTTAATCACAGTTTGGGCGATAAACTCATTTTGTCATAAATGCTAGCACGGCGGCGTGAGATATTTTCTTGACTTGTGGCATAACTTCTTGACGTTTATTTTTTTCTTTTTCGGAAATTTTCCAATTTTATTGCAGTTTCGGTTTAACCTTGGCCATAAAAACCATTTATGTTCTGAGAAGCATAGCCCTACGACGCACTGTTTCCGAATTATGGGCCTCCGTATCTTATTTTATTTTGCATAAAACGCTCTATATTTCCAAAATGATATCTCGAAAACGGTATGTCCTAGGCAAAATTTAGCCACCCCCTTTGCTACCCCCATGTTGGCAGCATCCCAACATGAATTATAAGTTTTTTTTTTTACATTGCTTGGTTTTCGCCTTGAACTACGGTCATGACAAGTTATGATAAAATATGTCATGTCTTACAATTTGTCTTAAATGCTAGCATGGGACAACCATGTGACATAGTTTACAGGCGCGACTTGCTTTTCTTGTTGTTGACTTCATAGTGCGACATAATTTGAATAGACGACCAAATAAAATAATACGTAAAAAAAGTATGCCGTTCATACAGATAAACAACTTTTTAATTTTGTTGGGAATAAATTAATATTTGACCCTGACCGTAGACTTATGCACACTTTATTTTTCTTTGTTTGTTTGTTATTGTGAAAATTTTAATAATTACTAAAAAATATAATAGCTTGGACCAATACCGGTGGGCCCCTATTTTTTATATTCTAAATTTTTTTTGGGGATTTTATTTAAGAAACATTTAAAAATGTAGAAAGTAAGAAGAATATGGTATAAAAGAAAATAATTATTAAAAAAAATAATAATAAAAATAAAAATAAGAACAACAATAAAAAAAAAATACAATTATGAAAAAGTAATAATATAAAATTAATTAATAATCCTGTAACATTTCAATTAATTAATAAGCATTGATCACCATACACACAAAATGAATTTATTGCCATTTGGTGCAGTCATTAGAAGGCAAATATATTTTTTTCAACTATAATATTTTATCACCACCTCCGAACGAAAGTGATACATTTTTCTAAATCATCTGTCAAAATGTGACATTTGTGACAAAATGGAAGCGCCCGTATTAGCAATTAAGACCCGATGAGTCCCAAACAAACGTCAGGAAATTTTCTCACGCCGCCGGTGCTATTATTTAGGACAAAATGGTGTTATCGCCCAAACTGCGATGAAATGTGTGACTCAAGCCATGTCACAGTAGGCCGTGCTCGCCGGGCAGCAACAAGAAAGGCATGTTGCGCCTTTAAAATATGTCACAAGTTTGACCCGTGCTAGCATTTAAGACAAATTGTAAGACATGATATAATTTATCATGTCTTGTCACAAGTGTCTTGGGTACGCCCATGCTCGCTAGGCAGGGTGCGCAATAGGTACCTACACATTACCGGCGAGCGTGTATGACTAGATGTATGAACGTAGGATGAAGCAAAAGGAGTAAGCACAGAGTACTTTTTAGGGATCCATAGCCAAAGGGTAAAAAATAAAAAAAACCCGACTGCTTCAAAAGCGAACTAAAAAGTCGTAAGCAAGGAAAAAATCATGCTGTGTAGTCGGAGGATACATATTCGCGGGCTGGTTGACCAAAATCTGGTGTATCCTCCGCCTGCACAGCATGATTTTTTCCTTGTTTACGACTTTTTAGTTCGCTTTTGAAGCAGTCGGGGTTTTTGTTTTTTTTTTTTTTTTTTTTATTTAGAACTTTTTGATAAAGTTTTTTTTTTAGAATAAGATACATTCAAACATAAAAGTGTTGTATATTTTTGAAATCACCTCTAAAAACCCTTTATTTTGATACCCCACACGATGGGTTTGGAAGCAAAAAAAAATTTTTGTCCCCCACAATATGGCGCCCAAAATCCGCAATTTTTCTATTGTCCAATTTTAATGTAACCTATGACACTCGCAGGGTTACGCAACGCATTTAGTCTCTGGAACGCCATATAGGAACAAACATACATACATAGACTGATAAACACATTACCCTCCTTCAGCAGTCGGGTAAAAACGGGACCCTATTACTAAGACTGCACTGTCCGTCTGTCTGTCACCAGGCTGTATCTCATGAACAGTGATAGCTAGACAGTTGAACAATAACAGTAAAAACAGAATAAAATAAATATTTAAGTGGGGATTCCATACAACAAACTGGGCGCACGGTTGGCGCAGTGGTTAAGCGATTGACTGCTGTGCTACGTGTCGCGGGTTCGATTCCCGCACAGAACATATATTTGTATACGTATGACCTACAGATAGTTGTCCTGGCTCTGGGTGTTGTGTATTTGAGTTTATATGTTTGTAAACGCACCCACGATACAGGAAGAAAATCCTAGAGTGGGGCAAAGTTCAAAAAAAAAACGTGCGTTTTATGTCGTTTATAATTATAGTATTCGTACGGAACCCTTAGTGCGCGAGTCCGACTCGAACTTGGCCGTTTTTTTATTGTCTATAGGCTTACGCTTGACCACTATCTCACCTGATGGTAAGCGATGGTGTGGTCGACGGCGAACATTCTTTTATTCGGCCCTGCGTCGTAATTGAGCTAATAAAATATGCAGATTTTAAATAATGTGTGCTATTTTATTTCAGTTTTATCAAAACACTCAAAATTCGAAAATCCGGGTAAACCGGATTTCATTCGGACGAGAACACAGAAATCCGGATTACAAAAAAATCCGGATTTTGCAAGCCCTAATCACGCCGGTACCCTCTAAAGTCGTACGCAGATGTGTACAGTTCATCCTGGTACTGGTACACTCTCATTTCATAGGATAAATGTTCAAGTTTTATATATTCGGGTAATCTCTTTGTGCACCTACCTTTGGTACCTACCTTATTATAGAACTTAGTCGGTGTCAAAAAACGTAGAAACATAACCAGAAAACCGACTTTCGAAATTGAAGTTATTATACACTTTGGTAGGTCCTAGTGTTTTTTGGAACATGGTTGATATATTTTGTAAAAGATTTTATGTAGAATCTAAAAATATCACATATGAAGTGTTTTTAATAGGTATTGGAAATAATTGGAATAGCTATTTCATAGCTAATGCAAAACTCTCTAAATAGCCGCATGGCGGCATGGATCGATCTTCAAGGTTAAGCAACGCTTGCCGAGGTTGGTCCATAGATCAGATGGGTGACCATCTTAACTTAGCGAAATTCCTCCGTACCTTGGAACGGTAAGCCTTTGGCCCCGGCTGTCATTGTGTAGATCTTTGTCCGTCGTTATGGGTAGTCAGAAACCAGGAAAGATACTAATCTTGCCTGGGAGTGTCCTGTTACCCAGTTTCTGGGTTGTGGAGGTCAGATAGGCACCCGCTTCATGTAAAATACTAAATACTGGTACTCAGCTGTATCTGGTTGGAGTGTAACCCGAACCCAACTGAGTTGTAAAAAGGCGAGGTAAATTTACAGGTACGAATCCTAATGTATAATTTCGACCAGAATAGCGCTTTGACTATTTTAATTTTCTACTGTCAATAAACTTGACAAGTTAAATGTTTGTAATACAAACATTTATCATACTAATCTATGCCAATATTATAGAGAGGAAATATTTTTTGTTTGTTTGTATGAACCGAATAGGCTCCGAAACTACTCCACCGATTTCAAAAATTACTTCACCGTTGGGAAGCTACACTATCCCCGGGTGACATAGGCTACTTTTTATCCCTGTATTCCCACGGGAACAGGAACCACGCGGGTGAAACCGCGAGACGTCCACTAGTCTATATTAAAACTAATAATAATATAATATTATAAAAAGTGTTTTTTGTTTGTTTGTTAGTCCTATTTTTACCATTCTTTCACCAACAGAAAGCTAAATTATCAAGAAGTAACATAGGTTGTAATTTATTTAAAAAAAATTTATAGATCCTTAAGAAAATTGCAATAATGTCACCCAAAGTAGCAAAATTTTGACTATAAAATGCATTTTTTGGCGTGCGCTGTGAAAACTATTGATGATATATCGACGGTGAAGTATCAATAACTAATAACTAACATTTTAGCGATTTTCACTTTATTGCATATTCATCCGTAAAATATGAAAGAGCTCTTATTTGTTAAGATATAAGGTCTTAAATCGTTCTTATTTATGAGATATTTGCTTGTAGAAATTCCTAAAAAGTCACCATGCGTTATTTTTGTTTGCAATACCCAATATCTACGCACGACTTGTAGAGCGCAACAACATTTTCTTAAAGAAGAAGTAACTAAATTGAGGTGTCCCAACAAATATTATATTAACATATCAAGAAGTTTTTGGGCCTCAATTTGACCTAGTAAATTTGCCTTGGCCAATCTGGACACATCTCCGCCAAGGACATGACAGATCAGCCAGGCCTTAGTCGTCCTGAGCACACCTACTTCAGCAACGACATGGTTGATCAACTAGACTTTAGCCGTCCTGAGAATAACATCTCCTTTGCCACAGATAATATAATACTAGCATACAGATGCCTCATCCCATACAAAGAAAGCGTGCCGTCGTAACTAGCGTTTTTCATCTGATTAATCTTGTTATTTTTGTAAGTACATCAATCGCGTTCGATCCCGTTTCACGGCAATAGATGGTGTTAGCAGCGGCCTGCAAGTAAAAGGGTTTACTAGGTTCGTGAACATATTTTTCTTTAAATTCAGTAAAGGTTCGTTTTATAGTATTTTTTGCACGTTTTTACAGTTTTTTTTGCACCAAAATGTGTTACAATGAAAATTTTAACAATCGAGTGGAATGCCTCAGAAATTTAAAAATGCGCCATCTATTGTCATCAATTTTAAATGATCCGTTCAAATAATCTTTGAAATGTGAATTAAGAGCCCAATATTCCATAATTTTGTACTTAGGAGAGTTGATTAAACAAGAACATACAATTTAAATGTTCAATTCCAGAAAATGTTAATGTTACACATAATTCTTTTGAATTGTGAGTACATGTCGCGCCATCTAGTAAGATTTATTTGAACCAAATATTCTTTCTTAGCAATGAGACCCCGTGCCTTTGCTAAAGATAAAACAAATCTGCCAGGCCCTAATCGTCCTAAACATAATACCTCCTTTACCAACGATTTGAATAATGAGCCAGGCCTTAACCTTGATGAGCACAACATCTCTAATTATCTACTGGTGATTCATCTAGTCTTCTAGACAACTGCCAGTTCCGTCACATCATTAGATCTTGGTCGCTTTCTGATATAATGCATGACTCTGAAAACTTCAATTCTACCTCTACTTACCGAAAATTTTGTAGGACCCTCTAGGATCAATATTATTAGGTTTTCATAGAGCCATTCTCCCAATCGTGGAATTTAATCAAGCACCGCTGAATGCAGTGCTATTTTGCAAAAAGATTTAGATCATAGTATTGATTCTGACCTAGAACCTGTTGAAGACTAGGTATGGTAGTATGAACCAAGGAAGAAAACGGCGCCATATTGCTGAACCTGTTGTTGTGGAAGAAAAATCGAAGCGAAAAGGCTAAATATGCAAGGCGAAGAGTTTTTGGGATATTCGAGACCGGCTAGTGGAAAATTTCTAGAAGATACCATAAGAAGAAAAAGTACTAGGAGAAAGATACCCATCAGAGTGAACTAAGAGAATAAAAGTTAACTAAGATAATGTAGCAAAATAACAGAAGACACTCGAAAGAAAATCCATACTTATTTCTGAAAGAAGTTAATTTGGGATCAGCATAAAGTTTACGTCAATTCTTTGGTCAAATGCAGAGGCACCGCTCGAAAGACCAAATCAGACGATCGATCTGGGAGATCAGAAACTACTTTAATTTTATAATTGTGTAAGTTTTGTCAAACTTGTTAATAAAACAGATAAGCAACTTGAAATAAAAAGAAGAATCTGGTTCTTTTTAACCCCCGCCGGAAAAAGAGGGGTGTTATAAGTTTCACGTGTGTTGCTGTGTATCTGTGTGTCTGTCTGTGGCATCATAGCGCCTAAACGGAAGACCCGATTTTGATTTAGTTTTTTTGTTTGGAAGGTGATTTTGTCGAGAGTGTTCTTAGCTATGTTTGAATAAAATCGGTTCAGCCGTTCAAAAGTTATGGGCGTTTTACTGTTTGAATCGGGGTGTTTGCAAGATAAATGTGTCAGGGGTTTTTTTTAATTCTGAAATTTTACTAGTTATTAAATTTAATAAATACGATGTGTTAATTTACATAAATTTCTTCATATTTATAAATGCAATACCTTGTATCTACGTGATAAGTACCATGTTCACAGTTAAATCTGAAACAATAACTTCTATCTACATTTATATCCCTAACCTCAAATATTTGATCGAACTCATTATCACCATTATAAGCGTTACCTCCAATTTTTTGATTAAAATGTTAAAAACTATAGAAATGAAACGTTTTTTTCGAGTCCCGTGAAATCATGATTTTGTAGTTATTATATATTGATACTACACCGTCGCACATACGGCAGAATGACGACTTTAGAGGGTCAAAAATCAATATGTGAAATAATATGTGCATTTATGCTTAGATATGTTTCCGGCCATTACCCATAGCTAAGAATAAAATAGTATTGAAAATAAAATTTGATATATTTTACTTAAAGTACACACAATTATTAATCATACATCAATTATGTTTGTAAACAGTTTCGTAGTAATTACTATCAAGTCGTCATGATCATCCACGGTTTCTCAACAAACAACGGTCACTAATTTTCATATTTAATATTCAATACCGAGTGACGTGGTCCACTCAGAACCTGAATATTAACCTGTGAAAAAAAGGGTCTAGTGTCACAATGAGTTGGTTTGAGTTCCTAGAATTCACATTATTAGTAGTCAACATACGCAAAAGTGTAAATATTTAGGACAGAAAGCGATACTAAGCGGAACTTTTTTTGAAAGTCTAAGGAAATACATATTTTTTAATAAAAAGTAGGAGTGGAATGAAATCGTCATTTACTATTGCATATAGTATATAACTAGAGTAGAAAAAAAGGTTATTAATAAACATACTTGTGGCTTCTAAGTCCATAATCAATATTCAGGTTTTTTCACGAGGTTAATTATAATAACACGTTCGGAAGCAACGAGCTGCCCACTGCACAACGCTTATCTATCGGAGTCTCGGGTGCCTTTGTTATAAACATAAGAAAGGATATTTATGGCCAGCACGATGGACCAAGTACTTGACTCGAAGAATACAAGCAATTTTAGACCTAACATTAAAGTAGAAAATTATATTATTGGCCGCCTAAAGTGGTCATTTTGCCGTATGTGCGTCGATATGAAAGTCATCTGTCTGTTGCATAAAATAGAAAATCACGCGAACGAAGTCGCGGGCGGAGTGCTAGTCTAGGATAATTATGAGGAACTCGTCGCTAGTACAATCTCCAATCTTGAGGCATTTTAGACTACCTGTGAAATAACTGTTGACTATGGCTGACTAAATCACAGATAATATAATACTGAATGCATCTTATTCCAATTTTCCCTAGCTAAGCAATGTGTGTGGGGACTGAAATCGTATCGAAGTATTTTGCTGCATCTTAGAAAACGATAATCATTTTCTGTTTTTATTCAGGTTGCAGACAATGTTAGTAGGTCTATCACTGTATTATTTGTGGAGATTCCAGAACGAAAACAAGTATTTTATGAGGAAGATAAGTAGAAGATGATATTACTCTAGGTTTATCTTGATACACTGAGAAAAATGTTATTTTGGCATACTCTTAAAATATCGTGACGTTGGTTTAAAATAGATGCGTTGTCTTATAATATGTTGATAATAAGTAAATATTACGCTAGAACTGAAATGTGTTAAGATGGAATCGAATTTTTTGGGTAAATAATGCAATATTATGTTACTTGTCATCGTAAAAATCAGTATTATCATCGTTCTTTTTGGTGAATCACTATGCTCCGTCCTTTGAGTGAATTCATCATACTTTAAGCTGAATTCACCTCTTTTATGATTGTCAGTTTTCTCAGTGTATTGATATCCAACCTACAAGTACCATTTTATTTCAAATCAAAAGATTTTGCAATAACATTCCATAAAAAACTCAGTTTCGTAAAAAAAAAAATGTTTATTATAAATGAGTAGTTAGGTGTAAAAAAATGCAATGAAAAGAAACAACAAAAATACAAGAAGTAGTCTAGATTCTTAAAGTAAAGTGCTACTCGGTTCCCTCACGGCTCGGTGAGGTTAGTGTCTGTTCTAGTGTCGTCTGGGGGCTCGCTTTGCTCGTCCTCTGGGGGCTCGCTTCGCTTGTCCTCTGGGGACTCGCTTCGCTCGTCGTCGTGTGGAATCCAACTCCTCCGACTTCTTTTTTTTCCTCTGTTTCATCGAGGCTAGACCCGATTTAATTTTTTTTCTCTTGTTGATCCAGGCTAATTGGTCTAAGTGTGCTACTCTTTTCAAATTGACTTTACTTTCCTCTTTAGTAATAAACTCCTTAATCTTGTCATCACTTTCAAAGTTTATTGTATTCTCACCCTTGATTCGATCAAACTGGTTTGCATATTTGTATTTCACTTCAAGAAAATCTTGGACACTCACGCCCTTGACTAGACTCTCATAACCCGCAAATACTTTCTCAATTTCATCGCAAACATTCATAGGGAAAATGGTCACTAAATCGTCCTTGAATTTTTTCTTTTTCAAAACATACTCCCTATATTCATCTAACGTAGGGAACTTATCATTGTCTTTGACATAATTTAGATACAAATTATAGGAGGGCAAAATTTTACTGAAATCTAACTGATTAATCGGTTCAAATGTCAGCACGGTCTCGCCTTCAATATTATTGACTACAACTTGATTAGCATTATTGTACAATTCACTCATAAAAGTTTTATTTTGATCAATCATAAAAAAGGGGCGGAATGTTTTTTCGCAAATGTGAATCACTGCATCACCAGTACGATTCAGAAAGTAGACGTACTCCTCGAGATTGACTTCCTGCGTGATAACGTCGTCTGGCAGCATTGTATAGTGCTTTAACTTCAAATAGTTAAGCTTTTTCACATTCGACGAATTTTCAATTTCAGTGACTAGAAAACCGTTAACGGTTTTGAAAATTTTCTCTACCATGTACAAAACTTTATCTCTCCGTGATGGAATTTTCTTCAAAATTATTATATGTGTCATCAAATCCCTTCGCTTGCTGATGGTCTCCAAATCCAACTTGTAGTTCAGATAGACCAAGATTTCAATCATAGCATGTGCGACATCGTTATACACTCTCAATCGTTCGTGAGAAAAACGTTGTGAATCGTCTTTGAAGAGGAGCGTGGACATCTCGATGCAGTACCACAGAGCAGAAGGTAAAGATGAATTTACTTTAGGATCCAACGGTAGAGATGACAGTCCAATTTTACATTTCGTTGTACTGATACGCCTCAACGCGTACTTTTTGAACTGTGCGACTACGTTTTCGTCCATCCATTGTTTCTTTTCGCAAATTTTCCATAACACAAAGTAAAACAGACCGATGTTATATTTCACTTTCTTGAAGTTGAAGTATGTGGCAGACAGAATGTAGTCGTTGTATCTATCGAAGTCATCAGTATCCACCAGCACTAGTCCGCCGTGGAATGGTCGCCGAGTTCGAGGCTCTAACTTCGTTTTTTGCTCTAAAAACTGTTTGTAAACAGTTAAGGTATAGAAGTAACCCAATGACTCGTTGAGATCGGGATCCTCTAACAAAAACAATGGGCATGCCATCTTGGTCTTGAATTTTGAGAAAGACGCTGTCTCTTTCGATGTATCGAAAATAACTTTATCCAGCAGATTCAATTTTGTGCATAAAATTACAGGGATACCTTTCTCGTCATCCAAAATAATGTCAGGAAACTCGATTTCTTGGTCAGCTGTCAAATTGACATCCTCGATCGGTTCTTCAGCTACACGATTTCTGAATGTGTTCTCGAATTTCAATGCATCGAAGCCATACGACTTTTTTTCACTGACGATGTAGTTGATTAAAGTAGTAATTGACTTTTCAATATCTACTTTCAATTCGTAATAGTGCCGATTGCTGAAACTTTTGTACCAGTTAGTATTCTTAAATTCACGTATAAATGTATCCTTATCCATCGTGTCTGGAAAGGTTTCTGTGGAATCATTGTTCAATCTATTCTTCAACTTTTTCAGCTTTTCTATTTCGGCGAGAGATTCAGCATTGTTATTCTCTGAAGTTAGGAACTTGAATCTAATGTAAGACTTCAGACTTTCTTTTTCCGTAGCAAAGTTGTCGGCGGTAATATTATCGTAGTCATACTCCTTAGAAATGTCAGTTTCATCGAATAGTTCATTATTGCGGTAAATAGTACACTGGCTCTTGATGAACGACGCAGTTACCGATAAGTCAATACAATCCAAGTCTTCACTCAGCGCGTGGAACACAACCTTTTCGTAATTAATATTTTCATTGAGTTCCAAACATTTATTGAAGCTGCATCTGTCGATCTGACCGTCGGTGATTATGTATAACAATTTAATTTTGTCGGCACTGGTATCAACATTCTCTTTTACCCACTCAATAATAGTTTCCGGTAAAGTGTTAGTTCCTTGGCCATCTTCTTCCATATACGCCTTACGAGCTTTTGTTTCGTTGACTTCCTCACACCGGTCTCCCCAATGTAAATAAACAATTTGTGATTCTTCATCTGTTAATGCACTATTAATTTCATTCACGTCACTTTTAAATTGTTCTAGAGTTTTTAGTCCATTTTCATGATAATACGTCACTTGATCCGTCGACCCGGAATAATCTTTAGCGTAAATGTAATAATTAACCATTTTAAATTTTGTAGGTACCTATTTAGTTTGCTAAATAACAAACTTGCCGCGGCACAACGCACAGTAAACTATATTTATGTAGGTAAATGCCTCGCTCCAACCTAACCTCTTCTGTGAACTCGCGTCACTTTGGTTTGATAGCGGCTTTGTCTATTTTTAGCCACAACTTCTGTGTTATTGTTTTGGTATGTATGGAGTCAGAGCCGCGGGGCATCCAAACGCCAGGACGTTCGGAACGCTACTATACTATTGGCTTGGCATTGGCAGCGAGTGAGTGACGTGTCCGAAACCGTGTCGCTTCGCATCGCGATAATGAAGAAAATTTTGTCATAGGTTATCAAAAATCATTTACAGTCTACAGGGTCGAACTAATTAGTTGGCGACTTTTTGCTTTCAATTACAATAACTATGGGGATTCAACGACCGCTGCTCTTAGTATGTTTACTTGTATGACTACTTGAAATTATCAGTTTAGATTTGCTTTAAGTAGGTCCCAGTCTGCAAAAAAAAATCGTTTGATAGAAGACACAACTACAACAAGACTTGTAGAGTAGGTATCAATATTATGATGCAGGTTGGGTACCTTAACAAAACTATCTTCGTCAATAATGTGGTTTTTATTCCAGGAACTAGGTAATTAATACTGTACTACAAGATCTACTAAAACTGTCTCCAACCTGAATGAATAGCGTGATTGGTGATCTAGCAAAAGCTTTCGACGGGTTATCTGTCAGGTGCAGCTTAGTGAAATTATTATAAAAGGAAATATGGGCAGAGAGTGCCGCGCCGACTGAATTCCCTAGGTAAAAAAGTCATAATTCGAGGTTTGGCCTATTTCCTCCTCCATTATTGGACCAATTTAAAAGATATTTCTGAAACTGAAAATGAAAGATAAATGCCATGCCCCTATATTTTCCTTTTTGATGATACATTACCAATCTTTAGAAGCACCAGAACCCTCAAAAATGCTCAAGATTGCGCTGTCAACAGAGGCTTAACATATTTGAAAAAATGGCAGCTTTTGGGCGCCATAATGTCCCCCACATTATGGCGCCCAAAATCCGCCATATTTTTAATGCCAATTTATTTATTTTCTTCCAAACCCATCGTGTGGTGTATCAAAATGATTGATTTCAAAAATATATAACACTTAAAGGTAGGTACCTAATTCGCAAAAAAATAAGTAAAAAGTTATAAATATAAAGAGTTAATTCAAAAAATCAAAAACTCGACTGCTTAGTAAGCAAACTAAACAGACGTAAACAAGAAGAAAATAATGCTGTGCAGACGATGATACATCAGGTTTTGGTCCGCCAGATCGCAAATATATATCCTCCGACTGCACAACATTATATTCTTTTTACTTACGTCACATATAATATAATAGCTAGCATGCATATGCCTCATCCTATACAAAGAAACCGTGCCGACGTAACTAGCGTTTTTCATCTGATTAAACTGATTATTTTTTGCAAATCGATCGCGTTCGTTTCCGTTCCACGGCGATAGATAGATCACTATCTATATGCGTGGAACGGAACGGAACGGCACGGAACCGAACGCGATCGATTTCCCTACAAAAAATAATCAGAATAATCAGTATAGTACGTCGGCACGGTTTCTTTGTATGGGATGAGACACCACTGCTTACGTTTTTTTAGTTTGCTTCTGAAGCAGTGGGGTTTTTGATTTTTTGCTGTATATATTCACACAGGACACTCGCAAGTAAAACATAACAATAGTTAGGTAGGTACTATAGAAGATTACTTTTATATTTGATATATTTAGTAACAATTTCATAATATGCCTGCCTTTAGACGGCTTCTATCCAATTCTCTGACATTCAAGCTTAACAAAAAACATCCACACCTATTTTATATTCTAAATACATACACCTTTCAAGTAACTCTTGTTGCCAGTGTTTTTATAGGCAAGTAGGCCTTCTAGTTAAGCAGAGTCTTCACAGTACCTACTAAATCGAGCTCTAGAGTAGAGAGGAAAAAAAAAAATATCCTCATGAGTGTAACATAGGTACCTAGTTCATCATGTTTGGGATTTACACAAATTAATTTTCGACAACGCGCTTATCACTCTCTTATCAAAACAGATACCTTTTTTTTTTTTTTTTTTTTGGGTGGGAAATCATCCAATGACTTCTCGCTTCCGCTCTGGGTGAAGCGGGAGGGCGTGTCAGACTTTTACTGACTAAAACCCACCCGTGTTCCTTCAGTTGCTTGCGCCAGGGCAGCGGTAACTCTTTTTCAAATTTATCCGCGACCCAGACAGGCATCGGTCCTATCAGGCCCCGTCACTTTTGCTGACATCTCTTTGAGGCGCGCGTGGAACACTACGCGCCGTAAACTCGGGCTTGGTCCTTATCGGACGGTAAGCTACCCATAACTTGCCGTCCGCAAGCCCGTGCCTACGGTGGCCGGGAATCGGCTTGCGACTCCCTACGCCCGGGGCGTCTCCTGCGGTGGCTAGGGGCATGAGGGCGTCTCCTTTGCGTCTCCCTCACGCGTTCCGCCTCCTCCTTTGCAAGCATTACTGCTTCGCATCAAAACAGATACCTACCTAAACTAAAACAATCATTATAACTTGTCCTCCTGCTTAATGCTAAACGCTTCTGCTTCACAATCAATAACGTCAAAGCGCTAGAAAAAGTTAATTGCTTTTCAAAATCACGTATGAGTGTTTTCGAAGGGTATTCCCCTGTATTACGCTTTTCGTTTCTTTCAGCCACATGCTCACATACCTACCTGACAACATTACAGTCGGTGCGCTATCATGACATGTGAATCATGTGATGTCATCAAGGTGCGTTAGATTGCATGCCTTGTCGCCGCCGGTGCCGCCGGTCAAGCCAGACTGACGCCTGTGACTGACAGACTGACTGAATGCAGATACCTACAGATTACGTTAGTTAGGTTTGCCTGGGTGTGGACGCTTTATAAGCCGACACTTGCGGTTAATTTCCCAGTATTTGACTGTCGAGTGTACAGTATACTTCTCTTGCCGGAGAGAGAGAGTTCTTTGTCACTCTCCGTTTCAAGTTTATTGTTTACCAAATTATAATAGCAGTTAAAAATGGTTAATTATTACATTTATGCGAAAGATTATTCCGGGTCGAAGGATCGAGTGACGTTTTATCACGAAAATGGACTTAAAACTCTCGAACAATTTAAAAGTGACGTCAATCAAATCAACAGTTCCTTCGCAAATGAGGAATCACAAATTGTTTATTTACATTGGGGGAACCAGTGTCAGGAAATCAACGAAACAAAAGCTCGTAAGGCGTACAGGGATCAAGAAGGCAGAGGCACTAACACTTTGCCTGAAACTATTATTGAGTGGGTAAAAGAAAATATTGATAACAGTGCCGACAAAATTAAATTGTTATACATCATCACTGACGGTCTGGTCAACAGTCGGAGCTTCGAAAAATGTTTAGCACTTAATGAAAATATTAATTACGAAAAGGTCGTGTTTCACGCCTTAAGTGAAAACTTGAGGTGTATTGACCTATCGGTAACTGCGTCGTTCATCAAGAGCCAATGTACAATTTACCGCAACAATGAACTATTCGATGAAACTGATATTTCTAAGGAGTATGACTACGATAATATCACCGCCGACAACTTTGCTACAGAAAAAGAAAGTCTGAAGTCTTACATTAGATTCAAGTTCCTAACTTCAGGAAAAAACAATGCTAAATCTCTCGCCGAAATTGAAAAGCTGAAAAAGTTGAAAAATAGGTTGAACGCTGTGTCGACGTCGTCGTCGATTGACTACTTTCCTGATACGATGGACAAAAATATATTTATAAGTCAATTTAAGAATTCAAACTGGTACAAAAGCTTCAGCAATCCAACATACGATTTGAAAGTAGACATTGAGAGGTCGATTACCACTTTAATTAACTACATCGTCAGTGAAAAAAAGTCGTATGGCTTCGACGCTTTGAAATTCGAGAACACATTCAGAAATGAAGTTCCTGAAGAACAGATCGAGGACGTTAATTTCACAGCTGACCAAGAAATCGAGTTTCCTGACATCATTTTGGCTGACGAGAAAGGTATCCCTGTAATCTTATGCACAGAATTGAATCTTTTGGAAAAACTTATTTTCCAATCATCGGATTCGGCATCATTCTCAAAATTCAATGCTATGATGGAATGTCCATTGTTTCTGTTGGAGGATCCTGATCTTAATGACTCGCTGGGTTACTTCTACACCTTAATTGTTTACAAACAGTTATTGGAGCAAGAAACCAAATTAGAGCCTCGAACTCGGCGACCATTCCACGGCGGACTAGTGCTGGTGGATACTGATGACTTCGATAGATACAACGACTACATTTTGTCTGCCACATACTTTAACTTCAAGAAAGTGAAATATAACATCGGTCTCTTTTACTTCGTGTTATGGAAAATTTGTGAGAAGAAACAATGGATGGACGAAAACGTAGTCGCACAGTTCAAAAAGTACGCGTTGAGGCGTATCAGTACAACGAAATGCAAAATTGGACTGTCATCTCTACCATTGGATCCTCAAGTGAATTGTACCTTACCTTCTGCTCTGTGGTACTGCGTCGAGATCTCCACGCTCATCTTCAAAGACGATCCTGAGCGTTTTTCTCACGAACGTTTGAGAATGTATTACGGCATCGCACATGCTATGATCGAAATCTTGATCAATCTGAACTACAAGTTAGACTTGGACACCATCAACAAGCGAAGGGATTTAATAAGGCATGTCATGATTCTGAAGAAAATCCCATCACGCAGAGACAAAGTTTTGTACATGGTAGAGAAAATTTTCAAAAAAGTAAACGGTTTTCTAATCAGTGATATTGAATATTCGTCGAATGTGAAAAAGCTTAATTATTTGAAGTTAAAGCATAAAGAAGTGCTGCGAGACGACGTTATTACAGAGGAAGTCAATCTGGAGGAGTACGTCCACTTTCTGAATCGTACCGGTGACACAGAAGTTCATATTTGCGAAAAAACATTCCGCCCCTTTTTCACTATCGACAAAAATGAATCGTTCTATAGCAAATTGTACAATATTTCTAATCAAGTTGTAGTCAACAATATTGAAGGCGAGACTGTGCTGACTTATGAACCGATTAATCACTTGGAATTCGGTAAAATCCTATCATTGTTTAATTTGTATCAAAACTGTGTCAAGGACAACGAAAAGTTCCCTACGTTAGACGAGTATAGAGAGTATGTTCTGAAGAAGAAAACATTCAAGGACGATTTAGTGACCATCTTCCCAGACACTGTTTTTAGCAGAATTGAGCAAGTATGGGCGGCTTACGAGAGTCTGATCAAGGATGTTAGTGTCAAAAGCTTTGTCGAAGTCAGTGATAAGTATGTGAACCGTTTTAATAGAGTTAAGGGTGAGAATAAAGTAAAGTTTGAAAACGATGACAAAATTAAGGAGTTTATTACCGAAGAGGAACGCAAAGTCAAATTGAAAAGAGTTGAACAAGAGAAAAAATCGAAGCGATGATAACAGGATTTTTTCAAACAGCACCTAATTGTAGTAGGTAGGTACTTAGGTAATAAGGCTCCCTGATACTATAAATAAACTGTGCTGACACTGATATTAGATTGTATGTGTTTGTTTATATATATTTTTACAATGCATGTCCTCGAAAAGAGCGGTTTTCCAAGCAGCCAAACTGTGCGGAAAGAGTCACATTTTTTTTCACTAGTGCTTTTTACTTTCCTGTATTTTTTTAATTTTAACTCCAACTTCAGCCCGACGCATAGAGTTTTTATTATTTGAGAAAAGTTTTAAAAATTAGTTATGTACAGATTATCATTCATATAAAAGGTAAAATAAGACTAATACTTTATTTTAGGCGTTTTTAATTACTCTAGATTTAGATTTTGATCAATAAATTAATTTTAAATATTCATTATATATGTTTGGCAGAACGTATATTTTGCTCGTGCCTTATTGCGTTACGATGTGACAGCTATTCGCACATGCGCAGTAGATATGTCCGAGGAACTATTAGTTAATCTGTGGATATGCTGAACGCGCTTGAATAAGCCCGCCATTTTATTAATTTAATTTTATTAGTTTATTTATTTTCTCGCACAATGCATAGTAAAATGTTGTATGATACACGTACGTAAGATGATTTCCGACTCGTGTCAAAATGCCACTCATCGGAAATCACTTACCTTCCGCACTTGTAGCATAAATAACTATTACGTTATATTTGTGTATACTATAATTGGTAGGTACAGGTCCTAAGCACAGAAAAATGTTTTTTAAAGTCAATTATTATGTTTTATGTTTAAAATGTGTGTAAGTTACTATTTCTTGACTGTGTCACTCAATTTGTAATGTAGGTACATAGCATAACTAATTAAATATTTAAGTTCACCCAAGAAAATGTTTTTTTCTTACATTCCAACCAACTTTACCAAAAATAGGGAAGGTAAATTAATGTAAGTAGGTACTTGGAGTTGTTTAACTATGAGCTGTTTTTATATACCTACATATGTTCACGCCTTTTCCCCATAGAGTAGCCAGGAACTACAAACTGCCACCAGCTGCAATCCTGAGCTGTTTGTGTTAATGTATTGTCTAAAGCATGGGTTCTCAATTCTAACAAATTATAATTAGTCTTAAAAAAGATCATAGATGGCAGCAAAGGTAGCAAATGTAAAAGTAACAATCACTTACAAATGTTAAACAGCAGATTTAGGCTGAAATAAGTTTAGTTATAATCAAAACTGTTAATTTATACTCAATACTCAGGTTTTTTGATCAAAAAAGATAAGTGAAGACTTTGTATGTTAGAAAAGTTAAAAGTAGCCATCGACTTTTAGTTTTATTTTGAGCTTTTTGAAATAGCTGGCGTTTATTCAATTTATCCTCAACTATATATGCATCGTAACAACCATTTTGTAAATTAATTATTATTTATTATCGGTGTTATTTAAAATACCTGGTAGATATCGCTGTCAGCGATAAGACCGCCTTTGTGGGTACAACGTAGTATTAAGTTGCTGTAAAATAGATGTGTTATTTCTTTTTTTGGTGTACAATAAAGTATATTCTATTCTATTGTAGGCGTAATTTAAAATATTTACTTCTTAATTTAATACATAAAATCACTTTTTTGTGAAGCTTGTTTACAAATAACCCAAGGTCAGACAGGACCCGAACGAATTAACTAGTTACCTCGCTGGAACAGGACTTGTATCGCGCTAAGGTCTACTCAAATCGCACGGGTTATAAATATAAAATACTAGTGGACGCCTCGCGGTTTCACCCGCGTAGTTCCCGTTCCCGTAGGAATACAGGGATAAAAAGTAGCCTATGTCACCCGGAGATAGTGTAGCTTCCCAACGGTGAAAGGATTTTTGAAATCGGTCCAGTAGTTTCGAAGCCTATTCGGTACAAACAAACACACAAACAAACAAAATAATCTTTCCTCTTTATAATATTGGTATAGAAGAGATAACGCGACGCGTGTGCCGCTTGCCGTCCAAGTTTACGCGTCCCATAGTAGGTACAGTTTGATTCAAACTTAATGGCGGCTCGAAACACTTCGTGAGTCGCTACGCACTACAAATTTCATGTGACTGCAGGGGTGAGGGGTAGGGTACTGCGCAGCGAGTAGCGTTTTTAAGAACATCATTAAGTTTGAACCAACCACAGATTACCTCCCAATAGATTCCGCATAGAAGACAACTTACGCGCACCACACATCATTTATTTAGGCTGATATAACTCAGGAACGGAATGATCTCTTTAGACGACACTAAAGAGATCATTCCGTACAGCTCTAATGTCTGGTCGTCGACCAGACATTAGACCTGTGGGGATGCTAGCGATATCTAGTTTTAATTCTGTTAAAAAAATTGTTATTAACGGTTTGCCTTAAAAAAAAGACGGATCGTGCAGTAAAATGGTGTGGATTATCAACCAGCCCTTCAAGTTCAAAAAAAGATGGGATAACATTCCACCGGTAGGCAAAGTAATAAATAATGACCAATCTAAAAAACGTCAAGTTATAATGGTAAACAAATCAATATTGCACACTACAGTAGCGCTCGTTGATGTCTTTTGTGAAAGTCCCTTTCACTCATACGGAATTATTATATTGCTATCTTTTTCCCACCGAAGTAAAAATGTTGAGACAAATACGTTTTTTTTATCGAAAAGTATCGATAATCGATATTTAATTAGGTATATAGGAGAATAAAATAATTTTATATTAAAAAATTAACAATTTAGTTTATTTTTACTTTGAACTAACGCTCTACTCATAACAAGAGTTCAGTGTGACCCTGTTTACATAGGATTACAATTAAATTGAATCACTTTTGGCCAAAATCAAAATCTTTTCCGATCGATGTTTTTCTTAATTAATATTAAAGTAATTGGCCCAGTGGTATCGGCCGCGACTTACAAGTTGCAGGTCGTGGGTTCGAGCCCAGGCAGGCGCTTTACTTTGTGTAAATTATTTCTTCACCACTGCTCTCAAAACGGTGAAGGAAAACATCGTGAGGAAACCGGCATCTCCTAGAACCAAAAATTCGAAGAAATGTGACATCCACCAACCCGCACTGGGCCCGCGTGGTGGATCACGGCCCATTCCCTCTCATAGAGAGGAGGCCTGTGTCCCAGCAGTGGGAACATTAATAGGCTGATGATGATGATGAATTATAAAATCGCCGCCTTCGAAATTTTACATAAAATACAATTCTGTTTGAAAAAATCGATATTTTTATCGACATTTAATGCGTATGTCCCATCACTACGACAGATACCGTGACTTTGAATAGCCAATCACGGCACACTTGACACTCCCCGCGCAACCCTTGCCTTCCGCCAAATTTGGTGAACTCGGCATCAAACAAAACAGTAGGTATCTATTGGGTGGGAGGTAATCTGTGAAACCAACTATACATAAGTAAATAAGAGACACGCATGATACAGCATTTTGTTCATTGTAGACTGACTGACGACTTTACTAATAGAGATGATTCAAACTTAATGGTGGCTCGGAATACTCCGCGAGTCGCTGCGCAGTTGTGCAGAAGCAATTTGAGTGACAGCGGGGAGGAGTGAGGTACTGCTGTGAGTAGAAAATTTTACAGCCGCTATTAAGTTTGAATCGACGTCCCGTTAGTAAATAGGAACCATGAATCATAAAGTAATTTTTGTCCTTGTGATTACACGGCTCTCCTACTCGTACAGTTCAATTCAAACTTAATGGCGGCTTGGAACACTTGTATGAGCCGCTGCGCACCCGTAACAACCGCTGGCACAATTATTTTTTAATATGCAGTGTCTGTTGCGAGTCGCCATTAAGTTTAATATTAGACTACATCAAATTTGTTCAAGTAGCCCATGCTACGTACCTTACTAAATTATTAAAAGTAAACATTTTTGTAAAAACATCCTGATTTTTATTTATCTAAGTATCCTAAAATAAAAAAAGGATAACCTTTATAATGATTAATAAAATGTTATAATTACTAAAATTGCGTCGAGCTCGAGCGACGAGTACTTCTCTCCGCCGACGACACCACCAACTGCGCGTCGACGGGGAGGACGACAGCCACCGGACCGCTTAGGACATAGATATAATATTTCTATGGCTTAGGACCTCGAGGCTTACCCAAAAACGACTTTAGTTTAGACGACGAAAAGTCGTTTTTGGGAAAGAAACAGATTGTTTCCTTTGCCGAATTCACTTACACAATTAGGCTGCTGGTCTCTGATAGGGTCCCAGCACCCGGTGGAAGTGTGCAGCGCATGAGATGGACACAATCCATTAATGAAAATGGCATGCGCGCATACTTTGGGGCTACAGAGGGAGGAAACATCCTAACCGCGTTCCGTGTCCGGATGCTCTCTTTGTTCCAGGTGCTTGAGCCAGCCGTCAACGTTTCGGCCCAACGAATTTCGGATCAGGTGCGGGTTATCCAGCGTAATCATATGTTGGATGTTACTGTACTTGATCGCCTCCGAACGGAAATGGATAACCGTGTCACTGCTCCATCATCGCAGGCTGTGGTGCCACCACAGTCCAACCACGCTGACGAGAAGAGTAGTGACAGGGTTACAAACGTAAGTACCCAGTGCAATGAGCAATTGAGGAGTGCTTTGGAGTGTGCTATTCGGGTGTATCGCTACATGCCACCCGAACTTAGACCACGATTACCTCGTCTGCCCATGCATAACAAAAATAGGGCGCTGGTGACTGTTCTGGATTCTCAGTTGTCAAACTATTTTGATGACTGCGAAGACCTCACTGATGCACATTCGATCATGTACTGCGCGGCTGTAGCGGCATGTCGTGTAGGCCACGTCAATTTGCAGATGACAGAGCTACACGACCGAAACCAGCCGTACCGGCTTGGCAGTGCAGGGCCGAACGTCGCATTGGTGGAGCCAGAGCACTCATCGGCAAACTAATTTGTTTCAGGAGGGGCAATAATCGCCCAAGAGTGATGCATTTAGTGAGACGGGCGTTTTCGGGGACTGATGTCAGACCCCGAGACTATATATCCCACACACTATACATGTCACAGAGCGCATCGACTTCCTGAAACAAAAGTGTATGCATGGGCAAATCGTATTCGTAGGTACAGGCGGAGAGTGGAGCGATACACCCAGAATCGTACATTCCAAAGTAATGAAAGGTGGGTTTATTGGGGTTGGGAGCGACCCGACCAAGGTGTGACTGATACGCGCCTGCCGAATGATGACGCTATGTGTTCATTCTGGCGCAGCGTCTGGTCGGTGCCTGTCAGTCACACCGAAGGTGAATGGACTCGGGAGGTCGAACGAGCGTGCGATCCAATACAAAAAATCGGGGCTATAACGATCAGCCCCCAAGATGTAGCCCGTGCAGTCCGTCCTTTGCCGAACTGGAAATCTGCAGGGCCGGACGGGCTGCATAATTTCTGAATCAAGTGGTTACAAAGGTCACACGCTCGTTTGGCATCTTAGTACCAGGCAGCCTTGGAGTCTGGTTCGCTACCCAAGTTCCTTACAACAGGAATAACCCACCTGCTCCACAAGTCTGGTAGCACCGCGGAACCCAAAAATTATAGACCTATTACATGTTTACCAACGGTCTATAAGGTTCTTACGTCCATTTTGAGAGTTAAAATTAATAACGATAACTCGATCATGTCGGTCTCTCAGAATGGATGTAGGACGGGCAGCCTAATTGTGTAAGTAAATTCGGCAAAGGAAACAATCTTTCGAATCGATTCGAACTTTCGTATTGCGAAAAGTCGTTTTTGGGAAAGAAACAGATAGTTTCCTTTCCTGAATTCACTTACACAATTAGGCTGCGGGTCCCGCGGTACCTTAGAGCTACTCCTTTTAGATATCTGTTAATGGTCTCTTATTTCGCAGCTACGTAACAACTGTGCGTTAGGTTGGGATGGCATATCACCTATTGTACTAAAAATGAGCCGTCAGACATTGGTAAAACCTTTGAAGTATATCTTTAATAGCTGTCTACGGCTGGGTGTTTTTCCTGACGCACTTAAAAAGCTATTGTGCACCCAATCCACAAGGGTGGGAGCAGAAGCTGTGTCAACAACTAAAGACCCATTTCGGTTCTGCCTGCTCTTTCCAAAGTGCTGGAAAGGATTCTTAGCAACCAGCTTAAGAACTTCTTGGATAGATACAAGATCATAGCAGATAATCAGTATGGGTTCCGTTCGGGCGTCTCGACTGAAGATGCAGTGCTTGATTTGACACAGTTGGTTGCTAGGAATCTCGATAGGAAAACCAAATGTCTGGGAATATTCCTGGATCTTTCGAAGGCATTTGATACAGTTTCTGTTCCCATACTTATTGCCAAATTAGAGCTGCTTGGTGTTAGAGGTATAGCACTGCAAATCTTCAAGGATTATTTGAACAACCGTACCCAAAGAATCAAAATCGATGATCACTTAAGTGATGAAGAAACCCTGTCCTACGGAGTGCCCCAGGGTAGCATCTTGGGTCCTATTTTGTTTCAAATATATGTAAATGACTTATGCAGAATGTCCCTCCCCAACTCGAGGATATTTGTGTATGCCGATGACACCGTGGTTATAGTTGACGGGTCAATATGGGATAGTGTTAAAAGTAGCGCGGAATTGGCACTTCGTAAAATAATAAAATGGCCCAACCTAAACCTGCTTACCCTCAACTGTAACAAGACATCATATATTCCATTCGCTATCCGACAGAGCACCGCACCAGACCACACCCTCTCGCTAATAGCGCACACTTGCTCACAACTGGCATCCTCATGTATGTGTCCAACACTCACGCGTACCGATCACGTCAAATACCTTGGTGTTCAAATAGATTTACGTTACGGTTACGCTGGAACAAACACATTGATGCCCTAACCTCGAGAACGCTGAGACTAATATATACTTTCAAATCTCTTAGAGTTTCAGCAAACCCTGATACTCTAAAAATGGTGTTCTATGCCCTGTGTCAGTCCGTTCTGGGGTACTGCATTACTGTATGGGGTGGTGCAGGTAAAACAAGTTTTCTTAGAGTGGAGAGAGCCCAGAGAGCAATACTGAAAGTGATGGTACGAAAACCTTATCGCTATCCAACAACTCAACTATACACAGATTGTAAGGTACTGACCATAGATATAATAAACAAGGAGATATGCCCGGTATTCGAAAATATATCGGAAACCTGTGTCTCCAGTTTGCCCCTACCACACGGCAACTACTACATATGCAGTTCAGTAAAGGCAATAGATACGCAGTCGCGCAAACACTCGCATTTCTCAGATCAGAACGTACTACACAATCAATTATAAACCTTATCTCATCAAACACAGCCTGTATTTACCATGCACCGTACAACTTACCCACACAAAAACATCGGTTGTTATCGTTGTGCTGTGCAAAAGCAATTTATTTTACATATACGCTAGTGATTGACAAAATAGGAAAATTATCGAGTCTCCGATTTATTATAGTATACATTTTTTTTGAGGTCCTGAAAATAAAATCCATAAAAAACAGCATGTCCAGAAAATATAATAATAAAAATAAACAATATGTTCATAAACATTTATACTTATTAAGTAAATCACAAATTTCAAACAATCAAAAATCCGGTTACGTTGGTTTAGGCTGTCATAGCGTATTGAAACAGAAGATATTGTTGAACCCTGCTATGGTGTTTACTCAATGACCTGTAAAGTGGAGGTATTTGTGCAGCACTTGACATTTTTTATCAAAATTTTGGTTACGCATTTCCCTACTACCCTTTAAAGTAATTAAAATAAGTAATAAACATTATTTCACATCGACCTTCCAACCGGGTTAAAACTGTCGACAAATTGAAAAATAAAGTATAAAAGCAATATTTCATTCGTCAATCGACGTTGTTGTCGATAGCCTACGTTAGTGGATCTGCACAAGCACACCACTAACTCGTCGCAAGAAGCAGCGGCCGTACTACGCGATGCATCTGCCTAATAAAGTATCGTTTTGCGAATTTTACATTGCTTGTTCAGTCACTCAGCGAAAAACTTAGTTAGTGGTAAAGAAGCAATGTATTTCATGCAAAAATAGTACAGTCGCTGTGCACTTTGAAAAAAAAAATAACATAGTAGAAGCAAGAAATATTTTACGATTTGTTATTTTTCATGATTTTAAAGACAAATATAGTTATATACTTGTAATTACATATGGTAAGTGATGCCATGATTTACAAAGTTTTGGTTTAGTCTTCGGTTTTTACAAGAAACCACTGAACAACACGGTATTCTTGTAACTTATCATGATGACGGTCGAAAGCGCAATGTTTCGCGGAGACGGCCATTTGCCTGTGACATGCTCACGTTGTGCACGTCGCGCGGACACCGACACGCCCCCTTGCCACTTCTCCTGTATTTTATATTTCTATGGTACTGACAGTTCGTCAGCTCTTCGTGTTGCAATCCGTTCTCAGAAGACACTCCAGTGTCCCACCGTCTGATAAACGAACCAATATTCCCCCAGGTACACGACACAAAACCGCCTTTGCCAGACACCAATACTTCACATTAAGTACACTAATCTACAAGAAAATTCATAAGAAACTAAATATACTCGATTGTAATAAATTTAAATTGAAAGCTAAGGTGATGGAATGGCTACTTCAACAGGACTATGCACAAACTGAATCACTTCTAGTATACATTGCCTAATATTGCATTATTTTAGCATTCTATTTCTTCACATAATAACACCTCACACTCACTACTCTCTAACAAAAACTCACCACACATACATCATAGACACATCCCCACACACATTCACCTATTCACTATAACGTAGGTATCTAATTGTTATCGATATTATTTTCCCTTTTTCTTGAATATAATAATAATATGTAAATCTGACTGTTAACACGAACAATAGGTTGGCACAGTCCGCAGTTGTATAAACCCTCTTTTAAAGTAACCTCACAGCTGAACACTGTCTCTTAAAATACAGGTTATCCTAGTTTGAGAGGCAGGGCTCACAATATCTGTATACAGACTTATGCAGCGTAGTTAGAATCTTGTTAATCAGTGTATACTAATGTATGTTTCTTTGTGACAATAAACTATTTATTATAATTTATTATTATTATATGGCCAATAGCCAACAGGTTCGGCGTTCCCGAAAGGATCTGTCGACATGTTGGATAGATTATAAGAAGGCCTATGACTCGGTGCCTCATACATGGCTCATGAGGGTGCTAGAATTATATAAAATAGATACAACTCTACGCACCTTTCTGATGTCGTGTATGGGGCAATGGAGCACAGTCCTTCGCTATCCGGGATGTCGAAATATCCAGAGGAATAGCGAACCTGTAAGGATCGAGTGACGTATATTCCAGGGCGATAGCTTGAGTCCACTTTGGTTTTGCCTAGCCCTGAATCCTCTAAGCATGCTTCTGGAGAATTCAGGGCTAGGCTATCGGTTGAAGAGAGGTGGTCAGGTTATAACTTATATCTCACCTCCTTTACATGGATGACCTGAAGCTCTTTGCCCCCAGCAATCTTCAGCTGATGGAGCTACTGAAAGTAACTGAAACTTTTAGTAACGCCATTAGGATGGAGTTTGGTGGGGACAAATGCGCGGTCATGCATGTAAAGCGAGGGCAGATTGTGGAATCCGTAGGAATTCAACTCGCGGATTCCATAAACCTGAGATCGCTCTCTCCAAACGAAACCTTAAAGTATTTGAGTATGTCGGAACGTTAGGTATCAGCACTACTGACATGAAGCAATCGATGAGGGAACGCTTCTTTGGCCGCCTGAAGAAGGTATTCAATAGCCTTCTTTCAGGCGGAAACAAGGTGCGCGCCTTCAACGGTTGGGTCATGCCAGTATTGATGTACTCTTTCGGCATACTCAAATGGACTCAAACGGAACTCGACGCCCTGGATAGGCGGGTCCGTACACTGCTGACTGCATATCGAATGCATCACCCACGATCGTCGGTCATGAGATTGTATATCCCGCGGAAGTGTGGCGGCCGAGAATTTTTAAATGCCAAAAACCTCCACAACCGCGAGATATGCAATCTCAGGGAATATTTTCTGGAAATAGATGTGGGTATGCATCGTGATGTAGTAGCAGTGGACAAGGGACTCACCTCACTTTCCTTGGCGTATGAGAACTGGCGCAAGCCTGTAGTGCTTGACACTAACGACCGCAGGGAAGTATGGCAGAGTAAGGAGCTTCACGAACGCTTTTTACGGGCCCTACATGGGTCCGATGTAGACCAAGCAGCATCCGTAGCATGGCTGCGTTTCGGTGACCTCTTTGGGGAAACCGAAAGTTTTGTCTGTGCAATTATGGACGAAGTTATCATGACGAATAACTACCGGAAATTTATTGTGAAGGATGGCACGGTTGACATCTGTCGGGCATGTCAACGCCCGGGTGAATCGATCCGCCACATTATCTCTGGTTGTTCTCGTCTAGCTAACGAAGAGTACTTGCATAGTCTTGTGGTATCGGAGGTGCCGTACTACAAGTATGTGCCCGACCCAGTTCTCGAGGCTGGCAATATCACATTGTACAGGGATCGGTCAATCATCACTGACAGGACTATTGTAGCCAATAAACCTGATATAGTGGTGGTGGACGGATTCGAGAGGCGTGCAATGATTGTTGACATTAACGTCCCGCATAACGGGAACCTCGTGAAAGCCGAGAAAGATAAGCAAATCAAGTATCTGGATTTGGATCGCGAGGTTGTCGACATGTGGGATGTGGACACAGCGATCATTGTACCGATTGTCGTGTCGGCCAGTGGCCTAATAGCCAAGAGCCTTGACCAACATCTTAGGAGGCTCTCATTAGGCGGCTGGGTCAAGGGCCTGATCCAGAAAGCAGTATTGCTGGACACGGCTCGTATTGTTAGGAGGTTCCTCTCTCTGGAGCCCTGACCACGCGCCGATAGCTTGGACCCTGTTCCCGATACCGGTGGGACTCTATATTTTATATGTTTTCTTTTTTGTATGTGTTTTGTAAAAATATTTAAAAATGTAACTAGTTAATAAGAAAAAAGTTAATTAAAGGAAATAACATGATATTAAGTAGGTACCTACATATTTCATGTCATTCCGTTGCCGCGGAATCAAGCTACCTACCTACATTTAATTTAACAAGAAATTCAATAGTTAGATTGATTTGGAATATTCGTGAAATTCGCTACACAATGCGACCTCTTTCTGGAGTTACCGTGGTTGGTCAGATCATACCTATTGTTATTATTACGAATACGAAGTAAGCGTTCAAGGACAACTGGCAAATAACGTCTCTGAGCACATGATGCGATTCCTCGCTCAGTCAAATTGCCATATTTAACGATGCCATTTATTATCTAGGCAAACTACTAGATGGCGTTAGAAAACTAAAGTCTCGGGCTATTAATCAGTTACTGGTGCTGCCACCCAGCCGCCTGTTAAAAGTATGAAGAAAGAAAAAATAGCCCGACTTAAGGAGGTGACATTTCTTTGTATGAGATTGGGTAGTATCCTGTACTGTAGTATTATAATAATATTATCTGTGCACAGTGCAATGGGTAAACCAAATACCTTCGCCATTACCATTAAAATATACTGATCCAATATCCGTCCTTTCCTAAATTCCGTTGAATTTAATTTATATATATTTAAATTTGGTTTCCCTACCTTTATTACTTAATAAAAACAACCTGACGTGACATTGGCTGAATGCACAAACCGTGCGAAGCCAGAAGAAAAAAAAAAGAAAACCAAATCTAATATATAAAATTCTCGTGTCACAGTTTTCGTTGCCAAACTCCTCCGAAACGGCTTGACCGATTTTGATGAAATTTTATATGTATTTCAGTAGGTCTGAGAATAGGTCAACATCAATTTTTTTTTTTTTTTTTTTATGGGTAGGGTAGGTATGTAGGGTAGGGTAGGTAGGGTAGGGTAGGGTAGGGTAGGGTAGGGTAGATAAATGTTTGGTCTTTTTATGGCAAAACAAAGTTTGCCGGGTCAGCTAGTACCTTATACGTATTTCTTACTACTGTGTACCAAAAGTTTTTTTAAGCTAAAATGAAATCTATTGTCATACAACTAGGTTAGCTATTTCCTTATATATAAGCGGTACCTAACCAAAAGCGGTCCTGGCGAGAGGGTTCCCGCTGGTAGTGTGTTTTTTTTTAATTGTTTGTGGCTCAGCCACTGGCTTGGTTACGAGACCTTTAAGCCAAGCTGGTAGTGTGTCCTTGTCTGACATCTTGCCAGCTCAACTAATCATTGGGTTTGGTAGAAATTTTATATTCGACGTTTTTATGTTAAACCAAAACGAACGAATAAAAAAATAATCGTTTCAATCTCTATGAATTTTTGAAACGTATTTAAACATTTTTACAGTTCCTATATTTAATTAATTCATTGTATTTCAAAAATAATTCATTAATACTGAGTAAGAGTACTTTTAAATGTTTGGGCCTGGTAATACTAAATGTTAGATGGTGGTTTGCGGATTTTTGGCGGGTTTTGTTCGAGTGAAATTCAGCGGCTGTTAATATTATTCGCAAATTGATTCCTAGTGAAATAAAATTGGTGTAGTTTTGTTTCTCAACTGTCTACGCAACTGGACAATATGTGAAATCATCGAGATCCTTTGGGGTATTTCAAAGCATCGTCTGAATACTGCAGGATCATCTCACTTATAATACTCCATCGTAAAGTGCTCAATTCCTCTTCGAGTTCGGTGATCTTATCGTCGGTCACGGAGTCCGGAGTGTGCGCGTGTTGTACGTTGCCAGGTCCTGTCGTCGGTATTTGTTGGGGTAGCCGGCTCTCGTCCGGGATTCTTAGCACCCGTTGCCATACCGTAACCTCGACCGCTACCGTAGTCGAGGGTAGACAGGCTGCCGGGCACTAGGGGCTATGTTTTATTTGTGCTATTCATGGGGAGTGCTTTGCAGGCGGGTTGGCGATCCCAGTATGGTTGTTACAAATGCACAGAGAATGCTGCTGCCCGCCCATTCTCTGGTTTGTCCCTTAGTCACCTCTTACGACACCAATGGAAAAACATGGGATGTTGAAATTCTTAACGCCCGACACCATACGGTAAGTAATGTAGATTGCAAACAATTCCAAAAAAGTATTAGCTATAAACATCAATTTTTAAGTAGAAAAGTTAAAAAAAAATATTTTGCGTTTATAACGGTAAATATACTTATTTAAGTTAAACGTTGAAAAAAATCCAACGCCTTAGGTGGGACTCGAATCCACGTCTTTCACTATCTAGTTATGTGAACGCGATTCCAAATACGCCGCCGAGACGCTGCATTTGGTATATTTTCATTTCAATAACGTTCAGAAGATATAATAAACGTGAGTTTATACCAACTGTTTATATAATTTCTTTAGTTATAACATTTATATACTCTAAAACTTATTTCGTATAACGTTTATTTAATCGAAAATCATTAGGCTATCGTTTAGAATTTAAAATATTGATACCATCTTTAAGGTTAACACGCCGATTGCAAGCAATCCGACTCGGATGGGTTATGTGGAGTGCCAGGTCCCCTCTATGTTAGTGATTCATTTGGGTTAGGTTTGGTTAGAACCATAGATACAACGATTTATATTTCTATGGTTAGAACAGTGACCATTAACGCGCGAATGCGAACGAGTGAAGCGAGCGTGTTGCGGGACCGGCGTGACAGAAACGAATCGCTGCAAAACCGACTCCACGTAGTCCTGTCTCCTAGTGTGTTATTTAAAAGCGCGTAGGCGCGGAGGGACGAGGCGGCCCGCGAGCTGAGGTGCTTTGTACAGTCGCCGCCGCGGGTGAGGCTGGCCGGCCAGCAAGCTGAAGCCACGGTCGTGAGCGTAAAACACATCTGCGACGATAAGCTCACATGGGACCGCCGGAGCCGTGACAGAAACCATGCCTACTGCATGTTGCTTGCATGCTGTATGCTTGTTTGCATGCATGCCTGCTGCATGCATGGTGTATGCATGACTGCTGAATGCGTGGTGTATGATAGATAGATAAACCATTTATTCAGTGCACACAAAAGACACAGCACAACACACAAAATCACATACATGTGGGTATTTGGAAAAAAAAGGTGCCAAAATACAAAAAAAAAGAAGAAAAAACAACCTAATACAAATAAAAGTGACACAAGTAACATACCTACTTCAATTAAAACAGTGCGGTGTGCGTCTCAAGGTTGCACCAAATGGGTGTCCAGCTCAGCATGTGTCAGGCAAATATACCTGACGCTGATATCCTGCTGGATCCCTGCAGTGACATACGGTCGCTGAGCAGTCGTAATATGTTGGTGTTATGACAGTGTGATGTGAGGTACATAGAAGCAATTGTTTTTCTATTGTGTTTGATAACAGCATTCAAGGTTTTGTATGCTTGTTTGCATGCTTTTTTACAGAGAAATGGCGTTTATCATATTAGAATAAATATATTTTATGTTTTTTGAGTGGTATATCAAACGATTTTATATTCAATGTATGGTAAGCTTTAAAAAATAGTTACTTTAAAATTATATCAATCGTTTAATTAACTGTTCATTATATCAAATTAATTTATAAACTCAGTTGTTTGACCTTGTAAATATTAGAGATTTTGTAATTATTTCATATATTACTTACACACTTATTTAAAAAAAGTTAATTTATATCATTGTTATCTCGGATCAGATTTTAATTGTATGTATTGTTATTTCGTATCCTTTTTTATTTAGAAGTGACTATAAAGGAATAGCACTTATTAGTACTTATAGAATTCCCAGCAAAGGGGTTCGTAGTGGAACAGTTCTGTGTAATGGCCTTTCTTCTCAGAGTAGTCAGATAGGAAACGCCGACCTCATCTAGTTTTAAAAAATATGATCGACATGTAAAAGTGTTTGTACAAACCAACTTACAGAAATAAAATCATTTATCATTTAATCCCCTGCGGGACTGATCTAGGGGATTTTAGTGGCACAAGTTTTTGCTCAGAAGTCTTCAATTATTTTGGACATATTTATTTATTTATAAATAAAAGTATTTGAAATATTTTGATGTAGTCAACATAGATACAAAATAAAACAAAAATAAATGTAGTTTATAATATTTTATTTGAATTGTATTTGTCACTATGTACATGCTCAGTGTGGTCATGTAAATAATTTGTATATACGTTTCAGATGTTAATTGGAATGAAGAAATTAATTTTCTACAAATAGATACGAAAATTTCCCTCACGAGACTCGAATTCCGCCGGGCATCGAGCAATAAATACTAGTTTATAAAATACTCCAGCTTATACCCTATGCACATGGATCTTACTGTGTATTCATTACTAACATTTATAAGAATATATTGTTATAAAAACTGCATTTTCTAGCTTCCGAATCATGTCCGCTGATATATAATACCTGCAACTGAAATTTTGCTAAAACAAATGCAATTTTTTGTGTTCTTATAACTAAATTACCCAGCGATTCCGACGATGGCTTCCGAGGCGAAGTATTTCACATCTACATCGGGATCTACATTAAGTTTCTCAAGTACAGGCTTTACTTGCGGCTGAATTACCGCGGGGTCTAAGAAGGGCGCCATTTTCTGCAAAGTCTTAGCGACGTTAAACCTTACGTTGGCAACATTATCGTCTGCCATAGACAGGACTGTCGGCAGGAGTACTCTGGTAGTGATATCCTTGCCACACACTTCAGAGAGGACATTGATGCAGAACAAGTAGGTCATTCTATGGAGATAGTTCTGTTCGCGGGACATGGCAAGTACTTTAGGGATGACGTTGGTTTCTGCCCACTGAGATCCGTATTGCTCGACTAACTTTTTAAGGTTGAGTGTGGCGGCCTCACGGATGGCGTACACGTGGTCGATGAGCCACGACATGCAGAGACCGGTGAGTTTCTCGTCGAAGAACTCTTGGCCGAGTTGTCCAGCGAGGAGGGGCATGTGTTCGATGATCGCGAGGCGTACGCGCCACTTGGTGTCCTCGGCCAACTCGACGATAGCGGGCAGGAGCGACTGCACTAACTGCTGGATGCCAATCACTTCGTTGACGCACTCCAGGTTGGAAATGATGTTCAGCCTGACTTCAGGGCACTCGTCTTTGAGTTGGGTCAGGAATAGAGGCAGGAGGTGTTCAATGGTGTTCTGGCGGCCGACAATGGGGCTGAGGCCCATGATGACGGAAGCCAGGGCTGACTTGACGTGCTGGTTCGCGTCGCAGACCAGGTCCTTGATTTGAGGCAGGATCATTGTCATGATGATGTGCTCTTGGTGTGCCTTGTCTAAGTTCATGCAGAAGTCCTTGACCTGGAAGTCAATAGAGATATCATTTAGATAATGTTAAAATGCCACATCTATTACACTCTAATTTTTAATTTCGTAGACTAAACTGACATTTGGGGGGTTGTCACTTTCTCGTTACATAAAAATAGTGTCGTATCCTGACTATCTTGAGTGATCGAAAGTCAATCGAAAATGGAACTATTTCATGGCAAAAAATGTAATTTATTAAGAAAGTAGCGACCCCCTTATCGAGTGTCTACACATTTATGTCAGACTTCATTATATCGATCGCATTTATTTTATTTTTGATTTCATATTTAACACACTAAAAGTTTATGTAAGTACTTTGTGTATGAATACTGTTAAATTTAAATATATGATGTTTATATTCATGCAATATTTATTTACACCAATAATTAAAATTAAATTGAGGAGTCAGTCACATCATCGATTCGATGAATCACTTATGATTGAGCCTTACCTACAACACTATGCTCTGCACTTGCAACATTAAAAAAAGTCATTGTCAGCTGTCAGTTTAGTCTACGAAATTAAAATTGACAGTATAGTTATATGGCTATTACTAACGCGCCGAAATGAGGTTAAAATTTCATCTGAACACATCAGATTTTGCTCAAGAATCTTAGGGAGGCGATGAAGAGAGTCGCCCTCACTTTCAAAAATTCAAACTGAATAAGTTTTTAATCAAGAAACTGTTAGAAGTTATTTTAAGGCTGTTTATGGTCCGGTTGTGGTACAGGTCTACAAGGACCATGGCGCTTGAATGACAAATTCAGTAAGGTATTGTTGGTAAATATAATATGTGTTGTGAAATTGTTCGGGAAAATCGTATGGATAATATGATGGTGGCATTTGTTCCGATTTGTTCAGTCATGCACCAAAAGGAAAATTGTATGTCTATAGTTCTATAGTATTGGTACCACAATTCTACAGCATGACATTTTAGTCGTCTTACAAAGGTATTCTCTCTTAATTAATGTATTTAATTATTTATCTACACTCATAACATAATGTTCCAATTATAAATTCAAAAAGTTTTGCATAAACACGTACTTTATATTCGTGGAAAAGTAAAATTTAAAAATAAAAAACAATTACAGTGCAACATTTTCCTTCGATTTTCAAACAACTGCATCATAATACAACTTCTTAATTTTTAATTTATTGGCGCTTATGAGCAAAGACCTTATACGTATTTCTTACTACTAGACTGTGTACCAAAAATTTGTGTATAGCTAAAATGAAATCTATTACCATACACCTAGGTTAGCTATTCCCTTATAAGCGGTAGCTAACCAAAAGCGGTCCTGAACGAGAGGGTGCCCGCTGGTAGTGTGTCCTTGTCTGACATCTTGCCAGCTCAACTTATCATTGGGTTTGGTAGAAATGGTAGAAAATTTTAGATTTTCTTTTTTATGTAATACCAAAACGAACGAATAAAAAATATATTTAAATACGCTTTAAAGTCTATGAAACTTTGAATCGTATTTAAATATTTTTACAGTTTTTTTAATTCATCAATTCATTGTATTTAAAAAATAATTCATTAATACTGAGTAAGAGTAGTACTTTTAAATGTTTGGACCTGGTAATACTAAATGTAGGACCACCAGGTTTGTGGAGTTTTTGGCGGGTTTTGTTCGAGTAAAATTCAGCGGCTGTTAATATTATTCGCAAATTGATTCCTAGTGGAATAAAATTGGTGAAGTTAAGTTTCTCAACTGTCTACGCAACTGGACATTAAGTGAAATAATTGAGTTCCTTTGGGGTATTTCAAAGCATCGTCTGAAGACTGCAGGATCATCTCACGCCTCTCCTTCATGAGCTTGAGAGTAATATCAGAGAGCTTTTTGTTCCTATCTATACGATGGGTCTTGAAGAACAAGACTTATCCAGACTTGGGATTTGAGGGTTATCGAGTCCTCCTCTCTCTTCGAACTTCAGATAACCCTATAATACTCCATCGTAAACTGCTCAATTCCTCTTCGAGTTCGGTGATCTCATCGACGGTCCGGAGTCCGGAGTGTGCGCGTGTTGTACGTTGCCAGGTCCTGTCGTCAGTATTTGTTGGGGTAGCCGGATCTCGTCCGGGATTCTTTGCACCCCTTGCCATACCTTAACCTAGATCGCTCCCGTAGTCGAGGATAGGCAGGCTGCCGGGCACTAAGGGCTATGTTTTATTTGTGCTATTCATGGGGAGTGCTTTGCAGGCGGGTTGGCGATCCCAGTATGGTTGTTACAAATGCACAGAGAACGCTGCTGCCCATTCTCTGGTTTGTCCCTTAGTCGCCTCTTATGACACCAATGGAAAAACATGGGCTGTTGAAATTCTTTATGCCCGACACCATACGGTAAGTGATGTAGATGCCAAAAAATATACACACGTTTCTTTTTTTTCCTTGAATTTGGTAGGTTTAGGTTGCGTAGTTAGGTAGGATATATACATATATCGGGATACTTACACTATTGTTTTTACAATCAATTTGTCCCTTGTTATGTTTGGTCATGGTCACCTCATTAGAAAGTGACACACTACCAACGGGAGCCCTCTCGCTCGGACCGTTTTTTGCGCCATAGTGCACAGTCTAGTAGTAAGAAGTATAAGGTCTTTGCTTATGAGCTAGTGTCACTGTCTATGGATGCGCGCGCTGCGCTGTCATGGTGCAATGAGAATCTAAATTGCCAGCCATACTGCATATTTTTTCCGTTTCCACTTTTATTTTATTTCAACTGTATGAGTGAAGATAAAATAGTGTATGCAACGGCATATAATTAGGTATTAAAACACTCGCGTGTTACTATTATCACATTCGGCTCCGCCTCATGTGATAAACCCACGCTCGTGTTTTAAGAACCCATATTATAATGACCATTGCATAAACTACTATTATTTACAAACTGTCACATACTGAGATCATTAAAATTGCAATAGGAAACACATTTTGGTGTATTAACTCTGATAAAGATCTCAATTTTTTTTTTTTTTTTTAAGAATGTCTAGTCGTGGATAGCGGTATTTACAAGGCAGACGTGAATGGAAACGCCGGGATGGGACGCCCTTGAAAGACATTCATAAACCTTATTGGTGAATTTCTTCAGAAAGGCCAGGTGCGCAGTACTCATAACCGGCGTGTGTGTATGACTAGATGTATGAATGTGAGTGAAGCAAAAGAAGTATATAAGGATCGTAGCAGATGGCGTTCTCAGTTCTGTAGTTTCTGCCTACTCCAATGGCAAAAAGGAGCAAGTTTGTGTATGTATGTAAGCGAAAAAATAGCTTGGAAGTACTTAAAACGCGTTGAGGCTGCTTACACCTTGACAACCAGCCACAACGCGTTCTGGTATATTGAAACAGGCCACAACGCGTATTCTTGTTGTGGCTTTTACAGTATTCGACCAAAACGCGTTCTGGCAGAGCAGAAAAGCCAGCAGCCTTTGCGTAACTGAATTCGGCAGGGCAAAGAGTACGAACAATCGACCAATCACATGCGAGGTGAAGGGCGCGATGTGGATTTCCGTCTATGTGATTGGTGGATTGTTCATATTCTTTGCGTTTTGCCTTGCCGAAGTCACTTACGCAATAAGGCTGCTGAACGCGTTCCTAGCGCCAACTGATGCGACCACAAGCCGAATTCAAGACAGACAGGTGGTATTGTTTTAAAGCAACACATGCCAAGGTAAATTTTTGGATGAATCAGTGTTTTTCCCTTAACCTGCAGGGGCTTCTCAAGACGCCATGTTAAGCGACACTTACAAAGGACGATTTTTGGATGGGTCAGTGTTTGACCTTGAGCGGCTGGGGTGGTGAAAAGTCCAACATGGCGCCGACGAAAAACCCATACATTGTTTTAGCTGAGATTAAATTCCTACGTATTTAAATGAAAAAATATCTGGTTTAACTTCTGAATTAATTTGTGCAAGAATTTGTTCGAGAATAATATATATTCAGTCATGAAGTTTTGTAGGTTATGTCTGGGTAACTTTTTAATAATGTGTTTAATAGTTAATTTTATTAAACTTTGAGGAAGTAAAAGGGCAATATCGCATTAGTATTTCCCTTATAATTGCCGGCACGTAACTTGGCAACAGTCTATAGAAGCGCACAAGTCTTCTTCAAGGTCTCTTTAATTAACAAGCGGGTCGCGGGGCGCGGGGAACGTTAAGCACCGTTCCGAGCGCGCGATTGGTTGGTCAGTTGACACAAGGATCAACTGACCAATCGCATCGCGTCTACGTTCCGTCCGCTCTATAATGCGGAACTGAGCATTAAAGTACTATAAATAATCAATACCGAAACCAGAGTTAGTAACAAACGTATGATATTTACCTTCCCGGCGGCGGCGGCGCGAACTTCAGCCTCGGTGTCCTTGAGCAGCGCCTGGAAGATCTGCGCCAGGTCCGAGCGGGCCAGCTCGGGGCCGACGGCTTGCTGGAGTTCCACAAACCTGGAATACACAATATGTAGGTTATTCATGTGCAATTAAAGGGGATGAATCATTCAAGCGTATTATGTAACATCATGTGTTGCCAGTGATGACATATGGCTCTGAGACCTGGTCGCTTACTATGGCCTCATCAGAAAGCTTGCAGTCAACCAAAGGGTAATGGAGAGGGCTATGCTCGGAGTAACCTTGAGTGATCGAATCAGAAATGTAGAGATCCGCAAGAGAACCTACATATCCCGAAGAAATGACAAACTTAAGTGGCAGTGGGCAGGGCTCGCATAACGGATGCCCGATGAGGCAGAAAAGTTCTAGAGTGGCGACCGCGAACCGGAAGACGTTGCATTGGAAGGCCTCCCACCAGGTGGACCTATGACCTGGTGAAAATTGCGGGGATCCCGTTGGATGCGAGACGCACGGGACCGATCAATGTGGCGACGCTTGGGGGAGGCCTATGTCTGGACATAGGCCTCCCCCAAGCGTCCACTGCTGGCAGTGGACGTCTTTCAGCTGATATGATGATGATGATGTAACATCATAGTTATACCTGTATTCTTTGTTGTATTATAAGGCAGAGATGATAATAAGCATTTCACTATTCGATTTTAGAGCGAATATATTGTGGTACTAATCACAAACTGGTAGCTGAGAAAATGCCTTTAAGCAAAACCAAATAAAGATGCCTGAAACAGGGATCAAAGCTAAGACATATAAAATTTAGCCGACATCCAAAATAAAACACTAAAAATAAGCCTATCTAATATATAAAAATAAGTCGGGTTTTCCTCCCTGACGCTATAACTCGAGAACGCACGAACCGATTTCCATGGTTTTGCATTCGTTGGAAAGGTCTCGGGCTCCGTGAGGTTTATAGGTAGGGTAGTGTAGGGTCGGGTAGGGTAGGCTATGGTAGTGTAGGGTAGGGTAGTGTAGGGTCGGGTAGGGTAGGCTATGGTAGTGTAGGGTAGGGTAGTGTAGGGTCGGGTAGGGTAGGGTAGGGTAGGGTAGGATAGTGTAGGGTAGGGTAGTGTAGGGTAGGGTAGATAAATGTTTGGTCTTTTTATGGCAAAACAAAGTTTGCCGGGTCATAACTAAAAAGAGAAAAAATAACAAAAAAGAAACCGCATACCAAAGCGAAAAATAACTTTCTTTCCGGAAGTCGGTTTCTTTGGTAATTATATTTTTCGTTTTTTATTTGTTTAAATGCAATGTCTTGTAATACAATAAAGAATAAAGGAAGCCACAACATCCGATTTTTTTTATTTAATACTTTTTAAACTACATAATTTATCTAGTAGTAGACACGTTTCGATATCTTGCGAAAATACTCTGATTCTAACAATAAAACGTCCACAACTTTTGAACGAGTGATCCGATTATCATCAAACATAGCTAAGAACACTGTTCACGCAGACAAGACGTGAATCATAGACAAGGCGCGGCGCGGCGCGGGACGACACCGCGGCAGCGGGCTGGCCGCCCGCACCGCACTCCACCACCGAGCTCGGTCGACGACGCGCGCGCATATTACTTGTCCTAAGTCATTTCCAACATTATACTGTCCTTCAGAACCATAATATAAGTGTTTTACAGTCCACTTTAGTCTCATTTTATAAACCTTTAATTAGGTCCTAAACATTTTGGTCCTTCGACCTTCAATTTTAAATCCGCGTAACGTATTTTTTACGAACAAAGAAGACGTTCGCGCGGTGGCAGTACAGGCGACGTTGGTGGATTTTGATCGACGAGTCTCCAAAAGCGCCGTGTCATTACAAGCTGTATCCAACGGCAGACCATTTTGGAGTTGGAGTCGCCTAGAATAAGCGAGGAGAGGACGTCTACAAGTTCCCGAGGTCTTCACGTCGACGGTGGTCAAGTCTCGACTACGTTGGTCGAACCCGCCGAGACATCTATTTGCTTCGTGGGAATCAATACAGTCCGCCTTGTGGATAAAGATAAGCATTTTTGTGTATCGTTCCAAAATCCTTTCAATTAAAATCCCAGTTGGAATTCAAAATTCAAAAATTTCCGTTGCAACCGTTTTCAGTTCAGATTCAAATTTGAGTCATCAAGTGATTATTTTACAACTTTGTATAGTGTGTTCATATTAGTTTAAAGCTGCATGAAACCGGTTTCTTATCATCGCACCGGCTGACGCTTTCTTTGTTAGCGAGCGAGCTTCAAGGTCACGCGCCTATTCATTGCAAAAAACATCTGTTTGCTACTTATTAGTCATTATACCCACTTGCTCACACATATTTTTTTACTATTCCTAGTTATAACTAGTTTCTTATAATGGCCAATGAGGAACTATTAGTAAGAAAACGCAGTGCTATGAAGGCTAAGCTTACGAACTTCTGCAATTATGTAAACGTGCTTATGAGCTGCGAATCAATATCAAGCTTACAGCGAATTGAGCTGGAGGGTCGTCTTAGTAAATTTGATGCCCTATATGATGAATTTGATCATTTGCAGTTGGAGATCGAGGTGCTCTCGGACAAGCCAGACGAGGCGTACGGGGAACGTACCAAGTTTGAGGAGCGGTACCACGCAGTGGCAGCTCAGGCGCGCAGCTTGCTCATCGGCGCTGATGCCAGCATTGATGGCGGGTCTGTAGCGGGCTCAGCAGACAAAAACGCAGGTGCATCGTTCCGTCAAAATTTTGTACGCTTACCTAAAATTGACTTACCTCATTTCGATGGTAGCTATCAATGTTGGCTAGAGTATAGAGATACTTATCTTTCGCTTATACATAGTAGTAGTGCAATCGATGACATTAGCAAGTTTCATTATTTACGTGCATCGCTCAAGGGAGATGCTCAACAAATTATTAAAAACATTGATTTCAAAGGCGAGCATTATCAATTGGCGTGGGATTTGCTATGTGAGCGATATGACAATAGTAGGCTTTTAGTGAATAACCACGTGCAGGCTTTGTTCAATATACCAGCAGTGCATAAAGAGTCTTGTGTAGCTTTACGTCAGTTCATAGATAATATAAATAAACAAATTAGAGCTTTGAAAACGCTGAACGAGCCCACTGACCAGTGGAGTACACTGGTGGTGATTATGATGAGTAGTCGACTCGACAAGGTCACTAACAGAGACTGGGAACAATATAGCAATACCTTACCCAAATCACCTAGTTTGTCAGAATTTTGTTCGTTTGTTAGTAGGAGGGCTGATTTGTTAGAAACAGTTGAGCATAGCGAATCGGCAAAGGAAAAAATAGACAGCAGCACTAACAGTCACATAGTAAATATACAGAGTAATAACAAAAGCGATAATATTAACAAAAACAAAACTAATAATAAAAAATATTCAAAAGATTGTAAATGTCCGTTGTGCAAAAGGGATCATTTTATGTTTGTGTGCGATGAGTTTCGTAAGTTGTCAGTAGAAAATCGTTTAGCAAAGGTGAAGGAGCTTAATGTGTGCTTTAATTGTTTACGTCCTGGTCATTCAAGTAAACATTGTAAATTGTCCCACTGTAAATATTGTAATCGCAGACATAACACGCTTTTACACGTAGAACAGTCTAATTCAAATGTACAAGATCCAATGCCTAGTGTTGCTTTACCTAGCTTACTAACTGACGTTTCTGGAGGTGCACAATTACAAAAGGGCATTTCTGAAAACGTTGTATTATCAAGTGACACTGTAGAAAGTACTGTCCGTTCTGTTTTACTCTCCACAGCTCTGGTGACAGTGGTCAGCAACCGAGGTGAGAAGTTCGACGCCAGGATCCTTCTGGATAACGGTAGCACAGCCAATTTTATCACTGAAACACTGTGTCACAAGCTGGGATTGCCTAGACGTAACGCTAACTCCACAATATCAGGTATAAATAAGCAAATATCTAATAGCACACAGTCTTGTAGGTTTACAATTCAGGCTCGGAATGGTGGCTACAGGGAAACTATCACTTGTATGATATTACCTGAAATTACGAGGATATTACCGTCTTCAGCTGTAGATTTTGGAAAAATCAACATTCCAACAGACATTCAATTAGCTGACCCAACATTCCATATTCCATCTGTAATTGACATTCTTGTTGGCGCGGAAGTGTTTTGGAATGTGTTAGGTTCCTCATCTATGAATCTAGGTAGGAATCAACCCAAACTTCACGCAACAAGACTCGGATGGATAGTTTCAGGACCAGTTCCATTGCGTTCATTCTCTAATAAACAGTCACACTATTGCAACGTGTCTATGGATGAACTAAATAATAATCTAAACAGGTTTTGGGAAATAGATTCTGTATCATCCAAACATACTTTGTCACAGGAGGAACGTGCGTGCGAAGAAAGTTTTCGTTACAATACTACTCGGGATGATCAGGGTCGTTTTGTTGTCAAAATTCCATTAAAGGAAAATCCTAACATTTTAGGTGAGTCATATGAAATGGCTAAACGACGATTTCTGTCACTGGAACATCGTTTCCTGCGTGATCCAAATTTCAAGAAGCATTACGTTGCCTTCATGCAGGAGTACGAGCGTCTTGGACACATGACAGAAAATCAAACATCTAGGAAGCCTCATTCAGGTGACAATGTTGAGTATTTTTTGCCTCATCATGGGGTCGTCAAAGAATCCAGCTCGACAACGAAACTACGAGCAGTCTTCGATGCCTCAGCGGTAACCACGTCGGGCGTGTCATTCAACCAAATCCAGATGGTTGGCCCGACTATCCAAGAAGACCTATTATCAATCCTGCTAAGATTTCGGCAATACAAGTATGTTATCTCTGGTGACATAGCTAAGATGTATCGTGCCGTTGCTGTTACACCTTCTCAGCGTGGTTTGCAGCAAATCATTTTTAGGACAGATCCTAAGTTACCGTTAAAGACGTACAGTCTTAACACTGTGACCTATGGCACGGCTTCAGCTCCATACTTAGCGACAAAATGCTTAGTCAGTTTGGCTAATGCCGCTACCAGTATAACCGTAAAGTCTTCAATTGAACGTGACTTCTACGTCGACGATTACCTGTCAGGAGGAAATTCAGTTTCAGACGTAGTAGAGATGGTCAAGGAGGTTATATCTGTTTTAGCATCAGCGAATTTTCATATAAGAAAATGGCAATCTAATAATTCGTCAATTTTAGATCAGGTTTGCAACAGCTCAGCAGTTTTAGATTGTCTAAAATTGTCTGAAGATAAGAACGCGGCCTCGAAAACATTAGGTTTACGTTGGATGTGCGAGACAGATTACTTATCGTTTTCTATTTGTATTGATGCTGAGAAACAGGTGTCTAAACGCCAAGTTTTGTCAGTCATCAGTCAAATATTTGACCCATTAGGCTTGGTCGGTCCATGTGTGGTCGAGGCGAAAATCGTAATGCAGAAATTATGGTTAGCCAAGTGTGACTGGGATGAGCAGGTGCCAGAGTCTATATGCAATTTTTGGTACAATTTTGTTAACACTCTTCCATGTTTAAATAATCTAAAAATTTCAAGATGGGTTGTATGTGACAATGCTATATCGCATGAAATTCATGTATTTACAGATGCTTCAGAGAGAGCTTATGGTTGTTGCGTGTATCTACGGTCGGTGAACAGGCAAGGCTCAGTTAAGGTACATCTTCTTGCATCTAAAAATCGTGTAGCACCAATAAAGCCCACTACCATTCCACGTCTCGAGCTCTGTGGGGCGTTGCTAGGCGCAAGGCTGTGTGTTAAGGTTCAGAACTCTATTACTTTGCATGTGACTAGTTGCCGGTTTTGGTGCGATTCAACAATAGTGTTGAGTTGGCTAGCAATTTCACCGAGTCAACTAAAACCTTTCGTGCGCAATCGAGTCAACGAAATACAGGAGAGCACTACAGGTCATACGTGGAGTTACGTGCCGTCTAGAGACAATCCGGCAGATCTTGTTTCTCGTGGGCTGAAGGCTGACCTTATCAGCGAGTGTTCTTTATGGTGGTCAGGCCCACAATTTTTGTTAAATGACGAAAAAGACTGGCCAGCTATGCCCAATAAAACTGTGAAACGAGATCTACCAGAAGTCATTACATCTAACTTCACAGATCACTCGTTTCTCACAGATTCACAAAATCACGTACATTCTTCTCTCATAAATCCATCATTCATTCATATATTACTCCATAAATATTCAAATCTAAATCGTTTACAAAGTGTGGTGGCCTACATACTTAGATTCCTTTATAATTTAAAAAACAAACCCATGTTACAAAATGCACTGTCAAATCAAGAACTCCAAGATTCTCTAAGTCTGATTTTACGTCAAGCTCAAATGGAGATGTTTCCCAAGGAATGTGTCATTCTTAAATCTAGCAAGACTTTGTCTCGTAAAAATAGACTTGTTTCTTTGAGTCCCTTTGTCGACAAAGATGGTCTCATTCGTGTAGGAGGTAGACTTGACAATTCTCCTTATGATTACAATACCAAACATCCAGTTTTACTATGCTCTAAACATCATGTTACTAAAATCATTTTTTATAAATATCATAAAGATTTATTACACGCTGGCCCTCAGTTATTGTTAGCCAATATACGACAAATGTATTGGCCTCTTGGCGGCAGAAATCTTTCTAAGTCTATTGTGAAACACTGCATTAAATGTTTTAAATACAAATGTCAAAATATTCAACCAGTTATGGGACAATTACCGTCTAATAGAACTCACTTGGAGTTCCCATTTTTGAATTGCAGTGTTGACTATGCCGGGCCAATATTGATAGCGGATCGAAAGGGGCGAGGGTGTAAGCTTGTAAAGGCGTATCTATGCATTTTCGTTTGTCTTGCAGTTAAAGCTGTTCATATTGAACTCGTGACAGACCTTACTAAGGAGGGCTATATGGCTGCTTTAAACCGTTTCGTTGCTCGTCGTGGCAAACCTAAGAGCATCTTATCCGATAACGGTACTAATTTTGTCGGCACTTGTAACGAATTGCAAAAATTCTTACAAGATTCAAATATTTCGTATGAAGTTGCTCAAAAGGGCATTGAATTTACCTTTGCTCCTCCATACTCTCCACATTTCAACGGCATTGCTGAAGCTGCCGTGCGGTCTACAAAACACCACTTGAAACGACTACTACAGCTAACACATTTCACATACGAAGAAATGATCACTTGCTTGACTCAAATAGAAGCTGTTCTTAACTCCCGTCCTCTCACACCACTTTCCTCGGATCCACTAGATTTCACTGTCCTCACCCCTTCACATTTTCTGATTGGACGATCACTTATTGCTGTTCCGCATCCACAGGTGACTGACACAAATATCAGCCGCTTGGAGCGTTATCACAGAGTGGAGCATATAAAGCAGCATTTTTGGAAGCGGTTCCATTTAGAATACATTTCTCTGCTGCAGCTTAAGACCAAATGGACTTCATCTACAGGACAACTGGCAGAGGGAACGTTAGTTCTCATCAAGGAGAGAGGACAACCACCACTGCTGTGGCCATTGGGACGTGTCACGAAGGTCTTCCCGGGGAACGACGGGACAACGCGTGTGGTCGAGTTGAAGACGAAGAAGGGGACGTTACTACGTTCTTTTAATAATATTTGCCCACTTCCTCTAGTTTGAATGCTTCAACCCGGGGAGGATGTTCACGCAGACAAGACGTGAATCATAGACAAGGCGCGGCGCGGCGCGGGACGACACCGCGGCAGCGGGCTGGCCGCCCGCACCGCACTCCACCACCGAGCTCGGTCGACGACGCGCGCGCATATTACTTGTCCTAAGTCATTTCCAACATTATACTGTCCTTCAGAACCATAATATAAGTGTTTTACAGTCCACTTTAGTCTCATTTTATAAACCTTTAATTAGGTCCTAAACAAACACTCTCGATAATGCCGCCTTTCAAAAAAAAAACGAAATCAAAATCGGTGCAACCGTTTAGGACCTATGATGCCACAGACAGATACACAGGTAAACACGTCAATCTTATAAAACCCCTCTTTTTCTGTCGTGGAATAAAAATAATTTACATTAACAACTCTATATACTTCCAAGTTGATTGAGAGCGTCCTGTCTGCACCAAGTGCAAAGGGCAACTGGTAGAAATCCGACGACTGACGAAACACGAAGTTTGTCGAGGGATATTAAGAAAATTGATGTACTGTACGCAGCAGATATTACAGTGCACTAATATGGGTGCACTCTCTGGTCCTTCACCCTCATAGTCTGACGGAATATCAATCCAACACGACCAGGGAGAGATCAGGCGCAAGAGCATTAGCCTAAAGCCTCATTGAGAGCATTCACATGTAATTAATAAGCATTCGACGTCGAATATTCGAGTGGTGTGGACGTTAAGCCGAGCGTTATAAAGCTTACACGCAAGCGCGAACTTCGGCCGGTGTGGAAGTCGCAACGGTTTAAGCGGAAACAGCTCGCATTTGAATATTCACGCAAATAAAACGCTCGAAAGCGAGTACTCAGATGATGAAATCAATGAGTATGTACCTAGGAATATTACTAGCCTCTTGTAAAGGAAGGAACAGGGTGTTTGTGACCTTCTTGGTCAATCGTATTATCGAATGAATGACATTTAACGAGATCGTATTCGAATGCTCCAAGCTCGCAAGGGAATGTTCGACTCGAACGTCCATAGTTTTGCTCAAAAGTGAATGCTGGGCTCGCTGGGAAGCATTTGTTGCTCGCCTACGATTGCTTGTTTACAAATGCTCCCAGTGAGGACGCTCCTTTACGTGCTTTCCGAGGCACGAGGGTCACACCGCCAACTTCCAACCTACTACTGAGGAAATACATAATGAATAGCTCAAACATGCGACCGCGAAACCAACAGGCAGCTTCAAAAGTTAATTCAAATTGTCGGCAATAAGTTGTCTTTGGGCAGTTTCAGTCCCAGTGCACTTTCCACGAGGTGTCCCCCGCGTAGTCTCGCACGGCCGGCATCACAGGCTGTTCCATGTCCTCGGGGGGGGGTAGGAACTCCGCTACGGCTGCATACGCTTCTGCGGCCAGCAGACGCACTGAGTCTTGCTCACCCTGGGGTAAGTAACAGGCTGGTGCTACTCACTTGTCGGCCACCATGTAGCGCACTCTCCACGAGGTATCTCCCGCGCGGGCTCGCACTGTCGGCATCACCAGCTGTTCCATGTCTTCAGGGGGTAGCAGAGCCGCTACAGCTGCGCAGGCTTCTGCTGCCAGCAGACGCACTGAGTCTTGCTCGTCCTGGAATGTAATATGAGATAACCAGTTGTACTAATGTACAAGCGAACATCAAGATCTTTAACATTAAGAACTTGTATTAGGGCTAAGCATTATTCCCGTTTGGGCGCCGACCCCACTTCACGCGGTCTAGCGGTCAGAGTTACGAGTTCGTTCCGCGTTCACTGTAACCTATGTCGTGTCTTAGAATCCTACACACACAAAAGCAGTCGGACCGCGACGGTCAAAGTGAACGCACGTTCTGTCGGAGTTCCATTTTTGACAAAAACAAGCTCAAGCACGATGTCCGACGATATCGACATTTTATATTGTTAGTAAGAGAGACCTTTCCTTTAAGATTTGAGCGACGAGGTCTATAAAAATCGACTATAATAGTTTTGATACACCATGGTGAGGCCCCAGGACTCTGCTGCTGATTTTAGGCAAGATTACAACACTTAATTACATTTATAAATAAACATGACTCCATTCAACATACCTGAGCCAACGTAACAAACATAGGTATGAGGTCACTCTTCACGTACTCCACCTCCACGACCCTGGCGAACTCGCCCAGCTTGTAGGCAGCCGCGCGGCGCACCATCGGTGTGTCATCCTGGCAGAGCGAGCGGAAGTGCTGGCGAAGCTCTGCCTTCACCGGGGCTGAGACGCGCGGGTAGCACACGCTGGAAGATTGGGGACATGACATAGGTTGAAATTTGAATAAAATTAGTATAATTTCGTAGACTAAACTGACATTTGGGGGTTGTCAGTTTATCGTTACATAAAAATAGTGTCGTATCCTGACCATCCGCTTTGTGCTCGGAGTTTTTCGGCCAAGGGTGGATATGCAAGTCACATGAGAGCACATAACAGAGCAGCAAATCTAAGTTTTCAATCACATTGAGTAGCCAAAGATTGCGGTCGCTGTGGCCGAAACCAGCTGGATAGCATCATCATCATTCTGAATGATCGAAAATCAAAGTTGACCGAAAATGGAACAATTTCACGGAAAAAAAAAATACATTTGTTAAGAAACTAGCAGCCCTTAGTAAGTTTCTACTCATTTATGTCAAGACTTCATTTTTTCGATCGCATTTATTTTATCGTTGATTTCATATTTAAAACAATAAAAGTTTATGTATTATGTGTATGAATACTGTTATATTTAAATACATATACAGTAGAGTCCGTTTATTATGACATCGAAAGGAATTGACAAACAAGTCATAATATCGGACGGGATACAAAGCGTTTTGTGAAAAAGACACTTTTTTATGTAAATATCCCGACCCTACACTACCCTACCCTACCTACCTACCTACACTACACTACTCTACCTACCTACCCTACCCTACCTACCTACCTACACTACACTACTCTACCTACCTACCCTAACTACCTACCCTACCCTACACTACCCTACCCTACCCTACGCTACACTACCCTATCCTACACTACTCTACCCAACACTACCCTACCCTACGCTACCCTACCCTACCTACCTACCTACCTACACTACACTACTCTACCTACCTACCCTATCCAACCAAACATTTTTTTTTTTTTTTTTTTTTGCTTTTAAACCTTCCCTGTATTCTGTCGAACATAACAAAAAAAGAATTATTCAAATCGGTCCAGCCGTTCTCGAGTTTTAGCGAGACTAACGAACAGCAATTGATTTTTATATATATAGATTTTATTTGAAAACCAAACTTCGTAGTGTAATTACGTCATAATAATCGGTTGGTCAATATAAGCGGAGTCATAATAAACGGATTCTACTGTATTACGTTAATATTATTAAAACATTTATTTACACTATTTGAAATTAAATTGAGGAGTCATGTCACGTCGATTCGACGAATCCCTTATGATTGAGCCTTACCTACAACACTATGCTCCGTGCTTGCGACATAAAAAAAAAAAAGTTTTTAGCAGCTGTTATTTTAGTCTACGAAATTAAAAATCACAGTATAAGTCAGTTCATCTGGTTGGAGCTCCCAAACAGAAACGGATGAACCGAATCAGATTTTGTTGTGACTCCACAGATACCCAAGTCAAACTTATCCCTTTTTTACGTCGAAGATTAAAATAGTAGATTGTTTACGTAGAGAGCAAACAACTATTTTAAAGGCGAGTGTTTTTTGAATCCAGAGCGCAGCGGATCCTGAGTGCAGAGTGTAGGTACTTGGTTATTGTTTTTGTTAACCAATACCATAAATAAGGCTGGTTTTCCACAAGAGCTGTGGAGGGCGAGTGTAGGTAAAACTACACTGATAGAATTGCCACAGATTTAAATTAGTGTTTATTACTGGAATAAGCATTATGGAGATTGGTTTAAGTTTCATGAAAATACTCGTCCCTTATTGGATCCCACAATGTATGCTTAGCTGGTAACTTACTCTTTTTACTAAATGAGATAGTTTTGGCTCAGAAAAATATTACTGGTAGAGAGGAATCTTTAACTTACAGGTATCTTTTCAATTTGATCAGTTTACTTCTTGTTTTGTTATGGATATACTCGCGCTTGACCACTATCTCACCTAATGGTAAGCGATGATGTGGTCGACGGTGAAGCACGCTTGCCTAGAAGTAACCTATTCACTCTTGACTTAAAGACCCCTAGACTGTAGTTATCGGGGAACACAGACTCTGGCAAACAAAAACTTGGTTATAAAGAAGTTTCAATCAGATAGAATGTGTAATAGATATCTATCATAGTTCTATTGATTTTGTCAACCAAAAAACAATATCCAGTCTCTATATTTTACAATAGTAAAATAAAAGTAGTCGAGAGGTTTGTTAGGAAATAAAATCACACACAGAATTCCTTCAAAATGCAAAATGTAGTTGATCTATTGTTCAGTGGTGTGATGATGTGATCTGTCATGTACTTACACAGTGGACTATGAATAAAACACACAACAAGGAATTAATTAACATGTACCAACTGTGTTTGATAATAAAAAATTAAATTCAAGTCTTATGTGGATTAGAACTGTGCCTACACAATTTATTTTTTAACACTTCAAGTTTTTGTACTAAGTATGTTGTAGAATTAAATAGTAAAGAAAGTAGTACCATCGTAGGAATGCCATAGTACAATTTTTTTGCAGCAGTACAGAATGTGACTACAGTGTCAAAGACTTTTCAGATTACTATCTCAGCAATGTTTATTACTCTAAGATAATACCACACTGGAGATGTGTAAACATTGATAAGAAGAATATTAAAAAAAAAACCCATGTGTCATGTTTGAGATGACCTGAAGAAAGAAATACATTGAACTGTAACTTGGTAATGATGTGAGTGGTTGAAAATATTTCTAAGTACTTGTTCAAAGTTTAACCCCTATATTTCAAGTGTACTCCAACTCAACACCACTTCGGATCGTTGAAAATACAGCTTGTTATTTATTGACATGGTTTTTCCGTTGCCATGACAACTGAGTCGACTGGAGGTCATTCCAACTGACTTGGACTGTGGATATAACCTTATATTGATCTGAACTTGGTCTGGGGCCAAACTATCAATGTCAAAGAAATCATGATCCTGTTGGGATAGTGCTAATCATCCTACATAGCTATATCTCTTGTCTCTTTCACACCGGACTAATGTCTTAGTAATGTATCAGCAGTGTTATACAAACTAGGCTGTTCTAGACAAACAAACACAGACACCAGATAGTAATAAATAGATAAGTAGAACATACTGAAGAAATATTTTTTAATTTGTTTCAATATTTGATAATTTTTTATATATGTATTTTTTTATAATTTTGATTATTGTGGGGTTGAAGTTTAAATCCCATGCAATTTTTATTGTATTCCGTGGGAAATGGGGTCGCACATTTGGTGGCATTATTTTATAATTCTTATTGTAAATTATAATGTGTAACTATTTTGCCCCTCAAATAAATAGCATACTGCACAATTTCTGTTTATGATCAAGCGACTCATGAACTTGATAACTCCTAATCATAAACAATTTTATTGCCAATCAAAAACAAATCATAGCTATCATCTTAACTTGTGTTGTGAGCTATCAGTGATAAAATATATACCGAGTTAGGTTAACTATGAATAAACAAAAGGTACTCTATCATTGTTAGTCATCAATCTATGACTATCACAGTACGGTATCAGTGGTGGTCCATTGGTAACGGCCATGACTTACAACTTGTAAGGCGTGGCTTCGAACCCAGGCAGGCGCATTACTTTGTGTAAATTATTTCACACCACTGCTCTCAAAACGGTGAAGGAAAACATTGTGAGGAAACCGGCATGTCTTAGAAACATAAATTCGAAGACATATGACATCAAACAACATGCACTGGGCCTGCATGGTGGATTAAGGCCCATTCCCTCTCACAGAGTGGAGGCCTGCATGCAGAACAGACCAAGTGTGAGTGGGAAAAGGGGTCCATCTATCCTATCCAACAATGATAGTACAAACAAGAATGTTATACTGAGGATACACATTATATTAGCAATGATTTTGGTTCAAATGCCAAAATGTAAGCGATTGATCACAATAAATTCCGATAATGCTTGGCATTCCCATACAATTTTCCAATCACTAAGGTGACATTTTATTTGATATAATGTCACTTTTCTAGAGCCTCAGGCCTGAATAAGTAATATAATGGAATTATATAAATATGTAACATTTGCATTGCAAATAAATTTACAAGGATGTTCTTCAGCATTTCCTTTGTTGCAGTAGTTGGCATTTGTTTGTTAAAAACTGATAATATCTATTTCACATACTTATAACAAGGTCTCTGCAGTTCTGAATGTTGTTTGATTGCAAGTTACAGCAAAAAAATATTTATTTTGTGGAAAAGAGATTGGAGAAGTCCTTTGGCTTGCAGTGCGACAATATAGGCCAATATAATCCAACTAGATTAATGCAATTATTAACACCTTCAACGCCACTCATGAGACACAATAGAAAATGTATTGTCACCGGTGACCGGAGTGGTGTTGAGTATTTTGTTCTGAATTATAACAAGGACTTCACGACAATATAAATGTTTACCAACTATGCAGTTGCCTACAATTTTCTTTTTCTCCTATTTGCATCTGCAAGGAGTTTCTAATATAAACACATGTAATTGTTTTCCAATCCCTCAAGACATGTGATTATACACTACAATGTCTGTAATAAATCAACAAATTACCTGAACAATCCGCAAGCGGAAGCACGGGAAGTGAACCAGTCACCGCCAGCAAGGCGTTGGACGAGCGGTACAAAATGCTGTTCCAAAGCCTGGGGAGTGTGGTGAGCGGCTACGGCACGTAGTGATGCCACAGCCTTGTCGCGGACCACTGTCTCTTCTACGGTGGCAAGAGATTCCAGCGGTGGGAGAAGACAGTGCGCAAACTCACCACCACCAACGAGGTTGATGAAATTTCCTATAACCATTTAAATGTATATTAAGTATTAGGATGAATCAAGTGACTCTAATTCATATTTTGAGCATTTTGGATTGTTAAAAATACTACTAATAATCTTATCTTACTAATGTTATAAATGTGAAAGTTTGGATGATGGGAGTGATGTATGTTTGCTATTCAATCACACCAGAACGGCTCAACAGATATGAAATTTGGTACAGCTATAGATTTCATCATTTCATCCCAGTATAATGTTTCCTTATGATGATAAAACACTTTACACATGGGTGAAGCTACTGGCAGAAGCTAGAACTACTATTTAATTCTAACCAAATGTTTAAAATTTAGTAAAATGTGTCTTTTCTTAATTGTTAGCTGAAGTTAACGATTCTGAGTTAACTAGGGATAAAAAAACTCGGCCTTATTAGCCTATTTCAATCTGGCCGTGATTCTTCATCACAACTCATAAGAAAATTAAATAGCAAAACTGGACAGTTGGTTTTCACTAGTAGTTAAATATTACATTGATACTTATTTTCAGTAATATGATCAATCAATCAGATCAATATGATTAGTACTTACTATGATTTTCTGCGCGAAAAACATGTTTATACCTATATCTTTATATTAAGGCCCAAAACTATTGCTTTTTTTATAACCAAAATCATAGACGTTATGATGGTAAAGCTTTGTCTCATGAAACAGGTAAAAAAACAACAATTAATTAGGTTATTAAAATATACAATGTCGAGATACAGATTATGTTCTGGCGACATTTGTTGCGATGTTACTTACCCAGTTGTTCGGCAAGGGCGAGTAAAACTTCATCTTCATCGTAAATGGTCTCCGTCAGGAAAGGGATCAGCTCCGACCTGGTTCTCTCCACGCCCAGGGCCAACGCGATGGTCGATAGTTTTTTGATGGAATTCAAACGAAGTTGTACATCCTCGTTTTTCAACTCGTCTATGAGCACCGCAATAGGATACAGTGACTCATCCGTCCCAGAGTCGCTCGCTGCCATTTTTGTATTGTTTGCGCTGCTTCGATTTCAAATTTCACGAACTATTAAAGATTTTCACTAGATTTATGAAACTATTGCGAGTATTATCATAAAAACGAACGCTAGGTATTGAACTCAAATGCAGCAAAATGGCAGCTTGTGTTTTCTTTTTAATTTTCAACTTCCCTTTGGTCGATATTTCCAAGCACAGGTACAAAGCTATTCAGCCAACAACCATAGATAAAAAAATAGCGATGCTAAGAATAATAAACTCAATCAATAAAAAATAGATCAAATTTATTATCAGTAATTATTAACCATGTTTAAAAGAATAATATTATTAATATATATAAAATATTCAGATAGAGTACATTGAAATGATAGCTGTCTAGCGCCATCTAGTTTCCAAACTAAATACTAATTACTCACCTCTGAAGAAGGATGTTTTGCGGTTTTACGTGTGGTTAGAATACGTATTTCTGCAACACGGCTTGTAGCCTGAACAGCTTGATGGCTTTTAACAAATAGGATGGCTTTTAACAAATAGGATAACTATCAGCCAGGGGCGTGTAGGTACTTATAGAAAATGGTGCCTAGGACACGCATACTCGTATTATTTATTTATTTATTTATTAAAACTTTATGCACAAGTACAAAGGCGGACTTAATGCCTTAGGCATTTTCTACCAGTCGACCTTAGGGTGGTGCAGAGATAAAAATAAGGCAGGTGCAACTAAATAAACGGAAACATTAAGAAAAACATATATAAAAAGAATTTATACAAATATATACTTATATATATACATACATACATACATAAACAATGTAATAGAGAAACCGAAACCAACAAATCAATTCAGTGATGATTCTGCAAACTTCTTCCGAATGTGCTCACGTGCCTTAAATTTGAAAGAGAACCGACTGGTTGCCATCCTGATATTCTGAGGGAGCGCATTCCAAAGAGAGATAGCCTGGACAAAGAAGGACGAGTGAATAAACCCAGAGCGGTGCGAGGGACATTGTAGAAGACGATTATGGGTGGAGCGTAGATTTTTACTGTGAGCAGAGTTGCGGTCCTTCGTAAATTATTTTAGGTAATTTAAAAACTAGACTAAATGACTAATTATAAAAATCATAAATCTCTCTAATATATAATAGTAGTCTATGCATAAATCTTAGATAAAAAACATAAAATATCTATATTGCCAGTAAGACTACAAACTTATCTACCTATATTAAAACTTTTTGGTATGGTAATGAGGTAAAAAAATAATCGTTGATTGAAAGAGCGAGCGAACCGAGCTCGAAATATTTTCACCTCTGATTGATTACACTGCCGACTTTTGCAGAAAAGCTTCAAGAGAGTCAATGCAAAGAATCAAGAGAATTTAAAATGCAAAAAAATACAACCAACTTCCAAATAAAAACACTACAAACACACACTACACTACCATCCCATCTTCCTTGCACGGTGGGCTGCGCTGGGGCGGCTGTTGCAGGTGCTGAAACCTGAAACGGCGCAAATCTATGTATTTGAGCCGTTTGGGGTTGAAACACTAGGGCCATGGGGTCCGAGTGCACACCTATTATTTCGAGATATCGCCAAACGGTTGGTCGACTCTTCACGAGACCAGAGGGCTGGCCTTTTTTTTGGCCAAAGAATCAGCATTGCCATCCAACGTGGGAATGCTGCCAGCCTTCTGGGCACTTTTCCTGTTGACAGCGATGTGGACGAATTTTTTGACGCCCCGTAAATGTACACATTTTATTCTTACTTTATTTCTAATATTAGTTTGTAAATAATAATAAACACAAATTAACTACTACAAAGTGAAAAATAACTTCAATTTCGGAAGTCGGTTTTATTGTTTTCATTTCTTCGTTTTTTGACACCGACTTCCGAAATTGAAGATATTTCTCACTTTGTAGTAGTTAATTTGTGTTTATTATTATTTACAAACTAATATTATAAATAAAGTAAGAATAAAAATAATGTAAGTAAGAATAAAAACACTGAGGAAGTCGGTTGTATTTTTTGTAAAAAGTGTTTTTCTTTTTTTCCCTAACATACTTGGATCAGTTCTATAGGCTAGGTACCAATAATGCCCAAAGTGAAGCCAGAATAGATTGACCCGATAACATGAAACTCAAACAAAAGCGGTGGAATATGATTATACCAAGGTGAACTTTTTACAACAGCGTACACCTTTACAGTATACCAGTGTGATGTTATGTTAAGAAATGGTGAAAACTATAAACAGAAATGCGATTGCAGCTATCCCAAGTCACTTGCCGTTATTTATTGAAGACTTCTGATGTAGATATATCTCCAAAGTTCTTCATTAGATCTTGATGAAAATGACAAGCACCAGCTTTCAAATAAAAAAAGAATCATCAAAATCGGTTAACCCAGTAACAAGTTCCGAGGTAACACACATAAAAAAAAATACAGTCGAATTGATAACCTTTTCCTTTTTGGGAAGACGGTTAAAAAGCGCACGAAGCGTGCTTGAACATTGAAAAACCTTGCCTCGGATAGGTTTTTATTACCTAGCAGTCTAGCTAGCTTAGCGACGAATGATTTTAAGATATGGAAGTCGACTGTAGCATAAATGAGGGAGACCTAAGGCACGTGGTCTCATTGCTAAGAAAGAAAAATTGGTTCAAATAAATGTCACTAGATGGCGCGACATGTACACAAAAAACAATAAAATGTGTGTAAAATTAACATTTTCTGGAATTGAACATAAAAATTGTATGTTCTTGTTTAATCAACTCTCCTAAGTACAAAATTATGGAATATTGGGCTCTTAATTCACATTTCAAAGATTATTTGAACGGATCATTTAAAATTGATCGCAGTAGATGGCGCATTTTTAAATTACTGAGGCATTCCACTCGATTGTTAAAATTTGCATTGTAACGCTTTTAGTTGCAAAAAAAACTGTAAAAACGTGCAAAAAAATACTATAAAACGAACCTTCACTGTATTTAAAGAAAAAAATATTCACGAACCAAGTAAACGCTTTTACATGCAAGCCGCTGCTAACACCATCTATTGCCGTGAAACGGGATCAAACGCGATTGATGTACTTACAAAAATAACAAGAATATTCAGATAAAAACGCTAGTTACGTCGGCACGGTTTCTTTGTATGGGATGAGGCATCTGTATGCTAGTAATAAATTATCTGTGCCTAAGGATATCAAAATAAATAATAAATTTTTCATCCCACCATCTCGGAAAGAGTATTTTTAATCTTCAATATCTGAGTGGAAAAGCCGTTTTTATTCACTACAGGATAAAGTAAATTGAATTTAGAACATCGTGTGCACTAAGTTTGTGAATTAAAAAAAAACATTAGACCTATTTACTGCTACCTCTATGGTGCCGAATATATCCAAAGACCTTATACGTATTTCTTACTACTAGACTGTGCACCAAAAATTTTTGTTTAGCTAAAATGAAATCTATTATCATACATCTAGGTTAGCTATTCCCTTATAAGCGGTAGCTAACCAAAAGCGGTCCTGAGCGAGAGGGTGCCCGCTGGTAGTGTGTCCTTGTCTGACATCTTGCCAGCTCAACTAATCTTTGGGTTTGGTAGAAATGGTAGAAAATTTTATATTTTCTTTTTTATGTAATACCAAAACGAACGAATAAAAAATATATTTAAATACGTTTCAAAGTCTATAAAACTTTGAAGCGTATTTAAATATTTTTACTGTTCCTTTAATTCATCAATTCATTGTATTTAAAAAATAATTCATTAATTCTGTGTAAGAGTAGTACTTTTAAATGTTTGGGCCTGGTAATACTAAATGTAAGGCCACCAGGTTGGAGTTTTTGGCGGGATTTTTTCGAGTGAAGTTCAGCGGCTGTTAATATTATTCGCAAATTGATTTCTAGTGGAATAAAATTGGTGTAGTTTTGTTTCTCAACTGTCTACTCAACTGGACAATATGTGAAATCATTGAGATCCTTTGGGGTATTTCAAAGCATCGTCTGAAGACTGCAGGATCATCTAACGCCTCTCCTTCATGAGCTTGAGAGTAAGATCAGAGAGTTTTTTTTTCCTATTTATACGATGGGTCTTGAAGAATAAGACTTATGCAGACTTGGGATTTGAGGATTATCGAGTCCTCCCCGAATACACCATCGTAAACTGCTCAATTACTCCGGTCATCTTATCGTCGGTCCGGATTCCAGAGTGTGCGCGTGTTGTACGTTGCCAGGTCCTGTCGTCGGTATTTGTTGGGGTAGCCGGATCTCGTCCGGGATTCATTGTACCCCTTGCCATACCGTAACCTAGACCGCTACCGTAGTCGAAGTTAGGCAGGCTGCCGGGCACTAGGGGCTATGTTTTATTTGTGCTATTCATGGGGAGTACTTTGCAGGCGGGTTGGCGATCCCAGTATGGTTGTTACAAATGCACAGAGAACGCTGCTGATCATTCTCTGGTTTATCCCTTAGTCGCCTCTTACGACACCAATGGAAAAACCTGGGATGTCGAAATTCTGTACGCTCGACACCGACTCGGTAAGTGACGTAGATTCCAAAAAATATACACTCATTTTTTTTTCAATTAATTTGGTAGGTTTAGGTGGCGAGGTAGCATAAATACATATATTGGGATACTTACACTATTGTTTTTACAATCAATTTGTCCCGTGTTATGTTTGGTCATGGTCACCTCATTAGAAAGAGACACACTACCAACGGGAGCCCTCTCGCTCGGACCGGTTTTTGCGCCATAGTGCACAGTCTAGTAGTAAGAAGTATAAGGTCTTTGAATATATCATACAACTTTTTTTTAATTTGTTAAAAACTCAGACTCGGAACCTTCTTGGTGTTCTTTTTTCAATTTGCTTTGTACGCGGTTCTAACCATCTCCCTCTCTCTCCAACATTCACGCCAAGGGAATCCGATGAATCGGTACAACTATTAAGTATGACAGATAGTTTACCGACAAGTAAAATTTCACAATTTAAAAACCCCCGACACATTTATCTTGCGAAAACACCCCGATTCAAACAGTAAAATGCCCATAACTTTTGAACGGCTGAACCGATTTTATTCAAACATAGCTAAGAACACTCTCGACAAAATTACCTTTCAAACAAAAAAAAACTAAATCAAATTCGGTTCATCCGTTTAGGCGCTATGATGCCACAGACTGACACACAGATACACAGATACACAGCAACACACGTGAAACTTATAACACCCCTCTTTTTCCGGCGGGGGTTAAAAAACAGTACACAAGTGACTAACACCAATATTACAGTACCAAACATTGATGTATTAAAAATAGGGTACCAAACAAAAATATTACACTCAATTTAAATAACTGTAGCAACGTTACTTTAAAATTTTCTTAATTATACCTTAGTATTATTTAGTTATAATTTAAAGATTATTCTGTAATACTTACCTGTCATAATGTAGTAATTAATACCTAAACTGAAATAAAAGTGTACCTATCTTGTGATTGTAAACGTTTTTTTTTTGCATTTAGTCATTTATTTCCTCGCTGAGGTGGAATGAAAAGTTACGTGTTGCACTCGAGTGCAAAGATTTTTCACCTCGTGCTCTTTTGATTCCCTCGCTAACGCTCAGGATTCTAATTTTGAATCACTCGCTGCGCTCGTGATTCAATTTTAGAATCCTTCGCTTGCTCGGTCATCAAAATTGAACACGCGGTTAAAAAGCAACTTTGCACTCTTGTATAACAAATAACTATTAGCACCTCGCCTCGGATAGGTTATTTTTTTTACGTTCATCTAAAGGAATGTGTTCTGAGGCTTCTTCAATATTTGTATTCATAGGAGTTACTGTGTCGACTCATGCAACAAATCGCTTGTAAATTTTTAGCACCCTGCCTCGAATAGTTTAGATTTTCTTTTGACAAACAAGAAGACGGGGCGGCATCCTATAAGAGCTTAGCAGTACTTGGCTTAAAAAATATGCTTGGCTGTAGGGGCTGAATTGCGCGTTCGACCTCAGTTAGCCTCAGTCGCAGGTTGTAGACCCAAAACCGATAGGGTACTTCCGGTTGACCTAGAATTGTCAATTTTGGTTAAAAGCAAGGTAAAGGGAAAATTCCAAAAAATAAAAAAATTGAAAATTAAGGTAAATTTTGGTACCTACAAGTTTTCGCGAAAATCTAAATTTTATTCCAATTCCATATCTTTGATTTTTATACACCTAATAGGGACTATAGACGTCAGTATCTGGTATAAATTTAAATTTGCTAGGTCCACCCGTTTCTGAGAAAATCGGTGGTGACACACGGACAGACGGACAAGAGAGTGATCTTATAAGGGTTTCTTTTATAGGGTTCCGTACCCAAAAGGTAGAAACGGGACCCTATTACTAAGACTTCACGATCCGTCTGTCTGTCTGTCTGTATGCCCGTCTGTCACCAGGCTGTATTTCATGAACCGTGATAGCTAGACAGTTGAAATTTTCACAGATGATGTATTTCTGTTGCCACTATAACAACAAATACTAAAAACAGAATAAAATAAATATTTGAGTGGGGCTCCCATACAACAAACGTGTTTTTTTGCGAATATGTTACGGAACCCTTCGTGCGCGTGTCCGACTCGCACCTGGCCAGTCTTTTTTACCTTTTGAGGTACGGAAGCCTAAAAATACATGTTTTGAAAAATACATGTTTTTACAAAATCGAGTAATCAGTGTTCAAGAAAACTTTTCAGTCAATTTCTTAACACAACTTTCAACAAGGCGTAGTGTGGAGAAACATTGCTGCAGCAGTTTCTCTAGGCGCTTTGGCGGAAGATCTTGCGTTCAAAAACTCGTGCTTTGTATCCAGCAACACGCCTCGCTTTAATAATAATATAATTTATTTCAAAATTCAGACAATTTACAGTCCATTTCTTGTTAGTAACAAAAAACTTATACAACTAGTGTTAGTAAAAGGTACATTACAAATCAAATAAACATTAACAAAATATTGCCATTTGATTAAAACCACAATTAATCAAAAATATGTAAATTAATAATGAAAATGTCAAAAATAAAAAGATTTTAAATGTCAAGAAGATGTTGTAAATAATTAAATTTAAATTAACATGTCAAAAAATTATTATAACTTAAAAATCATAGAATAAAATTAATTCAATTGACAATAAAATTCAATGAGGACCAAACTTTCGTTACTTCTTTCCGACTTGTAACATAATACAATGGACACAACATAATATAACACAATACAGGCAAAGCTGGCCCTCCTTCCACTGTTTCGGGAACCTCCCAGCCGTAAGGCACGCACTGAAGAGGTCCCGAAACCTAACCTCCATGAGGGACGCTGCGATGGCCACCACCCGTGCGGGGACGCCATCTGGTCCAGGGGCCGTCTTCTTCGCGCGGAGGGACAGAACCCCCGCGCGAAGTTCCTCCGCCGATACCGGAGGGACCTCCTCCTCCGGCGAAGCCATTCCCCCCCCCCCAGTGGGGGGTTCATCGTTGGTGGGGTGAACTCGGTCCTGCGCAGAAACAGGGACCGGACCACCCCATCCAGCAACGCCGGCTCCAGGGTCTCCGTAAATGGGGGACCAAAGGGGCGCAGTTGATTCCGCGCCACCTTATATGGCCTCCAAAACGGATCCCTGTCGAGGCCCTCCAGCATCTCGGCCCTCGCCGAGTCCTTGGCGCACATAGCCGACTTGAGGACCGTCTTTGCCTCTAGGTAAGAGGCGTAGAGGCGGTCCTCCCCGGCCTGAAACCGGGTAGTGCGCCGCCGACTCCGCGTGTAGGCCCTCCTGGCCTCCACGCAGGCGGCCCGGAGCCCCGCCAGCTCCTCCGACCACCAATAAACGGCGCGACGGGGAGCCGGGCGGCGTGACCGAGGCATGCTGGCGTTGCACACCTCGGTCAGGGACGCCTTGATCTGGACCGCTGCCACGTCCACGTCCAGGACCAGCTCGACAGGGGGTGAGAGCCAGTCCTGGAGAAAGGCTGCCTCCTTGGCTGCCTCCCGGTCCAGGCGGGTGAGAGCCCACCGCGGGAAGGGAGATTGGCCCGAGCGGGCCGTCCCCCCCCGGGGGCCGGTGGAGATGTCGAACCGCACGTATCGGTGGTCCGACAAGGTCTCCTCCGTCTCCACCCGCCAGTTCACTACGCGGGCGGCCAGGGCAGGGGTGGCAAACGAGACGTCTACCACCGATCCTCCCTGTTGCCGCACACACGTGTGGACCACCCCCCTGTTGAGGAGGGACACGCCGCACGAGGCCGCCCAGAATTCGACGGCGCATCCCCGTACGTTGCAGGAGGCAGCCGGGTTGCCCCAAGCCTCCGACTTGGCGTTAAGGTCGCCCAATATGGTGACCTGGCGTGGTGCCGCCCTCCCGGCGACTGCCGTAAGGATTTCGAGGACTTCCTCCCTCCGGTATCGGCGGAGGAACTTCGCGCGGGGGTTCTGTCCCTCCGCGCGAAGAAGACGGCCCCTGGACCAGATGGCGTCCCCGCACGGGTGGTGGCCATCGCAGCGTCCCTCATGGAGGTTAGGTTTCGGGACCTCTTCAGTGCGTGCCTTACGGCTGGGAGGTTCCCGAAACAGTGGAAGGAGGGCCAGCTTTGCCTGTATTGTGTTATATTATGTTGTGTCCATTGTATTATGTTACAAGTCGGAAAGAAGTAACGAAAGTTTGGTCCTCATTGAATTTTATTGTCAATTGAATTAATTTTATTCTATGATTTTTAAGTTATAATAATTTTTTGACATGTTAATTTAAATTTAATTATTTACAACATCTTCTTGACATTTAAAATCTTTTTATTTTTGACATTTTCATTATTAATTTACATATTTTTGATTAATTGTGGTTTTAATCAAATGGCAATATTTTGTTAATGTTTATTTGATTTGTAATGTACCTTTTACTAACACTAGTTGTATAAGTTTTTTGTTACTAACAAGAAATGGACTGTAAATTGTCTGAATTTTGAAATAAATTATATTATTATTAAAGCGAGGCGTGTTGCTGGATACAAAGCACGAGTTTTTGAACGCAAGATCTTCCGCCAAAGCGCCTAGAGAAACTGCTGCAGCAATGTTTCTCCACACTACGCCTTGTTGAAAGTTGTGTTAAGAAATTGACTGAAAAGTTTTCTTGAACACTGATTACTCGATTTTGTAAAAACATGTATTTTTCAAAACATGTATTTTTAGGCTTCCGTACCTCAAAAGGTAAAAAAGACTGGCCAGGTGCGAGTCGGACACGCGCACGAAGGGTTCCGTAACATATTCGCAAAAAAACACGTTTGTTGTATGGGAGCCCCACTCAAATATTTATTTTATTCTGTTTTTAGTATTTGTTGTTATAGTGGCAACAGAAATACATCATCTGTGAAAATTTCAACTGTCTAGCTATCACGGTTCATGAAATACAGCCTGGTGACAGACGGGCATACAGACAGACAGACAGACGGATCGTGAAGTCTTAGTAATAGGGTCCCGTTTCTACCTTTTGGGTACGGAACCCTATAAAAGAAACCCTTATAAGATCACTCTCTTGTCCGTCTGTCCGTGTGTCACCACCGATTTTCTCAGAAACGGGTGGACCTAGCAAATTTAAATTTATACCAGATACTGACGTCTATAGTCCCTATTAGGTGTATAAAAATCAAAGATATGGAATTGGAATAAAATTTAGATTTTCGCGAAAACTTGTAGGTACCAAAATTTACCTTAATTTTCAATTTTTTTATTTTTTGGAATTTTCCCTTTACCTTGCTTTTAACCAAAATTGACAATTCTAGGTCAACCGGAAGTACCCTATCGGTTTTGGGTCTACAACCTGCGACTGAGGCTAACTGAGGTCGAACGCGCAATTCAGCCCCTACAGCCAAGCATATTTTTTAAGCCAAGTACTGCTAAGCTCTTATAGGATGCCGCCCCGTCTTCTTGTTTGTCAAAAGAAAATCTAAACTATTCGAGGCAGGGTGCTAAAAATTTACAAGCGATTTGTTGCATGAGTCGACACAGTAACTCCTATGAATACAAATATTGAAGAAGCCTCAGAACACATTCCTTTAGATGAACGTAAAAAAAATAACCTATCCGAGGCGAGGTGCTAATAGTTATTTGTTATACAAGAGTGCAAAGTTGCTTTTTAACCGCGTGTTCAATTTTGATGACCGAGCAAGCGAAGGATTCTAAAATTGAATCACGAGCGCAGCGAGTGATTCAAAATTAGAATCCTGAGCGTTAGCGAGGGAATCAAAAGAGCACGAGGTGAAAAATCTTTGCACTCGAGTGCAACACGTAACTTTTCATTCCACCTCAGCGAGGAAATAAATGACTAAATGCAAAAAAAAAACGTTTACAATCACAAGATAGGTACACTTTTATTTCAGTTTAGGTATTAATTACTACATTATGACAGGTAAGTATTACAGAATAATCTTTAAATTATAACTAAATAATACTAAGGTATAATTAAGAAAATTTTAAAGTAACGTTGCTACAGTTATTTAAATTGAGTGTAATATTTTTGTTTGGTACCCTATTTTTAATACATCAATGTTTGGTACTGTAATATTGGTGTTAGTCACTTGTGTACTGTTTTTTAACCCCCGCCGGAAAAAGAGGGGTGTTATAAGTTTCACGTGTGTTGCTGTGTATCTGTGTATCTGTGTGTCAGTCTGTGGCATCATAGCGCCTAAACGGATGAACATGATGAATTCGACGGCGCATCCCCGTACGTTGCAGGAGGCAGCCGGGTTGCCCCAAGCCTCCGACTTGGCGTTAAGGTCGCCCAATATGGTGACCTGGCGTGGTGCCGCCCTCCCGGCGACTGCCGTAAGGATTTCGAGGAAGTCCTCGAAATCCCTTAGAGGGCGGTTTGGGGAGAAATAGACCCCCACCAGGGCCGTATCCCCCCCCCCCCCCCCCCCCCCGGGGCGGCCACGTATCCCGGTCCCCTCTCTAAAAGCGAGAGGGGAGGAGAGTCCGTGGAGGACCGCGCCACCAACGCCACCAAGCCGTCCCGGTCGCCCAGCCAGGTACTGGGGACCGAGTAAGGCTCGGCGACAACCGCCACGTCCACCAACCACTCGGCCATGATCTGCGTCAGCAGATCCTGGGCCACCCCGCAGTGGTTGGTGTTCGCCTGGAGGATGCGATGTTCGTGTCTATTCATCGGACATCGCACCCCCCTCCTCCTCAGCCAGGCTGCCAGCAGCCGAAAGCCCTTCTTCCGCCACGGCGGAGGTAGCGGCAGGCTTACTCGGCGCCTGTGCTTTTCCTTCGCAGCAACCCGCTCCTCCAACTCCTGCTCGAGCTGCGTCCGCCGAGACACGTCCAACTGAAGTTGGGCGTCTGCCAGGCCTACGTCGTGGGTGTCCGCCTTTTTGGCCTTCGCCGATCCCGAGGGGCCATCGGATCCTTCCTTAAGGAAGGCCCGCTTCCGCGACTGCGATCGAGAGCCTTCCCCGACCTCCATCGAGCTGGCTTTTGATACCACTGACTCGTTATCGGAGTCCACTTCTTCCGGCCTTCCTCCATAGAAGGTCCTGCCTTCTTCAGCCGCTGAAGCGTCACGGTGGCCCTGAGAAGGGCCTTTTGGTTGGCCCTGAGAAGGGCCTTTGGGTTGGTCCTTAGAAGGGCCTTTTTTCTTAATAAAATGCCCGCGGGCGTCTCGCGCATGGGTAGGCATTGCCTCCGCAGGGATCGTAACTAAAACCGCAATAGAATAAAATGATAGCTACGAATGCACAGCGCACTTTAGCCGTACCCAGTCTGCCACTCCGTTACGGTGGTCAGAACTGGGACGTTACCAGGGGACACTACGAGGAAGTATGCGCTGTGGGGGGTCCCCCAAGTTCGCCTAACCTAACCTAACCTTGCGTTAGAGGTCGAACGACCTTGGACCTTGCGGCCCCGCTCGCGATCGGCAAAGGCAGCACCTCTTCGTCTCTCGGCGGCCGGCATGAATCAGGCTAGCGCTCAGCTGGACAATCTGGGTGCAAAGGGAAAAGCGCCAAAAGCTGAGACAGCAGGCGGCTCTAGAAGGGACTCCTACAGGAAGATCTTCAAAGAGGCCGCGCGCTATTCTCAGTGGCGACAGCGGGGACATGACAGCCAAGAGAATGAAGACCTAAGGTCAATCGTCTTCGACCGGATCCTGGGAGGGATGCGGTGGTGGCTGTGAAACTCAGTCAAGTACCCGGAGGAGTACTTGAAGGCGGAGGATCTAGTGCCAATCCAGGCGATCATAATTGAGAAACTGGAAGAAGCACCGGATCCTCTACCTGTCTTCACGATTGCTCTCGGAGTTGTCGCGGGTGCTGTGCATTATGTATCCTGCGACAACTCTGACGCAGCTTGCTGGTTTCGGGGTTTCGTCATCAAGGCCGCGGGCTCTTCCAGGAGGAATTGAACGATACTGATTCAAGTTCATGGAAGAAGACGAGGGAGAGGCACCCACTGCGGAAGCAGGAGTAGCGCCCTCCGAAGACGGACCACCGCAGTATGAGAAGGCCATCGACGAAGTCTCTGCTCAAGACGTAGCTCAGGAGTCAGAGATCCAGACCAGGGCGTTAGAGGTGGACCTCGAACACATATCCATACATCCAAGATGGAGGGACCAAGGTGTGTACAAATCAATTTGCATCATTGCAGAGCCGCTACAGCCCTTCTGGTTTGGCAACTGAAGCTTAACACATACGACGTTGCCGACGTGGTCTTATTTGTATAAAGGGACTATAAAAGGCTTAGGTGGGACAGGGGGTATGGCGCTCTATGACTGTCCAACTAACGACGTGAGTACTTGTATCTATATCAGGGGCGGTATAGAGGCAATGACCTTACGTACTTTCCGTTACAGGGATCTCACAACAACTTTGATCCAATTGGGGACGGGAACAGAGAAAAAGAGAATTATCCTTGCCTCTGCCTATCTCCCATATCAACAAAAGGAACCAGTAACACCACTAATCAGAAGACTGATTGACTACGGCAACCAAAAAAACCTCGACCTGATACTTGCTGCGATGCGAATGCACAACACGTTGTTTGGAGCAGCTCAGATGTCAACAAACAAGGGGAGGATTTGTTGGACTTTGTGGTAAGCTCTTCTTTACAAATCCTTAATGCAGCCAATAAATCTACTTTCAGGACCTCTGCGAGAACTGAAGTTATTGACCTGACACTGGCTTCAAAGAGAGCCAGCATTCATATTGAAAATTGGCATGAATAGGACGAAATCTCTCTGTCTGACCATAATTACATATGCTTTAGGTTTAGGACGGCGGGAGAAGCCGAAACTAGATAAAGGAGAAACCCAAGGCATATAAATTGGGAGTCGTGCAGGAGGGACCTAAAAGTAAATCTAGGGAGCCCTAAAGGTAAGCTTAATTCCATACTGGATATAGATTTTGAAGCGGACAGAAACAAGGCGGGCACCATCGGTGCATAGGAAGATAATTGCCCAGAGAAAAAGGCCTTTTGCAAAAAGGTACCATGGTGGACTTCTGAACTAGCTAAAACACGTCAGGTAACACGACAGGCCTTTATTGATCCAAAAGCCAGAAAGGATTTTTCTGGCTATCATAGCATGCTGATGAGGTATAGGTACATGGCGGTATGCAAGGCTAATAGAACTAATTGGCGGCAACATTGCACCTCCATCGAAGCTCTGCCAAATGGAATGAGGTTGTGCAAAGCAATGTCCATGACTAAGACAAACCCACTATCATCTGTAAAGGATAACAATGGGTATCTCACGGAAACTGGACAGGTCACTCTGGGTGTGATGTTTAGGACTCACTTCCCAGAATATATACTGCGCGACAGCGAAGAAGAGGAACCAGTCACAAGGGACGAGCTCACAAGGCACACGTCCAAAAATAACTGGCAAACGGCAAAGAAAGTGGTAGATGTATATAAACTGAAGCTTACCAAAGCGGGCTTCCAGCCTCTCAAATCCTGTCCAGGGATTGATGGAGATGGTACATGCCATCCCGACCAGGGATGGCATCTACCCAATACTATTGCAAGAAGGGGCATCTGTTTTGATATCCCATTTGATTAAGCTCTACAGAGCCTGCATAGCCTTTGGGTACGTACCCAAGGCATGGAGGGAGGTCAAAGTCATCTTACACCAAAGGTGGGTAGACCGAATTAAGAAGAATCTAAAGCTTACAGGCCCATCAGTCTATCATCCTTTCTATTTTCGTTTCTCTTAAAAGCTCTGGAGAAACTGGTAGACAGGTAACTAAGAGAGGGATCACTTAAAGTATTCCCTCTACATAAACTACAGTTCGCCTACAGCCCTGGCAAATCTACGGAAACGGCATTGCACTATGTGGCGAGTCGAGCCGAGGCTGCGTTAGAGGGACAAGAGATCTGTGTCGGGGCGTTCCTCGACATACAGGAATATGATGGTTAAATTCGAGGCAAGGACTGTTGCCGGTTGTTGCTTGGTTGTTGCTGTTGTCTGTAGCTGTTGTTGGGCTGTTGCTGGACTATGGAATGTCTCTAAGCCAAAGACTAACCATACAAAGTTTGATGAAAATGAAGGCCTGGATCGGGTAACAAGCATGATGACCGTTATAATACAAACTATGTTTGTGTTTGAAAGGTCTTTTAAGGCCAAATCACTACAAGAGTGGACTGGACGAAGGGACTCGATCCACCAGAACAATATAGTCTGGTGTGGTACACTGATGGATCCAAAATGGAATCAGACACAGGAGCGGGAATATACGCAAAAGGTTACAAATGCAGCAAAAGCTTAGGGAAGATGGCAACTGTATTCCAAGCAGAAAAATATGCCATAATAACCTGTGCTTAAGACAATATAGATAGAGGAACCAGAGGTAAATCCATATATATTCTTAGTGACAGTCAGGCTGCAATCAAAGACATGGCATCCTACAAAGTTGACTCCCTCTAGACTTATTCTGGATGCTGTCCAGAACCTAAACAGTCTTGGGAAGCACGACGGGGTAAGACTGATGTGTGTCCCTGGGCACAAAGGAATCCATGGTAACGAAGTGGCAGATGAACTTGCAAGAGAGGGCTCATCAAATGATTTTGTGGTTCCAAAACCATGTGTAGGCATTTCGACGTGTTTCGTAAAAGCCACATTTAGGGAGCTTGCAGATCACAGACAAGGAACACATTGGCTGTCTATTACCGGTCTACAACACTCCAATAAATTCCTAGGCTCTACGTTCAAAGCCCGGGAATGCATTTGGAATGTGAGCCGGTGGCAAAGCCGCCACCTGTTTGGGGCCTTTACTGGGCACTTTGGTATCAACGACATGCTCATGAAGATGGGTCTAACCGCGACACCCATGTGCAGGTTGTGTGGGGATGCACTGGTTAGTAAGCGAATGAGTCTCCTAGGGGTTGGATACCCAAAACCAGAAGACTAGGCTCATATCTCCTAGTCTCGTTGTAAAACTCATGAGAAGAGTTTTCAATGAGATTGGGGAGGAGTAAGTTATCTAGGGGACCACAATACAATGGGTTGAATCATTTTATTTCTGTACCTAAGTTGGTTTGTACAAACACTTTTACATGTCGATCATATTTTTTAAAACTAGATGTGGTCGGCGTTTCCTATCTGAATACTCTGAGAAGAAAGGCCGAAACAAACTCAGAATATTCTGCTGGCGCAGAATAATAACACTGATCCTAACCTAACCCACCTAGTTGGGCAAATTACACACAAAAATCTTTGAATACATTCTTTTTAAAAAATCATGATTGTATTGGAAATTGGAATGACACTTGACAACTATTTTTTCTTTTCTGCTCGATGACAGTTAAACGACTGTTTTTTCTGCTTGAAACTAGTGTCATGGAGAATGCAAATTTTAATTTTATTTTCTGTGTTTGTTAACAATATTTTGTGTTTTAAGTAGTGTATAAATGCTATGGGAAGCGATGATCTCAATGCTTCTATCGCACACATCGCCTTGTGCTGCGTGGCCGGACGGGGGATTAGTCGGCTGAGTGGGGCCAGCTTCACACATCCCGGCATGCACGCAAATTTTTTCATACACGGTGTATTGGGAATCCTTCATTACCAAAGTAAGTACCGTGATACACATCAGGCCCAGTTCTTCCACAGGTCGATCAGAGCGACCGCTCCAGGCGCCAAAACAGGCGTAAACCAGACGCGAATGAGCTCTTCTGTGGTAAAAAAAAACTATAAATTCATTTTTCTTAATTTTTGGATGAACATACATGAAGACAAGCAAAAAAGGGCTAGACATCCTTTTTCGCTTGTCTTTATGAATGTCCGTCACCCTGGGACAGAGAAGGTGTCTGTTAGGCTCTTACCACCTTCGGCTAATAGCGTCGAACCATAGCCAAGGTAGAGTCAGTTGGCTTATTACAGTCGCGAACAATTCCTATGCTACTACAGTAGCTTTGAAAACTATGTGTCGCTATGACTATGTCCTAACAGAAGTGGAAAATGCGTCTATGGATTTTTATATGTCTTAACATTTCCATTATCATTTTCCTACAGGCGGAATTCTCGGTGACGATTTAAACACTTTCTACACGATTAGCTTGAAGGCTGTCCGGTACCTGGCGCTTCCATGCCTGAACGCGGATCTCCGGCGGGACGACCAGACCCTGTCGATGCTTCATGTGCTGTCCGGAGTGGTTCCCTTCGCTATTTCGTTGGCTGGGGAGGACAATATCCCTCTTGGGAACCTGGCTATTGCCCTTAATATCATCTCTCTGTGCCATTACTCCCACACGCACAACCGAGAGTTTGGGTGGTATACGGCGGGTGCCGCTTGCTTGGCGTACTTTGTGACGCCACAGACGGGCCAGAAATTCATCTTTCCGCTGTGCCTGGCACTCATGGAGTATTTCGCGTACAGGGTCTACCATGTGCACTATGACGCACCGCCCCCCCCGCCACCCCGCCGGTAAACTATGATTGTAATCGTTTTTTGAATACATTGTTTTTGTTTTAACGTGATTTTTATTTTCCTCATTTATCAAGTGTTGTTGTGATACAATCAAGTAATCATATTTCTAGTTGTAGGTAGTTGTCAACATTACAATATGTGCATCTGGACTGAGGGCCCATTTTTTAAATCGTTGTGTATCGAAGTAAGACTTAAAGGGCAATTAGTTAAAAATAGTAAAAACATAATGCAATGGGCCTAAAATCTCTTAAATGTGAATTAAAACAGTTATGATTAAATTACTTGGGCCCTCAATCCAGACGCGTGCATAATAAACTGGCATAGCCTAAATCTCAGAAAGTACTATCTCTAGGTTAATCATTTTTATTTAGGAATTTAGTTAAGAACTTCTTAAATATTTTAAGAAATTCCCAAATCTGTAGAATATGACATTACAGATTTATGGCGGTATATCTAGGGCCCTCAATCCCCTCTGCAGCAGAAGGACAGATTAGCAAAATCCCCGAATAGCAAAATCCCAGATAAGCAGAAGGACAGATTTGTATAAAGGCAGAAGTACAGACCCACAGAAAACAAAATAAAATTGAATAGTTACAATTTGTAAAATTTTATTTGAAAGTAGTATTTTTTTTTATTCGTTATAAACTCGCGTTTGGCCAAATGGCCACTATCTCGCCTGATGTTAAGTGATGATATGGTTGAAGGTGAAGCACGCTTGCCTAGAAGTACCCTAGTCACTCTTGAATTGAAGAGTGAATAGGTTCCCTCTGCAGCAGAAGGACAGATAAACAAAATCCCGGAATAGCAAAATCCCAGATTAGCAGAAGGACAGATTTGCATAAAGGCAGAAGTACAGACCCACACAGAAAACAAAAATAAAATTGAATAGTTACAATTGGTAAAATTTTATTTGAAAGTATCTAGTTTTTTTTTTAATTTGTTGTAAGCTCGCGTTTGACCACTATCTCGCCTAAGTGATGGTGTGGTCGAAAGTGAAGCACGCTTGCCTAGAAAAAACCTATTCACTCTTGACCTGAAGACCCCTAGGTTTTAGCTATCAGGTCACGGCGCACAGTGTGTTCTGGTGCGCCGGTGATGGGGGGTACTCCCCAGAGGAGGGTCCGGTGACGGACAGCCGCGGCGGGTTCGCGGTGAGTGCTAACGCGTACCCGTGTTCTCGCCATAAGCAGCACAGGAGGACACCGTGGAGTTTAAGTGGGTTAGAGTCCCACATAACTGCGCTATCTCCCCGTGGTAGCGCAGTATGCATGAGCATTTCTCCAGGCTAAAAAAAAAAAAAAGCTGTACGCACAATTAAAGTATTTTCAAAACGCTTTGTGCGTATGGGTGGGATATTCACCATGTATCGATGGCGCTTTGCCGTACGTCTTGTTATCTGATGATGGAAAGGGTTAGGCAGAATCAAATTGTGCAGTTCCATCGCACACTCCCCGAAATGTAACCGATAGAAAACCGACAGGCTGGCAACCTCCGGCCGTCGTCGGTGTTCAAGGCTCTGGAGCTTTCAGTCGACCAGCACATCGTTCCCGATCGGCCGATCCCGACGGGCCGACGGGACTGACGTCAGTCGTTCAACCGCACTCATACTTTTAAGTTAGTTCCTAGTTTAGAGTAAATTTAATTATGTAATTGTTGAAAGTGTTACGAGATAATAATATAGTACGATTTTATTTTATCGTGAATAATTATTTCATTTGGCCCACCATTACCTAAAATGATGAATGACTATAAGTAACATGATACATTTTATTATTTTTTACGGACTTTATACATAAAGAGATTGGTTTTGAATATGTTAAATGCCAATGAAAAAGAACCATTTTGATGGAGAGAGATGACATAAAACTACAAAGATCGAGTTTTTGAAATGCCAGTGGAGTTCATGGAATCGTATTCTAGTTTTCTAGTTCTGAATGAGGTTTTAAGTTAGTTAGTTAGTTTTTAGTTTGATTTAAATGATATATAATAAATTAGTACATAAATTAATATTCAATTGTTTTATTTTTCCTATGTTAATAACCCGATGTATAACAACATTATTCATACACGGAAGTCGGTGTCATAAAACGAAGAAACGAAAACAAGAACACCGACTTCCGAAATTGAAGTTATTTTTCACTTTGTAGTGTTTTTGTTTGGAAGTCGGTTGTTTTTTTTGTTGTGTCAATGTTGAAGGTGAAAATAGCATTGTATAGCCGTCTCTTTCACTCGCTTATGTATGTCACATCGTCCTATCTCGCTTACTCTATGCAGTATACTCGATGACAAACTGTTTCTTACGCAATGGTTGGCAGGACCAAGTTCAAAGACACAAAGATCCGCTGTGACTACTATAATATAGGTACCTCATGTTCATTAATACTAAAGACATAAATAAAAATTAAACAGTATCAAGATCGTTTATTCCAATTTCCCCAGTATTGCACACAACAAATTTTTATTTCCACATTCGCCATGAGATTCTGGTAGACCTATACTACGATTTGTAACTTTTTTGACGGCGACAGTACATTATCTGCCTTTTTGCAAATCTGTCCTTCTGCTAATCTGGGATTTTGCTATTCCGGGATTTTGCTTATCTGTCCTTCTGCTGCAGAGGGAATAGGTTAGGTTAGTTTTAGCTATTGTCTTTGTTTCCTACAAAGACGCCGCGCCGGCAGGGAATTCCACTCCTTAGCTGTACGCACAATGAAAATATTTTCTAAACGCTTTATGCGTATGGGTGGGTTATCCACCATGTACCGATGGCGCATTACGCCGTACTTACGTCTAGTTGTCCGATGATGGAAAGGGCTAGGCAGAATCAAATTGAGCAGTTCCATCGCACACTCCTTGAAATGTAACCGATAGAAAACCGACAGGCTGGCAACTCGTCGTCGGTGACTCGGTGTTCAAGGCTCTGGAGCTCTGAGCCTATCAGCGCATTGTTGCCGATCAAGTTGGTATTTGGCAGATCCGTCCCAGGGGTGAAAGCAGTACTCCATGCACACCATACACCTTTAGATATATATAAAGCAAACAGGTCACAAATTGATAATACGGTTACTATGATTTGTAACTTTTTTGACGGTGACAGTACATTATCTGCCTTAATGCGAATCTGTCCTTCTGCTAATCTGGGATTTTGCTATTCCGGGCTTTTGCTTAACTGTCCTTCTGCTGCAGAGGGCCTCAAAAAAAAAAAAAAAGATTACATTTATATTATTTAAACAAAAGAAAATAAAACGAGTTAAAAAGGTAACAAATGTTAACAAGCATCTAGAAGGCCTACAATGTTCACACATTTACAAAACAATCGGTAAAGGAATCTATACAAAAGTAAAATAAAATAAAAAAAGACTAAATCTAACATGTGGCACAAATATTGTTATCAGTGCTGTAACTATTCTTAGCCCTTTGGCTATGAAGATGATTGAAAACCATTGTAAAAAGAATAATCAAAATAAGGACAAAAAAAACAAAGAATTAATGAGATTGAGAATAGTTAGAGACAACCACATATTTGTGCCGTTTATGAGTTACCAGGGAAGCCGCATGCGCAGAAGGAGCTAAAGCCAAAATTTTTATCTTCAACGTAGTCCTTGATTTTATAATATGCTTTTTTAATAAGGACACGTTTGATGTAGTTTTTGAACTTTCCATCGGTCAGTTCTATAACTGACTTTGGCAACTTGTTATAAAAGCGTATACTGTTTATATAAAAAGACTTGCTAGTTTTTGTTAATCTGAATTTGGGTATTACAATTTCGTGCTTACTGCGTGTATTTAAATTATGTAAGTCGCTTCTAGTTTTGAGTTTTTTTTTCGCTTTTAGTTTTTTTTTAAAAGCCCTCGATTTTTGCGGACATACAAAATACATTCCAAAATATAGAGTGAAGGTAGAGTCAGTATATCGATTTCTTTAAATTTTTCTCTAAGGGACTCGCGAGGACCCATTTTATAGATCGCGCGGATTGCCCTCTTTTGTAAGATGAAAATTGAGTCAACATCAGCTGCTGATCCCCACAGCAGAATGCCATAAGACATAATACTGTGGAAATAAGCATAATATACTAACCTAGCTGTGGCTACATCGGTTAACTGCCTTATTTTCCTTACTGCATATGCAGCTGAACTTAACCTAACCGAAAGAGTTCTAATGTGCGCGCCCCACTGCAGTTTTGAATCGATAGTAATCCCTAAGAATACAGTTTCAGCTATAACTTCAAGACTTTTGCCGTCAAGATTTAAATTTAGGTCACGTTGTGGTACATTTGGTAAAGAGAACTTAAGACATTTAGTTTTTGTCGCATTCAGTAAAAGATTGTTAGCTGCGAACCATTTTGTGAGAATAATAAGACTTTCGTTGACATGTAAGACATCCGTATCTTTCCTATCTATTTTAAAAATTAGCGAATTATCATCAGCAAATAGAATTATATCCGATAATTTGGCCATCATAAAAGGGAGATCATTAATGTAAACAAGAAAAAGGAAAGGGCCGAGAATTGAACCTTGGGGCACGCCCATCTTGACTAGAGACCCGGAGGACGTCACCCCATTAACATTCACTTTTTGCTGTCGGTTTGATAAATATGAAAGCACAAAGAAGATCAGCAGCTTGTCCTCGAATTCCGTAGTGGTGTAATTTACAGATCAGTGTGTTGTGGTCGACGCAGTCGAACGCTTTTGAGAGATCATAGAAAATGCCAATGGCATCCTGGGACTTCTCCCAAGATTCCAAAATGCGACTGATGAGTCTTACTCCCGCGTCCGTTGTCGACCTACCTTTCGTGAAACCAAACTGCTGACTATGCAGGATACCATTTGAATTGAAGTGAGACAAAATCTGATCCAGCATGATTTTTTCATAGATTTTACTCAATGCTGGAAGAACGGATATAGGTCTATAATTAGAGGGATCACTCTTACAACCTGATTTGAAAATTGGTACTACTTTGCTGTGTTTCATTAAGTCAGGAAACGTGCCGCTGTCCAGACATTGATTGAATATGCCTGTTAGGACAGGAGCAATTGAGTCAATAATATCTTCAAGAACCCTAACGGATATCCCCCATAAGTCTTCAGTATTTTTTATATTGAGACTTTTGAACACGTTTTTAATTGTACCAATACATATTGGTTTAAATTTAAAGGTCGGTATGTCTTTGGTAAAGTTTTCTTTAAGAAGAGCTTCAGCTAATTTAGATGAGGAGGGAAGAGACTTCGTAACCTCTAACGGAATGTTGGTAAAGAACTTTTCTAATGTCTCAGCGACTTCTTGCTTATCAGAAATGGTTTGATTATTTATTTTCAAAGACAACTCATTCTGATCGCGTTGTTGTGTCTTTCCAGTTTCTCTATTAATTAATTGCCACACAGTTTTTATTTTATTATTTGAAACACCAATTTTGTTAATTATTATTTGAGATTTTGCTTGAGCGCAGACTCTTTTAAATATTTTGGAATAGTTTCTAACATAAGTGTGAAAAACTTTATCGGAAGTCAAAGATTTTTCGTAATATAAATTATATAAGATATCTCGGCTTTTTCTTATGCCCACAGTGGCCCATTCACTAAATTTTGATTTGGAATTGTAAAAGAATTTAATTTATTTTTAGTAAGAGGTCTTAATCGAATTGATTTAACTAGGTTTAATTTTATATCCGACTCAAAAGATACTAGTTGACCAGTATGGTCTGACCTAACGCCACTAATTACAAACGAATCTTTTACTTTACAATTAGTGAATACATTATCTATGCACGAAGCTAAAGTTGCTGTTATTCTTGTTGGTTCATTAAATAAATATTTTAAGTTGAATGATTTGAACAATGAAATGAGCTTACATTTTTCAGGTGAATTGACTAACAGATCTATATTTAAATCACCACAAACAAAGACTAATTTATTATCTCTGAAAAGTTTACATAATAATTCTTCCATTGAAATTAAAAACAATGAGAAGTTTGATGCTGGTAGTCTGTTAACACACAAGATAGTATGCCCCTCAACCTCTGCACATGCTACCTCACATAAGCGATCAACAGAGTAAGCAGTGATACCCTTCCTTTCCTTATATTTGAGATGACTGTTACAAAGTATCAAGGTACCACCACCCACTGTGGATCTGTTGTACGCGCTGGCAACTGAAAAATTATTTACATTAAACAACATCCTATCTGGTTTTAACCAAGTTTCACAAAAACATAGGATATCCATGTGGTATTTAACTACTAACAATTCCACGTCTAAAATTTTGCCGGAGAAGCGATTTATATTTTGATGATATAGTAAAATATTACTATTCGTCTTAATATTACTAATAATAATATTACAGTGCAACATAAAAGAGTAGAAGTTAAATATTTGGGAACTAAAAGTTTTCATTTTCTGGCAACATCTAAAATGAGTACTTGAGCTGTCAATTCATCTCGATCGGTTTTGATTTTCGTAAGAATTTTGGTTTTTGTGTGATATTTCTGTGTGTGAATAGAAAAACTGTGGCAAAACATGAATAAGGTAATTCGTGGAGGTGCCCGTGATATAGTTTACAAAGTTTATATGCGGTGTATAGCCGAATTCCAAGCTGGAAGCTTCTATCCAACTTAAAAGATGTTTACCATCGTACAGCAGATTTTACTGGTAAGTAACTATTGAAAATTGCACTAAACGTTAATTACAAACGATTGATACATTCAGGGAGCAAAATTTTCGAACCAAATATCATTTACAATTTATTTGTTTACCATTTTTGAGGTTATGCTAAGATAAACAAATAGCGTTGTAGTTATAGTGCGACTTAACAACGTTGATAGTAAGGCAACAAAAATTTATGTAGTTTATTGCGGATACGAAATATTTTTTTATGCTATACCATATTTGTTTATGCAAGCGACTAAATGGAAAGAAACAAATTTAAAATATATTCACGTTTATTTACCGCGGAACTTCGTTCGTCGGTCTGACAGTGATTCTTTTTTTTGCTTGTTTTAGGTGTTTCTGTAAGCATAGTGCGCAGAATCGTGCAACACGGCATTGAAAACGGTGGGAAACTCTGAACACTAGCTAAACACAGGGAAAGTCGTCCCCCAAAGGTATTGGACGACTTTATATTGAATGCAATTGATTATTAAAAATACTTATTTTTTGTGAAGTTGTTGTTTTATTTCTACTTAATATCAAATATTTAATAAACATAATTATTTAATGTATTACTATTTTTACTTATTTACTCATTATTTAAACCCAATAAATAAATAATACTATTCAAGTATCAAGATCAGCTGGGTCATACTAACTGGGTTGCTATCTGAGCGATTGTGGCGCCCTCATTTATTTTCTACACTTTTATGTCGCACTGTACTACTCGTTCCGAAACAGCCCTCTCAAAAGTATGAAAAACTATCTAAGCATTTTTCATCATCGTCATCATCACAGCTGAAATAATACAGCGTAATCAATGCTGAGCATAAGGCCTCCAAGTGTCGTCACATTAGCCGATCCCCTGCATCCTTTGTGTCCCTGGCAACAAGAAAAAACAACCAATTCCTTTGTCTTCCCCTTAAGAGGGGTAACCAACCAAGCCAATACTGAGAGCATGTCTAATGCATGCCTGCCGGAGTGCTGGCCCATTGTCAATCTCCCGCAGAGACAATCGCATTAGATCGTAGAAACATGGAAAGTATTAAGTAAGTAGGTTGGTAATTTTGATATACTTATATTTTTTCATGGTAAAAGGAAATTGAAACAAAGGAATTTTGCGCGTAAAGCCTTGGTGGGAGTGTATGCTAAGGCCGCTAAAGACAAATATACATACACTCTAAAACGTTACTCGCCTTCTGAGGCAGTCGGATAAAACACTTCTTTGGTTGTCACGTTTATCTTTCATCCCTTTGGAAATACGTCAAATGAAGATATGTCAACCTCTTATTACGAAGTATTTTTAACCAACTTCAAAAAGGAAGCGGTTCTTAAATCGTTTGTATTTTTTTTACTAGTTGAACCGATTTTGATGATTCTTTTTTATTTAAAAGCTGGCGCGTCTCATGTGATCCCATTTAATTTTTTGATCAAGATCTGACGAGTAGTTTTTGGTACCGTACCAAAGACACTGACTGCCAAAAATAAAGTTATTTTTCGGTTTGGCGTTTTTTATATATTTTTGTTATTTTTCTCTTTTAAGTTTTGGTTATTTTCGTATTTTCTCTCTTTTCTTTATTTTCTTTATTTTCTTTTCTTTCTTTCCTTTCTTTCTTTTCTTTCTTTTCTTTCTTTTCTTTCTTTTCTTTCTTTTCTTGATTTTCTTGATTTTCTTGATTTTCTTTCTTTTCTTTCCTTTCTTGATTTTCTTTCTTTTCTTGATTTTCTTACTTTTCTTACTTTTCTTTCTTTTCCTTCTTTTCTTTCAATTCTTTCTTTTCCTTTTTTTCTTTCTTTTCTTTCTTTCCTTTATTTTCATTCTTTCCTTTCTATTCTTTTCTTTTCTTTTCTTTTCTTTTCTTTTCTTTTCTTTTCTTTTCTTTTCTTTTCTTTTCTTTTCTTTTCTTTTCTTTTCTTTTCTTTTCTTTTCTTTTCTTTTCTTTTCTTTTCTTTTCTTTTCTTTTCTTTCCTTTTCTTTTCTTTTCTTTTCTTTTCTTTCCTTTCTTTCTTTTCTTTCTTTTCTTTCTTTCCTTTTCTTTTCTTTTCTTTCCTTTCTTTCTTTTCTTTCTTTTCTTTCTTTTCTTTCTTTTCTTTTCTTTCTTTTCTTTTGATACTTTGTTCTTCATTTCTTTAAAAAGTTTTAAAAAAGTTCCTACGCCGAACTAAAGACGAAAGTGTAAAGCACTCAAAATGTGATTCTATTTTAAGTCGAGCGTACTCCCGTGAGTTTTAAATCAGTTCTCTGAAGTGTAGCCGACGATGGTTATTTTTGCACGAATTACGTTTATTTTTGATGTCTTTATAATATTCTTCATAAGATTAATACTCTGTGGGCCCGTTGGGCCGAAGGGCCGTATATATAAATTTCTCTGTGCCGTTGGGTAATACACGTGTCAGTAGGGTTGCCAGGTGTCCCAAAAAAGCCAGACATAGGGCAAGGCTCTAGACAAAGACAAGTCGACCACTTCATCGCTTGTCATCAGGTGAGTTAGTGGTCAAGCGCGAGCCTACCAATAATAAATAAATAAAAAAGGTGTCATTCTTTCAGCGCCGGCTATTGTCGAAATGTCAAAATGTAAGGGGTTGATCCTCAGAGCAATGACTATTTATTTTTGATCACATTTCGAAAGCGTTTGACATGCCCATACCACAAGGCCCCAGCGCTAACATAGAATGTTTGGTTCAAATAAATGTCACTAGATGGCGCGATATTAAATTGTGTGTAAAATAAACATTTTCTAGGATTGATCAGAAAAATTGTACCTATGTTCTTTTTAACCGATTTCCCAAAAAGGAGGAGGTTATCAATTCTACTGTATATATTTTTTTTTATTGTGTTACCTTTGAACTATTTACTAGGTGAACCGATTTTGATATTTTTTTTTAATTGAAAGCTGATTTGTGATATTGTGCTTGTCTTGTGGTCCCATTTATATTTCATCAAGATCAGATGAAGAACTTCGGAAATGTACGTCAGAACTCTTCAGTAAATGACGGCAAATCGCTCGGGATAGCTGCAATCGCATGTCTGTTTATTATTTACACCATTTCATAACATAACATCACACTGGTGTGCTCTATAGGGGTACGCAGGTGTAAACAGTTCACCCTGGTATAGGTAATCTCATTCCACCGGTTTTATGTTTAAGTTTCATGTTATTGGGTTCATCTATTCTGGCATCACTTTCGGCATTATAGGTACTTAGCCTATAGAACTGGTTCATTATGTACCACAACTAAAAAGTGAAAAATAAAAACTTTTTACAAAAAAATACAACCGACTTCTAATTAAAACACTACAAAGTGAAAAATAACTTCAATTTTGCAAAAAATTAAGATACATAAACAGGAACGCCGACTTACAAAATTTAAGTTATTTTTCACTTTGTAGTGTTTTTTCTTAATCAACTAAGCACAAAATTATGGAATATTGGCTCTTAATTCACATTTCAAAGATTATTTGAACTGATCATTTGAAATTGATGCCACTAGATAGTTCGGTTTTAAAATATTATTAAATTCTGAGGCATACCACTCGACTTTAAAATTTGTATTGTAATACATTTTGGTACAATCAACCTGTAAACGTTAAAAAAAATACTATAAAACAAAACGTCACTGTATTTAAAGAAAAAAATAGTCACGAACCAAGAAAACCAAGAAAATACTTGCAAGTCGCTGCTAACACCATCTATAGCCGTGGACCAGAACCGAACGCGATAGATGTACTTATAAAAAATAATCATCATTCATCATAATCAGACGAAAAACGCTAGTTACGTCGGCACGGTTTCTTTGTATGGCATGAGGCATCTGTATGCTAGTATTATATTATCTGTGGCCATACGTTCTTGACATCATTACAAGAAGTTTTTGGCGGGATCTTGTCGAGTGAAGTTCAGTGGCTGTTAATATTATTTGCAAATTGATTCCTAGTGGATATTGTGGTATATTATTGGTGTAGTTTTGTGTCTCAACTGTCTACGCAACTGGGTAATTTGTGAAATCATTGATAGAAGCGATCTCGGGATAGTGGAGCGGAGTATTTTATTGTAGTATTGACTGCCTCCGCAAAGCTTACTGGGAAGACTGACTCGATACAATTTGCTGCCAAATACTCCAAAAAACATGAGAATCTGTTACATCCGCATTCTAATGCAAAATAAAGAATAACAGCGAAATAATAAAATGGCTAAAAGGTCCTAGCAACCAGGCCATAAAACTTAAATATAAAAAAAAGACATCATTACAATCGTTATCACCACGCTTTTAATTATAGTATGCCACTTCTCTGCAGCCTCTGGTTACCTTTATTCATAGCAGGTTTGCTCTTGAAGTTTTAATATCGTGTCCGACTGTTTGGCCAGTATTACGAGTATGAAGAAGACTGATTTATCTAATCTTATTTCATTTATTTAGACAATTTTACGGTGAAGAAAAATCCTGGGTTGACGTAATGTTTGTCTATTTACAACTAAGACACAATAAATATTTTGTATGTTTAGCCAAATATCCAGCTAAAGTGGCTGCGCTGTTCGCTTTTCCGGTTTTAGGATTTGGAAAAGTGGTAACCCTGTTCCGATATTAGATAGATTTGGATTCTGAAAATGTCTGAACTGAACTGTTTTGATTATAGTTGTTTTTCAATACCTCTCCTTTTCCTAGAAAAACCTGTGGTAACTGGATTAACAGTAACATACTTAAATAAAACATCATATAAGTATTCCCTGATGAGGTAGGCAGCTAAGTGTTGAGGCGTCTTTCTGCTCTGTGTGTGGAATTAGTAGGTACCTTTTAGGATTTTTTTGTATTTATATTATATGATACATATTGCGTATAAATTATATATTATAATACTTTTACAATCTCGGGACCCTAGGGTCCCGGTCCTTTGAAAAGCGTGCGAGGAGCCGAAGACAACTCGCAGAGGCCCCGTTAGGCATGTATCAGGAAATGTGACATCAACCGCTGATTATCCCTGTATGCACTACGCAACTGCACTGTTGGACAATCCCCGGTTGGTGCAGGACTATTGCAAATTATGGAGAAAAAATGTATTGGGCTATGGATTTTTAAGTTTAGTGGATCGATTGCCCAAAACTATTGGAGGACTACCGGCCCCTGCCCGACCACTGTTGAACTACACGGCTATAAAATGGCAGGGGGCGACTTGCTCACTCAATTAATGGGCCCCCAAAAAGGGTCGCTAGCACTTTAGTAACTTAGTGCCAAGGTGGCAACATATCCGGAGATAGAAGTAGAGTGGTATAGCACGGCTATCAGGACAATCCCGGCAGTACCGTCAAGATCCCTACCAGCATCTTACTGGGTTAACTTCCTTCCTCCGAGCACGTTTGCTCTTGCGTTTATCCACTCAAGCCAGCCAATTAAGGCAAGAGAGAGGTGAGAGCTCTGGTCTCCGTCAGTTTTCACTCCAATCAGCCAATAAAGGCAAGCCAGAGATGAGGAACAAGACTTCGCCCTGGAGATCAGGTCCGTGGGGTCGCCACTGCCCACCAGCTCGCAACAAAGCTGCCCTGCGGATTGTATCTGTCTTAGTCTGGCCCCTCACCCTAGGCATGTTGCAGCAAATTAGAATCTACCGGCACAAACCTAGGGACCATTGACGCGCGCAAGACCCACCACGACGTCAAGGTAGAGATACTGCGGTGGAGAAAAAATAAAAATGAAAATTAAAAAAAGAAAGAAAATATTATTATCTATTTTGATTTTCTGCAAGTCGTCTTAAATGGGTTGTATGTAGGACGCCTAGATGATCTCGAATTGATCCGAATTACAGACGTGTTGATATATTATATAGTTTATTTATAAAAATTAGTTATGTTACTTTAAAGATATTAAGCCGGTGTCAAAACAGTTGTCCATTTAATCATCAAGTTACAAAAGGTTTCACACATAGTTCGTCTGTTCCAACGATAATTATACGCAATTGACTAAAATATCGGTATCAACACATGTTGCCATTCCCCGGCCATTAGACTTGAAACTGATACTTTAGGAGAAACAATAAATATTATGGTTACAAAGCGAAACATTGGTGGTGCCAAAATGATTTCGGTTTATATTGAGAAGAAACAGCTGTTATTCTTTATTTCCAATGGACAAAATATGTACATACTTAAACAGTTAACAAAGCTAAAACAATACTTTCATATTCATATTCATATTCATTTAATCATTTGTAGACATAGGTAACATTAGGTCTTAAATAACATTTTTGCCGCTATGTTAGCCAAAAATAGCATACAAGTATATCACAATTAGATTAATAAATAAGATTCATTCATTATTATTACAAAATGTCAATACAATTATTAATACATAGTTACAGCACACAAAATTATAAGTTTGTAATGTCACAATATTAAACAAGTACAATGTCATATAATTCATACACAATGTCAATACAATTATTAAAAATTACAGCACATAAAATTATAAATTTGAAATGTCACAATATTAAATAAGTACAATGTCATATAATCCATTTTTTGTCATATCTTATCTTCTAAGTATTCAGTGACACTGTAATAGGCCTTAGAAATCAAAAGCTTTTTCAAAGTACTTTTAAAAACATTCAAAGATTGTATCTGTAGCAGTTCTTTTGGCAAATGATTATACAACCTTGGTGCCATGCAGAATATACTACTATTCAAAAAATGCGTTCTATTAAAAGGGAAACATATGTGATTTTTATAGCGTGTACTTCTCATTTTTTCAAACAGATTGATATTGTTCTTCACAAATATTAACATTTCATATATGTAAATACATGGCACGGTCAAAATATTCAAATCAATGAAGTATGGCTTGCAACTATCAGTCTTTTTTAGTTTACAAATAGCCCTAACACACCTCTTTTGTGATATTAATATCATTTCCCTGGAAGTTGAGTACTTACTAACTTATATCATGGGGTCCCAGCGCTATCAAAGAAAATTTGGTTCTAATAAATTTCACTAGATGCCGCGATATGCATTGATTTGTTACTGAATTGTGTGTAGTTGCGTACAATTTAACTTTTCTAGAATTGATCATAAAAATTGCATTTACTTTTTTAACAACTCTTTATAGAATATTAGCTGATAGCTCATAATTCACATTTCAAAGATTATTTGAACAGTTAATTTAAAATTGATTCCAATAGATGGCGTGGTTTTCAATTTCTGAGGCATGCCACTCGATTTTTTAATTTGTATTGTAACACATTTTGGTACAATGAATCTTTAATAACGTGCAAAAAAATACTATAAAACAAATAAAACCCTTTTACTTGCAAGTCACTGCTAACACCATCTTTCATCACTCATAACTTTAGGGCTAGATAATGATGAGACAAATTGACATAATTTTTTATTTTGTACGTACATCGTCAAACAGTGGAGGATTCTCTGGACTACGTTTGAATGGAAGAATGATTGACTAGGGCAACCTTAAGAACCGAACTAAAAAGCTGTAAACAAGAAGAAATCATGCTGTGCCGACTGCTCCAGCTCGCGAATATGTATCCTTCGACTGCACAGCATGATTTTTGTTCTTGTTTACTTACAGCTTTTTAGTTCGATTACTGTAATAAGCAGTCGGGTTTTTATTTTTAAATTAACTTTTTTCTAATGATTATTTGCACTAGTACTTAGGTAGTACCAAGTAATACAGTTCTCGCATTAAACTAGTTTTTATTTTTCACTATCAGACCTGCAATCTGTGTTTTAAGATACAAAATATCTTCCGATAGATGGCTGGAAATTCTAAAGGTAGTATCGTTAAAGTAAACGCAAAATATCATAGGCATTTCCATAAATATTAAATACTTAACCATAAAATTAGCATCGATATTGCAAAATACAAATCAAACATTCTTAAAAATAAAATAGGAAAGCTTCCTCAAAGAACGTTCGCCATTTTAATTAAATCAAACGCAGATTTAAATAAAATGCTAATAAGAATGGTTCCCGACAATTTAAATAAATAACTAATGTTGGACTAATTTATGAAGAAGAGTCGCCATTGGCCAATTAGCGCGGCATTTGAGTAAATGAGGGCAAAGCATACGTGACCGGAAAGATCGAGTTTTCTATCATTTTATAGATAAGTATTGCACAATTTATGAGACTGAAGAGTTATTTATGAAGTATCGTTCATTCACTGCAAGCGCTTTTGCTCGCATCTGCGCTCCCGATCACTGTAAGCATTTTTTCGGGCGAAAATGTAGCAACAGATTTTTTTATTTTTTTTGGGCTGGGTCGTCATCCAATGACTTAAGAGACTTGGTGAAAGTGTAACTTTATATCAGTGAAATGCTAGGTCCTAGGATTAATTTGCATAAATATAATAGTGATCCTAGATTTGATTTTTGTACATGTGATTTTCAAAGAAATCATCATTTGCCGCAAATCATGTTTAGTTACTGTTCAGCCAGAAGATACTGGGTTCAATTCTCGAGCAAGGCAAAGTCATCATCTGCATAGCCTTTTCCCAACTATGTTGGGGTCGGTTTCCAGTCTAACCGGATTCAGCTGAGTACGAGTGTTTTACATGAAGCGACTACCTATCTGACTTCCACAACCCCGTAACTGGGTAACAGCGGTACCCCTTGGCTAGACTGGTGTCAGATTTCAAGGATCTGACTACTCGTAACGATTGACAAAGATCTTCAAATGACATCCGGGACCGGCTTAACGTGCTTTCCGAGGCACACAAGAAACTCGGTATGTTGAAATGGTCACCCATCTACGGACCGACATCGTCAAGCGTTGCTAAACCTTGAAGATCGACCCGTGCGGCCGGTATTATTTAGCCACGAGCTCCTCCCGAGCAGGCAAAATGTATCAGATATTCCTTCTACTCTGTAGCAGCACGGAACTCTTCTCTTCCTTCTTTCATAGATGGCAGAATGTGAGCAAGGCTATGTGGCTCGAATACTATCCAAAGAAGTAGTAGAAGCTGGATGAAATATGCCGAGAATCGAGATAAAGATTTGCGCCAGGCACGACGCATACCATAAAAAGAACAAAAAACTTAAATACAATCATTACAAAGTATGCGTCATAACTACGCAAAACGGTCATCGCTCAGCATAATGCTGGGACTCGTGTGCGAGATATAGCCACAGCGCTGGTTTTCAGCGATAGCCGGTGTCGACTGGGTGACTCCGAATCAATGAAACCTTAGTGGCAAGTGACGGAGCGAACAGTTTTATTTATCAATAATTTATGGAGAAGCCCGGCGATGAAATACCTAGTATTTAACTGTTTATCTACTTTTACTATAATAGTTACATCATAAGAAGCGACTTATTCGTGATCAAGAGATCCATTTTATAGCCTAACCAAAGGCTATTGCCCGTGCCTCCATAGGCTTATTACTAGATAAATTCAGGTGTAAGTGGCAGGCTAGGCAAAAGCGTAATTCGGCAGTTACCTAATGTTTTGGCTCACACATAACTCTTTGGGTCACTTACACGGATTAAACCGGGTTGAACCTTGGTTGAACCATAGTAATAATTTTGAAGCACCTAATTTAGGTCCGTTTTAGTTTGTCTAGGGAAGTCCGTTGCCTAATTTTATAAGAATATGGCTTCCCGGTAACGTGATATCTCTTGTTCATTTCCAGAGCTGAGCAATGGTGGCCGAAAGGTAGTGTCCTGACTTATTTGCTTGGACCTTGTAGGTCGTGGATTCGAACCCATTTATTGACTGTGTGAAGGAAAGCTTCGTGAGAAAACTGTCATGTCCTATCAACACAGTCTTACTACTAGATATCGTGTTAACTAGTATATAGATTGTGGACGTTTTATAGGCAGTCGGTCCACTTAAAGATACTGGTACTCAGCATCATCAGGTTAGACTGGAAGCCAACACCAACATGTTTGAAAAAAGCTAGACCCAGAAGTAATTTTGAAATTTGGAAGGAGAATGCTCATCGATGTATGGAATCCCGTACCAAGCTGCATCAAAATCAAACTTTGTTTTTTATAGACTACACTGACCATGTAAACTCCTACAAAACTTCTTTTTGAAAACAAAACCCGGGTTTTGGAGTTATTTCATAAAATCGAAAATAACCTAAAAACTAGGTCTATTTTGTTCGACACTATCAACAACGTATTTTATTATAGACACGTTATACATGTACGTTATAGTTATTTATTAAACAAAAGAAACCATTACTGGTTAGTCGATTCATCAAAAATCGATTCTATTGCATTCTTCATCTTTATAACCGGCTGCTGTGAATGGTCAATTAACCATAGATAAAATAATGATACCCAATCTTTTATAAGTAAATGATAAGATTCTATTCTAGTTTTTTTAAATTAATGTAGAATTGGAATCGTATAATATTTCAGTGGTCATGACACTTAAAAAAAACCGGCCAAGTGCGAGTCGGACTCGCGCACGAAGGGTTCCGTACCATTATCGCAAAACGGCAAAAAAATCACGTTTCTTGTATGGGAGCCCCCCTTAAATATTAATTTTATTCTGTTTTTAGTATTTGTTGTTATAGCGGCAACAGAAATACATTATGTGTGAAAATGTCAACTGTCTAGTTACCACGGTTCATGAGATACAGCCTGGTGACAGACAGACAGACAGACAGACAGACAGACTGACCGCGGAGTCTTAGTAATAGGGTCCCGTTTATACCCTTTGGGTACGGACCCTAAAAATCAAGGTTACGTTAATTATATCATGTGAAACAGAACGTCATTTATAGAAAGTAAAACAATATCCATACTTTTAAACTCAAAATTAAATTCCCTATTCAAAAATCAAATCCGCGACGCGTAATGTCGTAAAAAATTATGAAACTAATTACTATAAAATTTTGGTCTTGATGCATGAGACTTTTTGGTACCACTTTTGGTCGTTCTCCTTTGATAAATTTGAAAAAGTTTAACCGCGGCCCTGGCACAAACAACTGAAGGAACACGGGTGGGTTTTAGTCAGTAAAAGTCTGACACGCCCTCCCGCTTCACCCAGAGCTTCAGAAGTCATTGGAAGATTTCAAATACGAAAAAAAGGGGTCACTAAATGGCGAGCCGCGGTCCGGATCCGGACCGCCGAACTGTTTTGTGTGGACCGAAGCATGCCGTGCTTCGGTCTGTTGTTGAAAATTCATTCAACCAATCACAGCAGATAACGCATGCTTGACAATTTGTCACATTCATTCTCCGATAATTTTGAGCTGGAAAACTGGGTGTAAGAAAGAAAATTTGGTTCAAATAAATCTCATTAGATGGCGCGACATGCACCGCGTTGTTATTGAATTGTGTGTAAAATTAACTTTTTCTGGCATTGAACATAAAAATTGTATGGTCTTGTTTAATCATCTCTCCTAAACACAAAATTCTGTAATATTGGGCTCTTAATTCACATATCAAAGATTATTTATACGGATCATTTAAAATTTATGCCTATAGATGGCGTGGTTTTAAATGTCTGAGGCTCCACTTGATTGTTTAAAGAACAATGGCAGGTGCCCATACATTTTTTTAGCTGAGATTAAATTCCTACGTCTTTAAATGAAAAATATCTGGTTTAACTCAGGGTGATGTTCTGAATTAGTTTGTGCAAGAATTTTTGTTCGAGAATGTCGAGAATAATAGATATTCAGTCATAAAATTTTGTAGGTTATGTCTGGGTAACTTTTAATAATGTGTTTAATAGGTAAAATTATTCACTTTCGTGGAAGTAAAAGAGGAATATCGCATTAGCATTTCCCTTACCTAGTTATTTCAGCATGAAAATGTATAATATACTCTTTGGAAAGAGTATATTTATTTAAACTAAGCGACTTTGACGTTTATCAAAAAGGTCGTCGTCCTCGTCAACAACCAAGCTATATTTTTTAAACTTGGATACTAGTCTTTTTGCCAATCATTAATTAAAAGTAATTCATTTATTTCTACTACACTACAATATTCTTACCTACCTGCGAGGAACATCTATACTTAGTCATAAACTGTATTGTTAACTCATTTACTGCAGTAAATACATTAATTATATTATTTATTAATATAGTTACTACTTTCACTTAGCAGATAAAATATATAATGGCAACACTAAGCTAGGGAAATTAACCAAAAAATCAAATAACTTTTTATTTATTATGTTTTTTTTGTATCCGTTTTGAACCAGCCCAATAATATATTTAAAAAATGTAGACAATTAATAGAAAGTCTTTCGTATATAACTCACTTTCAGACGCTCAAATTTAAGTCAGCTAAAATCTCGCCATTGTTCTTTGTATTGTAACACATTTTGGTGCAATAAAGCTGTAATTACGTTCAAAAAATACTATAAAGCAAATCTTCACTGTGTTTAAAGAAAAAAATATTCATGCACCGAGTAAACCCTTTTATTTGCAAGGCGCTGCTAAAACCATCTAACTATCGCCTTGGTACGACACCGAACGCGAGCGATGTAGAAAAAATAATCGGTTTAATCAGACTAACAACGCTAACTAGTTACGTCGGCGCGGTGTCTTTGTATGGGATGAGGCATCTGTATGCTAGTATTATATTATCTTTGACTGAAGTAATCAGTACAATATAATTTACTTGTGTTACTTGAGTACGTAATTTAATCTTACTACTCTTAAAACGTGAAAGTTTGTGAGGACGGATTGATGGATTTTTGTTACTCTTTCACGCCAAAACTACTTAAGGCGGTACCCCGAGCAAAACGCCGCGCAAGCCGTTTTTTGTGCTGTTTTTAGGAACTATCTACTCGTTATTTAAAAAGAAATATCAATTAATAAAAATACTTTAAATTTCTACATAATATTGATTCTAAAATGGTAGATTTAGTTTTTTTTTAAATGTTGTATATATTTCACTAATCTCCTTCCAAAAAAACATAAAATGAGAAATAATTATTGATATTATGCATCTCCTCGTAAAGTGTTCATTGATTATTTTTTGTACTAACACTAATGGATAGACAATTTAATAACGAACATTTTTGTAGAATTATTTTTTTCAAAAGACCAAAATTCGATTTTATAAAGACTTTATTCTAAAATCTGGGCGTATTCACTACTGTAATTCATGCGCCACCAGTGCCGCTAGACCAATAGGAATGCTCATATCTCATGCCGATTTTTTGGTCAGGGTACCGTCTTAATGGATTTTGATTAAACTTTAATATATAAAATAAAAATAAAACCCGAGTTTTTTTTACTGCCGTCGGTTCGACAGTGGACGAATCATCTCGTATATAACATCTATATCTTTAATCTTTATTTAAATATTTAAATTTTAACAAAGAAAATAATACACGTGACGATGTAAAGGCCGGGGGAAGGTGGGGAGGTAGTTTTAAACCATTTCACCACAACAACGGTACACAAATAAAAGTAATTGCTGACCCCTGAACTAGACTGATGAGGAGATGTTGCCAAGTCTCGTTACCCCAATCCGAATGCCATATCCGTAGACCTTGAAGAAAACCAAACGATAATGTAGACAGACGAAAACAACGAAGTCGTAACAAACAAAAATATAACACACGTTCTAATTGATAAGTGTACCGTTGTCAGAATTATTCACGAGACCACGGAATGTCCCAAATTATGTGTGAGTATGTTAACTCTTTGTCCTCAATTGCTGCATTGGCCTTAGGGCTGCCACCCCTTTCAACCAATCTATCTATCCGTTTTCCAGCAATGTTGGGATTGGCTGCCAGTGTGACTGTATGCTGCAAATGGATTGACATTATGTCTCTTGATTTTCGACTTCATGATTTTTATTTAATTTTTCAATTATTTTGATATTGTATTTTATTTTTTAATAACTTTGGATTTTTGAGCTAATGATTTTGATTATTCATTTTATTTTCCGATTTTTGACATTTACATACATACATACATAAATTCACGCCTTTTTCCCATGGGGGTAGGCAGAAACTACAGAACGCCACCTGCCACGATCCTTACATACTTCTTTTGCTTCACACACATTCATACTTCTAGTCATACACACACGCCGGTTATGGGTACTGCGCACTTGGCCTTTCTGAAGAACATCACCTATAAGGTCTATATATGTCTTTCTAGGGCGTCCCCTCCCGGCGTTTCCATTCACGTCTGCCTTGTAAATACCTTTCGTTAGTCGCCTTCCATTCATCCTCTCAACATGGCCAAACCATCCTAACATACTCTTTTCAATTTATTTTTGTATTTTATTTTGTTGACTTTATAATTTTGTTTATTGATATCAAATGAATCGTGGTGTTTTAGCAAGACATCTATCGTGTCATAATTCCGTGTTCGATAAAAAATTGTTGATCGAAGCGTGTCTTCTACTGGATAAATTATGTAGCTTAATGTATAAAGTACGAAATTAAAAAAAAAAATATTTTCTTGTTAAACCTCCGATTTCGATGTCAGTTCCGAAACTTTTAAATCGGAGGTTATCGGAGTTCGATGCGCAGCGGCCACTGATTTGATTTTAATATTGATTACAATTTTAGATAATTTGTTTTTTTCGACACATATTTAGGTACCAGGCCCCTCAGAAAGTATTGCGAAAAAAAGTTTTTATATATGGGAGACTGGCCAGTTATAATGTTTTTCGAAAATATGATTATTTATAAGTAAAAATAAGTAAGTTCCAATTTCAAAATTTCCCTCCACATTTTTTGCGAGTTAATTCAAAGTATTGTGTCTCACTGAAATATGGATCTGCGCCGGGAACATTTTAGAGCTATGATTTTATACGATTTCAAGTGTCGCCTGAAACCGGATGAATCGTACGATAGACTTCAAATGGCATTCATGGATGAAGGCCCTTCCAAGGCAACCGTGTATCGTTGGTATAACGAATTCAAGCGCGGTCGACCAACTTTGGGGGATGACGAAAGAAGCGGTCGCCCTTTGACAGCTGTTACCGAAGAAAACGTGCTAGCAGTGAAAAATTTAATCCAAGACAATAGGCGAATTACATATCAGGAGATTCAACACATATTGAAGATTGGATCGGGAAGCGTTCACGAGATTCTACACAGCCATCTTCGCGTGAGGAGGATAGTATCACGCTGGGTGCCGCACAACCTCACCGATGCTCAGAAGCAGGCCCGGGTGGAATGGTGCCGTGATATGCTTAACAAATTTGAAGCAGGCTCGTCTCGGCGTGTTTACGACATCGTTACAGGTGATGAGTCCTGGATTTATCAATACGACCCAGAAACCAAGCGCCAGTCGACTGTTTGGGTGTTTCAAAATGAGCCAACGCCTACCAAAGTGAAGCGATCTAGAAGCGGGGGTAAGATTTTGATCGCTAGCTTTTTTAATTTGACTGGCCACTTGGTATCAATTCCCTTACGGGATCAAAGAAGCATTAATGCCGAATGGTATACTACCAAATGTTTGCCAGAAGTTTTCTCTGTTATAAGCAACAAGCGACCAAACACAGGGCTCCGCGGGCTACTGCTCCACCACGACAATGCACCTGCGCACACCGCACTCAAAACGAGGGACTTCCTGGACAGCACGCCAGTCAAACTCCTGGGTCACCCTTCTTACAGCCCTGATCTAGCACCGTGTGACTTCTTTTTATTCCCAAAAATAAAAAATCAGCTCAAAGGGATACAATTTTCGTCGCCGGAAGATGCGCTGGCTGCGTTCGAGCAGGCTGTAAACGAGGTGTCTGCGGCGGACTGGAAAAAGTGTTTTGAAAACTGGTTTAGGCGCATGAATCTTTGTATAGAGGCTGGTGAAAAGTACTTTGAAAAGATTTAATAAAAATATATGTACGTATAGAACAATTTTTTTTAGTTTCGCAAAACTTTCTGAGTGTCCCACGTATATTGTTTTGAGCTGAAATTAAAAAGACTGATTAACAATGTGTGTATTATTTTTATAAACCGGCTTTCTCATAACACATCTTTCTTCACTTCTTCAGCCAAGCCTCTGATTCTGATTTTGGATCCGGTTCCGATTCCGATAAACCAAATTTAAAACCGCCGATTCCGACTTCAGTCCCGATATCATCATCATCATTTCAGCCGAAAGACGTCCACTGCCGGACATAGGCTTCTCGCCAATCGGTGCTATCTTGAACGATCCTCGTACATCCTACACACTCGTTTCGTACTTTGTCTATTTCACTTGTATGCAGTTCGTGTACTTTATTGAAGGTCCAGCACTCCGCTCCGTAAGTCATGGCTGGCTAGACTACCGTTTTGAACACTTTTTCTTTACTCGGATACTCCCCTTGCCACTGCTATCACAGAATAAGTAATAGAACGGACTTCGAGGGTCTAAAATGAAGTGTCAACCAGCAGCCCTGTGCCAATTTGGATTAAAGTTAATGACAAAATGGTACATAAAGCATATGGAGCCGTCGTTCATAGTCGCAAAGTGGAATTAATTACAAATTAACGATCTTTGTGGAATATTACACCTATTATAAACAGCCGCTGTTCTGAATTCTAAGTAGTGGCAGCCTTTGTGTATGTTGCTTTGTGTATTTCAGCGGTTCTGCTTGCTAAATAAATTCTCCACTCGCCAATAAATTGTCCACTTTTTTTTCCCGTATGGAGTAAATTTTTGAACGGCAAAAACCTGGCAGAAAAACTGGTTGGGACGCATGGTGGAACCTCAGATTCCAACCATATCATTAAGAAGCCTCGTGTTCAACAATTGACTGACATACAGCCTAATTGCGTAAGTGAATTCGGCAAGGCAAAGGATTTGACCATCATCAATCGACCAATCACACAGACGGAAATCCACATCGCATCTTTCAACTCGCATGTGATTGGTCGATTTTTCATACTCTTTGCCCTGCCGAATTCATCACGCAATACGGCTGCCGGTTTTTAACAGACTTCCCAAAAATTATGAGGTTCTATGTTCGACTGTCTGTACTTTTTTTGAATATTTTTTTACCGATTTCTCCGTCAATTGTGGACCACCCGAAATGGTCCTATTCTCACCAAGTCAGGATCTGATGATGGAATCCCATGGAAATCGAGGGAACTCTTCAAATATTATAGGCATACATATAGCGATTTTGCTATTTTCATTAACACTGCAATCATTTCAACCAATCACAGCAGATAACGCGTGCTTGACAATTTGTCACATTAATTCTGCGATAATTTAGAGGTGAGAAGCTCGGCCCTAGTCGTGTTTGGGCTTATTGGAATCGTCATAAGATTTACTTTAGCTATAAATAATTTTCATGGAAATTTGAGGTACCAAAAATAATAAAAGAAAAATAAAAAAATGTTTTTTTTTGGAAGTCGGTTTATTTTTTTGTTAAAAGTTTTTTTCTAGGAACAATTCACACTTCATCTCTGCTGCATTTTTTAGGTGATCCATTCTGTTTATGATTATCCCGTTATTATAATTTTGCCTCCAGAAGGATTATAATAAAAATGATTCCAGCCATCAATGTTAAACACTTAACCCTTCTTCGGCAGTCGGATAGAAAAGCAAATGAACTTAAACGAACAATAAAAAAAGTTAATTCAAAAAGCCCGACTGCTTAAGAAGCGAACTAAAAAGAAGTAAACAAGAAGAAAATCATGCTGTGCAGCCGAAGGATACATATTCGCGAGCTGGCTGACCAAAACCAGATGTATTCTCCGAATGCACAGTATTGAGTATGTTTTTAGGGTTCCTAACCCAAAGGGTAAAAAGTCATAGTAATAGGGTCCCTATTACTAAGACTCCGTGGTCCGTCTGTCTGTCTGTCTGTCACCAGGCTGTATCTCATGAACTGTGATAGCTAGACAGTTGAAATTTTCACAGATGATTTATTTCTGTTGCCGCTATAACAACAAATACTTAAAACAGAATAAAATTAACATTTAAGGGGGACTCCCATACAACAAACGTGTTTTTTTTGCCGTTTTTGCGATAATGGTACAGAACCCTTCGTGCGCGAGTCCGACTCGCACTTGGCCGGTTTTTTTCTTATGTACGTCTTTTAAATAGGAGGGATCAAAAAGTAGTGAGAACGACATACTCCTTGGTAAGAAAAAAAAATACGGGCAGGCATAGCTCAGATACATATTTGTAATATTTGTCAAAGATTTTTTTTCTTTAAATAAAGAAAAAAAATCTTTGATTCTCTTTTGTTGTTTTCGGAATGTTTTTAATGAAAATGGAGAGAGTGCGAGCCGTTGGTGCTATATCATTAACATTCTAGTCGAAAGGCATCAACTGATGGAATTATGTCCATTAGTTGACGCCCAAGCGTGGAGTTGCACCGAAGACCTGGTAAGTGCTGTATTGCAAGAAGCACAGGAAGGGTCAATGTATCGAAGTAGGCATATATAAATAAATTAACAGAATAATTCTAAACCTGCTTTATTTTACGCTAGCGGACGCCTCGCGTTTCACCCGCGTAGTTCGCATTCCCGTGGGAATACAGGGATAAAAAGTATGTATGCCTATGTCGCCCGGAGATAGTGATAGCTTCCCAACGTTGAAATAATTTTTGAAATCGGTCCAGTAGTTTTAAGTTTTTTCGTTACATACAGAAATATAAATCTTTTCTCTTTATAATATTAGTATAGAAAACAAAATAAAATACTGCTTCTTTGTCTCAGTGTTCCATCATCATCAATCTACTGTCTTCAACAGAAAGCTTGCGGCTGACGTCAGACGAATCGTAATATACACCACTCCTCAGCTAATGTGACTCGCTAATCATGTTAAATGGAGTAAAGGAAATTAGACGTACTTATAAATAATGGACTGTTTATTGCAGATGAGGTCTGTTGTTCTGAATTTACTGTAAATTGCAAAAAAGCCCTGCCTATAACTATGATGCCATTCACGCTTCTATATTATTTTCCAAATTACTCACAACTGAAGTTGTATTTGTATGACAGAAAAAAACAATTCACAGAGTTTTGCGCATCGAATTTTTCGAGACATTAGCACAAAGCTCGTCGACTCTTTACGTAACCAGAGGGCTGGTCTTATCTTCGAAGAGAATCAGCATTGCCATCCGACGTGGCAAAGCTGCCAGCGTTCTCGGCACGTTTTCCATTGACATGGATGTGGACGAATTTTTTGATGCACGGATATCCCTTTTCCCTCTCCCCTTTGAATTTGTATATGGGCTTGTTTTTTTTTTTAGAATATTCAATTGTATATATGTTCATATATTTGTTATTTTTATCACATACTAGCTGACCCGGAAAACTTTGTTTTGCCATAAAAACACCAAACATTTATCTACCCTACCTACCCTATCTTACACTACCTACCCTACCCTACCCTACCCTACACTACCCTTCCCTACCCGACCCTACACTACCATACCCTACACTACCTTACCCTACACTACTTTCCCTACCCTACGCTACACTACCCTACCCTACACAAAGCAAAAATAGCTTATACAATAGCAATAAAGCTCAAATTGACTCTACGTTTTAATTAGAATAGAAAACTTTTGTATGGGAAAAAGAAAAGGGCTGTTTTTATTTTTTTTCCGGGAAATAATACAATTTTTCTCCCCGTAAAAACCATCTTTGAACTTCAAAGAACATTTAAAAAAAAAATTGGCCAAATTGGTCCAGGCGTTGTTGAGTTATGCGCTTACCAACACATTTTGCGATTCATTTTTATATTATATATATATATATATAAATAAAGGATTAAATTATATTCACTGATTATGCTTATGGAGATTTTCAGAATCTGTGAAACTTTGTCTTCTCGTCGCCTATCGCATACTGACTGTTTCTAAATATAAATAAATATAAGGTTGCTCAGCGAGAGCGATCTATGCTCGAAGTTTCTTTGAACGACAATATTCGGAATGAGATTATGATCATAGTGGTAGGGTTGGAAAGCTGATGTGGCACTGAGCCGGCCATGTCTGTCGAAAGAACGGTAGCCGGTGGAGCAAACGAGTTCTAGAGTGTCCTCGAGGACTGCGATATGGCGAGTTGTTTGACTTAAGGTTGCCCTAGTGAGACAATCTTCCACACAAACGTAGTATGGCTATTACTCCACTGTTTGACGGTGTAAGCTCAAAATAAAAAATTATATCAATTTGTCTCATCATTATCTAGCCCTGTATGTAAACAAAAAAGGCAAAAAGAAGTGTATTTGAATGTTATGAGCGTCGTATGTTCCATATTTGAACACTAATTTCAACGCATCTTTGGGCAGAAAAAAAAAAAAAAAAAAAACAAAGAAATACCATATAAAAATAAGGAAAATTGCAAAAAAGTAGCTATACAGGGATAGATGAGCAGTTAAAAATGCAAATAATTTTATTTTAAACAAGTACATTCAGTAGTTTTTTCATGATACTCATACTCCCAAAGGTCCGATTATATAATTTTGTGCGCTCCTTTCCGTTCTAAATCATCATCCATTTATTTATTTTTATACCTTGAGTGTGTATTCGTATGCACACTAGCTTCTTACTGCTCATCACAGCGTCTGTCCCTTTCGTAAGTGTTGTCGGATGAGATAGCATGTATTTTAACCCCGGCCACAAAATAGTTCGTGCCGCCGACTAGGGCAACCTTAAGGAGATTTTGTAATGTATAAAAAGTTGTGATAGTCCCCATTACTTATTGTTTAGTGGAATATCAATACTTTAAACCAAAATGTAAATGACCAATCTTAATTTGGGATTAGATCGCACACAGAAAGTTACCAATTACTACGTATACTTTAGGTACCAGTAATAACTAAGAGAAAACTTATTCCATTTATCATAATTCATAACAGTTTGTCTAGTGCAATTAGCAAGTCCCAAGAGACGCTATCCAAGGATTAGTTATCTTAGCCAGCAGTTAATTACTTGTTATACAGACTAGCATCTTCACTAGCTTGGCTTATGTTCTTGAAGTTATTGTTCAGGGCATTGTATATGAAAATGGTAATATTTTGTAACAGTAAGTTTTTCTTAGGTTCTTTCCGGGGTTCAAATCATCTACCATTTCTTCAACTGGAAAAATCTGTTTTCAAAAAAAGGAAGGCAAAGAGAAATCAAATACATTGTCTATTCACAACCACGAGTTTTATATCAAAGCCAGAGTAGCCTAAAATATCACAATGTACTTAAATCTGCTTTTATTCACCCTTTTAGGATCAAGAAACAAACAAACGACATCCTTCCGAACTCAGAAAGCTATAAATTAATAAAATAAACACACATGACATTAAAAGCAAAACGATGTTTCGCGCCAATTTTTCCCAAGATGGCGGATACGTGTCGCTATTGGATCATTTGTTACAATATGGCAGGCTATTACATGGCTGTCGTGAGGTGTATAAGCCACATTTATCATCGCCATCGGCAGACGTTTACCCATTATTGTTAAAGACTACAAATTATGAGATGATTTGGCTGTATGAGATGACTGTATTGTTACAAAATATTTGAGAGAAACTGTTCTTCTAACTTTTCTTTATTATTATCAAGATACAAAGTCGACGCTAGTTTTCACAAAACCGCTGTGGCTTTGACTCGCACACTAGTCGCATCACTCACAGCATTATGCTGAGCGATGTCCTTTTAGTTCGGATCTGACGAAATTTTTTAGTAGAGAGTTGTTTGAATCTCACTAATCTCCGGTCTTGGCATGTTAAGAAGATCTAAAGGTGGCTTAAGAAAAATAACTATTTTTTTATAGTACCTACATAAATAAATAATGTTCCCTATCTGTGCTACTATTTCGGTATCACAAAAAACCCTTTTTCCTTTTTTCAATGTTCCTTGATGTTAAAAGTTTCAAGATGTCAAGCCATTTGCAACTTTTCAGCTCAAAGATCGCAAATCGTTTTCGCAAACTATCCACCTGTCCGTAAGGACCTAAACTAAGGGTGTTTTATTGTGTACCTATTAGGATTAACAGCTTCCCAGTGTAATTACTTTCCCATCGGGCGTAGTGGTTTAAGGTGTGGTTATATTGGTCTTAAAAGGCGACAAAAGAAACATCTAAATTATTTCAATGGTCCGAAAAACAGCCTTTGCAATTACATATACTGGTAAAGCGCAAGGCAATTTTAAATTAAAAACAAAAACGATAGTTTCACGGAGTTTCACCATGAAATTGATAGTAATCCTAAAAAACCCTATATAAAGTTCGACGGGTTTTCAAATTAAAGTCGTAAAAGAGTTTCGACAACAAAGTATGCGAACTCTATGATGAAAACATACTTCATGCATGCAGTACATACTCTTTAGTACAAGCAAAAGCAATTTTAAAATTAGAACAAAATGTTGACATAGAAAAAGATATGTTTAGTTTATTTTTCACTCGCCGTTGTGACAAAATAAACTATAGCAGTAAAACCTCTTTAGTAAGACAGGCACGTCATTCGATGTCGTTTGGCAAGGTAATGGCCCGTTAACTTCTGACCCGATTGCTATGCGTATTACAGTTGTCTGGTCACTACCCTGTTTTAAGGGTACATTGAAACAAAGTAGGGACTTACCATTCATAAAAACCTTGACAGTTATAAAACCCTTTATTAATTTTATACCTATGTTCTGTTTGTCAAATGTTAATGACCATATTAACTACACTTTTAATAGAAAACACAGTACGACACAACTTAGATGTATCATCGGCAACATTCGTAAAACCGATCACATCCGAACTGGATAACAATTGGTTACATTCACAACGCTGTCTCCGCTTGAACTTAAGCGAGAATAGCGTTCAAAGGCGCGATAGTGAGCGATTTCTATTGGTTGTAAATCGGAAGTTATTGAATTTACGAATTTTGTGGATGCTACTTATAAGTTGTGTCGTACTATACATTCGAGAGCTCAGTAACTGAAATTACAGTGTTTTTATTACGAGGGTAGGACAGAATAACTATCATGCCTGTTTTCTCCCTGTACGGGACGGACGTGATCGTCCAAGACCGACAGGCAATCAGGAGGTTGTAAGGCTCCTGCTTGAACGCGTTGACGCCCCTTGCACCTATTGTTCAGTTGTCATCTGGTAACTATGGACCTTGGAGACACTTGAAGGCTGCCAAGTAGGTTGAGGTGAAAAACGTGATGTCCAGGTTAAATAAAACTATTTGTTCATGGCCAGAAGCGATGTTCCTTCATGGTCCTCGATGCGCAATGATGCGTGGAAATACTTTAAGTGAAATAATGGCTACGAAATGTTCACGCGCCTGCGCACTATTAAAGAGGCGAACTCGACTGCGACGAGGACCACAACATTCCGACCGCAAAAACTTTTATTTTTCAAAAAATATACGCTAAGACTCGTAGCTTGAAACTGACAGGAACTACCCTTCCACTGGACCGATTCTGGTGAAACTTGTACTTTTGGATAGGTCTCGAAGAGACCTTCCCTCCGGTCTTTGATCCAGGTCCCTAGCCCCTACCATCAGGGAGTTCTCGTAAGGAGAACGTCGAAGAAAGGGAATTCCCGCCAGTTTGAAGCTTTACAATCGAGTTTCTCCTAAAACTAGACATGTTAGCTCTAGGGTACCAGCGAGGGACTTGGAGCCCTCCTACTGGGCCGTTGACACACATAAGTGTTACAGTTATATTCAAAACATTCAGGCGTACAGCCGCGAAATGGTGCGAGAAGTTAGCTTATGCCCCTGATCTTGGCACATAAACTCGATTCCTACTCAGACTGCTGGGTGGATTTTCAAGTTACATTCACACCCGGGTAGCCCTCGTGATGGGCTATCCCAAGGTAGAAGTCCGGTAGCTACATGTCCAACCCCCGATGAGTTATCGTTTGTTACAAGTTTGTTTACATAGCAAATCCATGTAACCTCGCACCATATCAGGTCGCTTAACTCCTCAACCACCAGAGCTAAGCTCCTTCCGGAAGTGTGGTTGGGTAGCTGGAAAACTAGGCTGTCTGACGGCGGTACCCTGATGGGTGTACCACCAGCCTTTCCGCAGCTTAAGGTGCCGGGAAGCGGCCGAATACTAAATTTTACGTCGTCTCACAGCTTTAATGTGTCTGTGTGCGTTATATACACCTATATACTAGTTTTGTGTCATGACTGAGTCTAGACGCCCGCCTGTGGGTCCACGAAGGTAATGCTTCAGACAGCATATCTATAACTGACCAGGCACCAAGTGTCCCTGGACGTAGTGACCCGTCGGCAGACGCATAGAAACGTCCATGCCGGCATACACAGACACATCACTTCAAGCAAGTGATGTCTATGTACTAGAATTACACAGGTGCTATCTATTTATAGGGCCTAGACAAAATTCTAGGTCACCTAGAAGCGCTAAATGGCTTGTATCGAATTTTCCAAACACTTACTTGAGTAAAATGTATGTATATTTCCCTTTTTAGAGTGAAAATGCACTATGACTGGCCATGTACTGCTATTATGTATAATTTCTCAGTCATGGTATCCAGCCATCCTATCTAGAACACCTAGGTGGTGTTTCCTAACAAAACAATTATGTGTAAGGAAGCAATCTGATTGGTTGGTGAATAGAATACCTATAGCACCACCTGATACCCTGCTCAAAACGGGGGGTCTAAAATAAGTAAACAAAATATTTTTATTTCCTTAAACCTATACATTTATCATATAACTAAGGTACCTTATGTATAATTCTAACACATAAGCGCTATATTCACACTATAAACTATGTAAAAGCCCCCAAAACATGAGTTTAAAGTTATCAAAATTCTACAAAAACTGGTTTTAGTATAAATATAAGGTGCCGCCCTCTTACAGGTCATTGTGAACTAAACGCTCGTTGAGGACGGTTGTTTTTTACGGAGTTAAATACTTGTTTCTTTCCGTAATAACACAATCAGTATGCATATTAAAGCTTCTAATTTATTGTTATTAGACTATATAATTCTATTACCTACTGATAGACACATAAAATATAATTTTAGTGTCTCAAAAACATGAGCAAAAATTAGTTACGAGCTTTACTATAAAAGGTTTTTTCACCTACCGACATCGCTTAGTATGCGATGGCGCTCTGGGGTGAGCAGACGTGTGTCTGTCAATACTATTTATATTTTACATTATGACAACCTATCTAAAGGTGACGTATCGTCGCGAACATCTCTCCCGCCGTGCAGTGTCGCGTCGACTCGATGCTACGTTGGCGCGGCGCTGCATCAGCATTGTGAGCGGCGCACGTCGGCAGCGCTCGTGACCTCGACGCTCTGCGACACGTCGCTCAGCTCTCGCCGCTGGAACTCTGCTGCACTCATTTTGGCAAAGGAATGAGCTTCTTCACCGGACGCTTTAGAGTGCCGCCAGTGGTGCGCACCTCAGCGGTCCGGACTTCTCCATCAGGGCCAGGGTATATGGCCTCGATGCGGCCTCGCGGCCACGTGTTGCGAGGCAGCTGCCCGTCCGCGATAAGGACGGGGTCGCCCACCAGCAGGCCAGGCCCGCGGCTGTGGGGCTCCCGCCGGTTTTGGAGCTCCGGCAGGTATTCTCGCACCCACCGGCGCCAGAACATGTCGGCCAGGATTTGTGACCGACGCCACATCTTTTTGTGGTCGATGTCTTGCTCGGTGAACACGCCGGGGTTTGGGAGTCTAGCCGACCCACCAAGTAGGAAGTGGTTCGGCGTGATAGACTCGTCGTCATCGCCGTCGACTGATACATGTGTCAGCGGGCGGCTATTTACCGTGTACTCTGCCTCACAAATCAGTGTGGACAACACCTCTTCGTGTGGGTGTTTCTCTGTGAGTACGGTATACAATGCGTTTTTTACGCAGCGAACTAGACGCTCCCATGCACCTCCCATAAAGGGCGCTGATGGGGTGATGAAGCGCCAAGTGATGCCTCGGCGACTGGCCTCCTCTCGGAAGGCCTCTCGTAGCTCTCGATCGGCACCGTGCATGTTGGTGCCGTTGTCTGAGTGGATCTCAGTTGGACATCCTCTGCGGGCGGCGAAACGGCGCAGCGCTAATATTGCGCTGTCTGCGCTGAGGCTGGCGGCGATCTCGAGGTGGACAGCTCTTGTGGTGAGGCATGTAAACAGTGCTACATATCTCTTGTGATGCTGGCGACCCACGGTGACAGATAGCGGGCCGAAGTAGTCTAGCCCGGTGTACGTGAACGGCCTTTGGTGATGAGCCAGGCGCGTTCGTGGGTGGTCGCCGGTCGCTGGCACAGGTGCTTGTGCCTTACGAATACGGCACTGAAGACATTGTGCCAGTACTTTCTTGGTGGTGGGACGCATCCTTACGACCCAATAATGCTGCCGTACCTCATTTATTGTGAGTTCAGTCCCACTATGTAGTAAGCTGCGGTGTGTCCAGTCTATATAGAGCTGGGTTATATGATGGTCGCCATGTAATATTGGCGGTCGCCTTACATCTTCTGTGACCTCGTCAGTGGCGGCTATACGGCTTCTAATACGTAGTAGGTCATCTACTACTTCTATTTGCAGCGCGTGTAGCGGACTATTTTTGTCCACTATTTCATGTGCATGCAATCTAGCTATTTCTTGAGCGAACGATTGCTGCTGTGCAACTTGTACGAGTATTTTCTCGGCTTTTTGAAGAAAGCTCGCATCTATGTACTGCTTTCGGACTTCTGGCGCTATGTATGACGGCTTGGTTGCTGCAGTCGCTGTCTTCTTTTTCTTTCGCCAGTCCGTGTCCTCCTCAGCGTTTTTCCGGGTTCTTTTGTAGAACGTTTTCTCTGTCCTTTGTTTACAGAGATGTATAAAACGTAGGACGGTAGCAGTCGCACGTAATAGCCGCTCCCATCTTGAAAAGTTGACGGGATTAGGTATAGCTTCTATGAGCTTCGAAGTGTATGTATGTCTGTCTGTTATTTTCTCCAAAACAGATTTTTCTTTTTCTGTGACAGTGAGCGTTCTTTCCTCTCCTGTCTCTTCTGTGATTGGAGGTTTTTCTGATGGCCATGAAGAAGGGTCTTCATACAAAAAACTTGGGCCACAGAACCACTCGTGTTGTGAGTCAAACCTCGGCGGCACGTCACGAGTCGCTATATCGGCGATGTTCAACTTCGTGGATATCCATCGCCAATCCTCCACTTTGCTACCTTCTTCTATGGCAGCTATGCGATGAGCTACGAAGGCTTTATAGGTTCGTGCTCCTTTTCTTATCCACGACAAGACTGTTTTGCTGTCTGTCCAATACGTGACCGACGATGGATTGTTGTCGTGTTCACGTTTCACAGCTGCAGCCAGACGGGTTCCCATCACCGCTGCCTGCAGCTCGAGGCGCGGTATCGATTGTAGCTTTAATGGAGCTACTCTCGCCTTGGCCATGACTAGGCTCACCTTCTGTGTGCCTACTGCTGTGGTGGCTCGCCAATACACAGCTGCTGCGTATGCCAACTCGCTTGCGTCGGTAAATACATGTATTTGTATTTCTGTGGCATCACTATAACCAGGATAACATCTTGGTATGCTGATGCCCTTGAGCTGCCGCAGGTTTTCGATCCAACTTCTCCACTGAGATGCCAGGTCAGCGTCTAATAGCTGGTCCCAATCAACGCCTCGCCTCCAAGCTTCTTGCAATATTTGTTTAGCTCGAATCGTAACAGGCGAGGCTAGTCCTAGGGGGTCGTATAACGACATAACAATTTTGAGAGCCTCTCTTTTTGTAGGGGCCTCCTTTTCTAAAATTCCTGGCGGCAGTCTCGCAAGCGTTAGGTTGAAACCTAGCGTATCTTCACTAGGTCTCCAAATCAGGCCGAGTATTTTCTCTGCGCCTACTGTATCTCCGATGTTCACAACCTCAGTGCAGGTTTGTGACGGATCGATATTTTCTATCAGGCGCTTACTGTTTGATACCCATTTTGTTAGGTCAAACTTCGCCTGTTGGTGTATTTTCTTCACCATTGTCGCGACTTCTGTCGCTTCTTCGACTGTTTTATAGCTGTCCAGATAATCGTCCATATAATGGCTCTCTACTATAGCTTTCACTGCTACTGGATGCTGTTCGATGTGCTTTCTTGCGTTCCAATTTTTCGCAAAGATAGCGGTGCACGGCGAGCTTGCCGCGCCGAAAATGATGGACGTCATACGATATTCTTCTGGGGCTCCATCTCTTCTGTTGCCTCTCCATAGGTAGCGAAGTGAGTCTCGGTCTTCACTTCGTACTTTTACTTGCATGAACATCTCGGCTATGTCTCCGGAGATGGCCACGCAGTGTCTACGAAATCTCATCATGACGCCGGGCAGCGACTGCAGCAAGTCTGGTCCAGTTAGCAGGAAGTCGTTGAGTGACTTTCCTCTCGATTTTGCGGCGGCATCATGTACTATTCGAATTTTCTCTGGCTTCATGGGGTTGAAGACATCGAAATGAGGCAGGTACCAGGTTTTTCCTGGCGTGCTTGACTTGGGAGCCTTCTCAGCATATCCCTTTTCCATCAGGGAGTCCATCTGTTGTGTGTATTTCACACGAAGAGCGGGGTTTTTATCCAGCTTCTTCTCTATGGAGACTAGCCTTTTGAGTGCTGTCTCGTAACTATCGGGCATCTCTATTTTCTCGTCCCGCCATAACATAGCGGTTTCTATGTGCCCATTTCCTAACTGTCTTGTGTGACGGTTCAGTATATCTTCTGCCCTCTTCTGGGGGTCAGAAGCTGGTTGTCGTGGATTGATAGCCAACGACTCGATAGCGAAGAATTCACGGAGCTGCTCGTTCAGTTCCGCATCTTGCCTTGCGTCAACGGACTGACACCCGTTGACATAGTGCACCTGCTGGCCCAGTGTTCTGGTGTGCGCGCCGTGCAATGTCCAGCCCATCATGGTTTTCGACGCGATGGGTTGGCTTCTAGGTCCTCTGCGGACTTCAGTGGCCAACAACAAATGCCAGTTGTCTTGGCCGACGAGTATCTTTGGCACTCCAGCAGGATACGTAAGCTGCGACGTCAAGTCTCGAAGGTGCCTACAGCGGGCTACGTCTTCTTGACTGACTGCCTGTGGTGACAGGTTGAGCTTCGAAATGGTGCGCGCCTTGAAGGGCACCCTATCTCTCATACGACTTGTGAGAGTGACGGTTATACGTCTCGATAAGGGAGTGTCGATCATGGTGTTTCCAATAGCACCGATCTTCAGAGGGTCGATTGGGCCCACTGCTCCCACTCGCTGAGCGATTGCTTCGTCGATCAGCGAAACGGTGGATCCGTCGTCAAGGAGTGCGTATGTGTCTGCCTCTCCCGCCGGTCCTATTACCCGGACCGGTATCATCTTCAGGAAAGCTTGACTCGATTCAGTTCGCGAACTGGCCACCGTCTCCTGAGACTCCTTCTTCTCTTCTGGAACAGCAGGCTTCCTTGTCCTGTCTGTTTGAGGCTTCTTACCCCTATGAAGAAGTCGATGGTGCGTGGCTGTACACCCCTTATGATCACACTGCTTCTTGTTGCAAGTGTGTCCAGCACGACGTTGTCTTAGGCAGCGATAGCACAAGTTGTAATTCTTGGCTAGCTCCCATCTTTTGTCACTTGCTGCGTCTCTGAACCTTTGGCAGTCAGACGCGTAGTGACCACTTTTGTCGCAAATTCGACATTTGTTTACCGGCTTGTCGGTAGCTGTATGCGTCCGTTGTATGACGCGTTTTCCCGCTAGAGAATCCGTTTCCTTGATGTTCTCAGGCGGGGCGAATGCACTGCAGAAGTGAGCTTGCTCGGTTATGAAGTCGCTGAAGAGTGACAGATCCGGCAGCGACTGGTACTTTTCCGTGTACGTTCTGTACCATTGTACACGCAGAGAATTGGGTAGCTTCTCAGTTAGCTGGCGCACCAGCTCGGCATTGAGCAGATAGTGCCCCTTCTTGAGAGCTCGCAGAGTGACAACTCCGCTTCTGACTCGACTTGCAAAGGTGCAGATGTCCTTGGGCGACTCGCTGCATTTTGGTAGCCCTCTAAGTCGGTCTGTTTCGGCCTGAGCTATTGAGTCAGGACGTCCAAACTGTAGTTCCAATTCTCTCATGATCTCATCCGGCTTTGCGTTCCCGATGAGCTCTGAGCTCACTGTCTCCAGTGCGCGACCACGCAAGCTCCTTCTGAGTCTTGCCGTGTTTTCTATGTCGCTGAAGTAGGCATGAGTTGCCTCGTAAATGGCTCGAAAAGATAGCCATTCTGTATGAGCTCCACCGAAATTCGGCAGAGTCATGATAACCTGCGACGCCGATCGGTTAGGCGTCCATGGTTCGATTTTTCTGTCGGCTAGCGACGCTATAGCGGATGTCAGCTCCGTTAGAAAAGGACGGAGTGACTCTTTCGCTTCTATTTGCCTTGGCGGCTCCACGTTGGACGGCTCTGTCCTAGGTGGTTCGATGTTAGACTTCACTTGTGGATGTTCTATATGGTCGATATGTTTCCGGGAGTCCGCTATAGCGTCGACGGCCGCAGCCGGGGTCCAATCGTCATTGTCCCCTTTGGCGACGTCATTCTCCCTCAACGGTGTGGGCTCTGGCGCCTCTTCGAGCCACGAACGGACATACTCTTCATTAGAATTTCTGTCATCCATATATTCATCCTCAGAAGCTTCTTCTTCTGCTTTTTGAAGTGCTAACTTAGCGAGTTCCAACTTTATTTTCAATAAGTCTTCACGAGCTCTTGAAATTTTCTTACGTGACCGGGTCGACTTGCTAGTTGACGGCGGTCCAGTATGTTCGATACGGGCGTCACCCCGGGTAGCCATTACTTCTCCTTGAACAAAGGTCTTATCCCGGATCCTTTGTTTTCTACCAGAAGGCTTCAGTGTTTTTTCTGAAGAATCTTCTGATTTCGATGCCTTCCTGCGTGTGCTTGGTTCCTGTGGTTCCTCCTCCTCATGTGTGGGCGTGTTGTCACCTATCTGTGACGTTGGTGGGCTTCTGACTGGTATGGACTTTTCTGTCCCTTCAGTAGTGGACGGTGAGCGTGGGGGCAGCTGATGTTGTACGCCCGCACCTGGACGCTCAATGGGGACTGTCCATGATTCAGGCCTCTTGTCCTGGGATCTGGTAGTCGGCATCCTGATTGGTTCAAAGTTTCAGTTTGAATACGCCAAGTACAAGTCCAATCTTCAACTTGTCTTCAAAACGTTGGCTCGAAACGGCTGAGTCCAATTCTAGACTTCTTCAATATGTCAGTTTGAATCGGCTGAGTCCAACTCTAGACTTCAACACGAACTGGTTGACATCTATTTTCGAGCTTCAAAACGGCTATGTCCAAACTTAATTTTTTCTTAAAAACTGCTAAGTGGTAACTCTGGGTTAAGTCCGATTTCAGTCGTCGGCTTGAAGAGGGTTCGCTTCCTTTTTCAAACTTCGAAAAGTATCTCCAAACTCCGGGTTAGTTTAAACTCCGGGTTATATCCGACCCTCTTAACTCCAGGTTATTCTTCAAACTATAAGTCGCTAGTCAGTCTTCAAAACTATAAGTTCCAAATCAGCTTCAAACTTCAATGTTGATACGTAAACAAGTTCACTATAAGACTTTCAACACAAAATGGGTAAGCACATGAGCATATGTTTTCACTGTACTAACTGTTGTCTAAGTGTCAACTTGTCCAGCAGCCTCCAAGGTTGAGCAGCCGGTCTGGTACCAATCACTGAACTGTTGGTCCAACTCTTGACGTTAGTAGTCACTTCAGACTCCAGATATCCAGGTTTGAAACTCCAGACTTCGATCGAGAGCTTCTATCTCGATAACGACTATTTGTTTTTAAACAAATTCTAAGTCGAAAATAAGCCTTCAGCTATAACGCTTCAGGAAATTTCAGCAACTATTTTTTCGTTCTATTTTATAGAACAAGTCGCCCACACGACTATTCAATATGCTTCTGTGTGTAAGCCTCTTCTTGGATAACGCTTCAGCGATAATCCTTCAGCCGTAACCCTTCAGGAATTCTATGAACGTCGTATGTTCGTTCTATCTCCTAAACGAGCTCCCAACACGCTGTTTGAAAACTCCGATTATGAGTTTCCTAGCGATAACTCTTCAGGCTATGCTATATTCCTTCAGGATACAGTTTCTGTGTAATCTTCGATTACTGTGAATTCTCAGTAAGCAGGTTACACAACAGAAACAGCTCAAAAAACCGTCTTTTCGCGACGGTAATCACACGGGAACGGTTAGCTTCTCAGGAAGCCGGTAGAACCACAGGAATAGCTCAGGAATGGCTGCTGTGTCCCAGCAAAATGGTTGTCTTCCAGGTAGTCCACGCGTGGGCCTAATCCACTCGTGCACTCTTCACGACTGTAGTCGCTCTGGAAGTTTCTACTATGAGACGATAGTACGTTGCGCCTTTTGACGACGCTAATCACCCAGTAATACGGTTGCTGACCAGTAACTGGGTTATCTCACCCAGGAAACGGGTTTCTATCGTCCCAGAGTGTACGCTATGTTTTTGACTGTTAAAGAAACATGATCTTAACCCTGGCACTTGTAAGGTTTACGAGATGGAACGTCAGTATTCTTATTTCCCTGGAACTTTTCTCACGAACGCAACGCTTAGTACCCCAGTTGGCACATTTGTGTGGTGTGTAATCTTACCAGATTTATATTGAGGGTACCTTGAGATATTTGAGCATCAGTTTTCTTTGTTCTCACGAATGTTCACAGGCGTGAGCGTCAGTTTTCTTTGTTCTCAGGTACTAGTTTTCACAGGAACGATACGTTTTGACATTACCCAAGAAACAGGAATGTAACCTCAATATATAAGGTCACTTTACATCAGGCTTGTTTGTTCTCAAGGCAGCGTTCGTGTCCCCAGGGCATCAGGTTTCTTTTTTCACAGGAATGGGACATCAGTTTTCTTTGTTCTCGGGAACAAGGCTCTTCCTTGGCCTATATTTTCACAGCGTCCGGGACATCAGTTTTCTTTGTTCTCGGGAACAAGGCTCTTCGTTGGCCTATATCTTCACAGCGTCCGCAGGTCTGGTATTTTACCAGAGAATCCGGTACGAAGGACCAGCAAATGGTCCGTAGGTTACCAATATTCGGCTCGACAGGACCAGCAAATGTACGGGACGGACGTGATCGTCCAAGACCGACAGGCAATCAGGAGGTTGTAAGGCTCCTGCTTGAACGCGTTGACGCCCCTTGCACCTATTGTTCAGTTGTCATCTGGTAACTATGGACCTTGGAGACACTTGAAGGCTGCCAAGTAGGTTGAGGTGAAAAACGTGATGTCCAGGTTAAATAAAACTATTTGTTCATGGCCAGAAGCGATGTTCCTTCATGGTCCTCGATGCGCAATGATGCGTGGAAATACTTTAAGTGAAATAATGGCTACGAAATGTTCACGCGCCTGCGCACTATTAAAGAGGCGAACTCGACTGCGACGAGGACCACAACATTCCGACCGCAAAAACTTTTATTTTTCAAAAAATATACGCTAAGACTCGTAGCTTGAAACTGACAGGAACTACCCTTCCACTGGACCGATTCTGGTGAAACTTGTACTTTTGGATAGGTCTCGAAGAGACCTTCCCTCCGGTCTTTGATCCAGGTCCCTAGCCCCTACCATCAGGGAGTTCTCGTAAGGAGAACGTCGAAGAAAGGGAATTCCCGCCAGTTTGAAGCTTTACAATCGAGTTTCTCCTAAAACTAGACATGTTAGCTCTAGGGTACCAGCGAGGGACTTGGAGCCCTCCTACTGGGCCGTTGACACACATAAGTGTTACAGTTATATTCAAAACATTCAGGCGTACAGCCGCGAAATGGTGCGAGAAGTTAGCTTATGCCCCTGATCTTGGCACATAAACTCGATTCCTACTCAGACTGCTGGGTGGATTTTCAAGTTACATTCACACCCGGGTAGCCCTCGTGATGGGCTATCCCAAGGTAGAAGTCCGGTAGCTACATGTCCAACCCCCGATGAGTTATCGTTTGTTACAAGTTTGTTTACATAGCAAATCCATGTAACCTCGCACCATATCAGGTCGCTTAACTCCTCAACCACCAGAGCTAAGCTCCTTCCGGAAGTGTGGTTGGGTAGCTGGAAAACTAGGCTGTCTGACGGCGGTACCCTGATGGGTGTACCACCAGCCTTTCCGCAGCTTAAGGTGCCGGGAAGCGGCCGAATACTAAATTTTACGTCGTCTCACAGCTTTAATGTGTCTGTGTGCGTTATATACACCTATATACTAGTTTTGTGTCATGACTGAGTCTAGACGCCCGCCTGTGGGTCCACGAAGGTAATGCTTCAGACAGCATATCTATAACTGACCAGGCACCAAGTGTCCCTGGACGTAGTGACCCGTCGGCAGACGCATAGAAACGTCCATGCCGGCATACACAGACACATCACTTCAAGCAAGTGATGTCTATGTACTAGAATTACACAGGTGCTATCTATTTATAGGGCCTAGACAAAATTCTAGGTCACCTAGAAGCGCTAAATGGCTTGTATCGAATTTTCCAAACACTTACTTGAGTAAAATGTATGTATATTTCCCTTTTTAGAGTGAAAATGCACTATGACTGGCCATGTACTGCTATTATGTATAATTTCTCAGTCATGGTATCCAGCCATCCTATCTAGAACACCTAGGTGGTGTTTCCTAACAAAACAATTATGTGTAAGGAAGCAATCTGATTGGTTGGTGAATAGAATACCTATAGCACCACCTGATACCCTGCTCAAAACGGGGGGTCTAAAATAAGTAAACAAAATATTTTTATTTCCTTAAACCTATACATTTATCATATAACTAAGGTACCTTATGTATAATTCTAACACATAAGCGCTATATTCACACTATAAACTATGTAAAAGCCCCCAAAACATGAGTTTAAAGTTATCAAAATTCTACAAAAACTGGTTTTAGTATAAATATAAGGTGCCGCCCTCTTACAGGTCATTGTGAACTAAACGCTCGTTGAGGACGGTTGTTTTTTACGGAGTTAAATACTTGTTTCTTTCCGTAATAACACAATCAGTATGCATATTAAAGCTTCTAATTTATTGTTATTAGACTATATAATTCTATTACCTACTGATAGACACATAAAATATAATTTTAGTGTCTCAAAAACATGAGCAAAAATTAGTTACGAGCTTTACTATAAAAGGTTTTTTCACCTACCGACATCGCTTAGTATGCGATGGCGCTCTGGGGTGAGCAGACGTGTGTCTGTCAATACTATTTATATTTTACATTATGACAACCTATCTAAAGGTGACGTATCGTCGCGAACACTCCCAAAGGGGTAGGTAATGGAGGGCATCTCAGAAGTCTGACTTCCATGAAACGAGAGCGATTCTAATGCCATTACTCGGAGGCACATCAACACTTTCAGGACAGAATTTCCTGTACAGAACTCAGCCTGGAGATCAAATTCAAGATCCCACGCTCAGCTGCGGCTTGCCGTATTTGCGACAAATATAATAGACGCCAAATGCCGGTTCTTCTCCATAGGAATCGACCAACCCGAACCGTGCACATTGTCGACGTTTTATAAGTGCCCATGTAAGCCTATGTGAAATAAAAATTATTAAATTTTTGATTTTGATTTAGACCATCAAGCCTAGCATATATCTATACTAATATTATAAAGCTGAAGAGTTTGTTTGTTTGTTTGTTTGTTTGTTTGTTTGAACGCGCTAATCTCAGGAACTACTGGTTGGAATTGAAAAATTCTTTTTGTGTTGGATAGTCCATTTATCGAGGAAGGTTATAGGCTATATAACATCACGCTACGACCAATAGGAGCCGAGCATAAATGAAAAATATTGCAAAAACGGGCAAAGATATTCCTTTTTGAGAGCTTCCATTGCGTGCGCTGCGTAAACGGTTTAAGTTACGCAAATATCATGTATGATGGAAATGTTTCTCTTTAAAAGTTCTACAAAAAAGTCCGCGACAGCATACGTTTATCTTTTAAGATTGACTAACAATAGCAACTTTTATGTTCTAAATTTTAATTAGATCGCCGCTGCCGGTAGAAACAAAAGTTGGTTACATTCGTATAGTAGTATTTTATTTTTTATTCAAATAAATAGTTCAACGAGTTGGTAGGTAGGTAGGGTAGGGTAGGGTAGGGTAGTGTAGGGTAGGGTAGTGTAGGGTCGGGTAGTGTAGGGTAGGGTCGGGTAGGGTAGGGTAGTGTAGGGTCGGGTAGGGTAGGGTCGGGTAGGGTAGGGTCGGGTAGGGTAGGGTAGGGTAGGGTCGGGTAGGGTAGGGTAGGGTAGGGTCGGGTGGTGTAGGGTCGGGTAGGGTAGGGTAGTGTAGGGTCGGGTAGGGTAGGGTAGGGTAGAAAATGTTGCATAAACGGTATTTTTTCCTTTTTGAGAGCTTCCGTTGCGTGCGCTGCGTAAGCGGTTAAAGTTACGCAACATTCATGTATGTAGGGTAGGGTAGGTAGGTATAGGTAGCCAGTTGACGGGAGCGAAGCCGCGTGGGACAGCTAGTAAATAAATAAAAATAAAAATATTTTATTGCAGACTCAAAGGTCCATAGTTTTGTTAGTATTACAAATTACTAAAAAACTATGTTAGTAACACACTTAGACACGACATATTATTTATATTTATATTGTTAGTACACAATACTTACAAAATATGTTAGTAACACACTTAGACACGACATATTATTTATATTTATATTGTTAGTACGCAATACTTACAAACTATGTTAGTAACACACTTAGACACGACATATTATTTATATTTATATTGTTAGTACACAATACTTACAAACTATGTTAGTAACACACTTAGACACGACATATTATTTATATTTATATTGTTAGTACACAATACTTACAAACTATGTTAGTAACACACTTAGACACGACATATTATTTATATTTATATTGTTAGTACACAATACTTACAAACTATGTTAGTAACACACTTAGACACGACATATTATTTATATTTATATTTTTAGTACACAATACTTACAAACTATGTTAGTAACACACTTAGACACGACATATTATTTATATTTATATTGTTAGTACACAATACTTACAAACTATGTTAGTAACAAAACAAAACAAAACAATCAATTCACGTATCTGTTGCGCTCACCTGACGCACCGGGCATATGCACGTGTACATGTACCCAGTGCGCCATGATGGCGCAACACGGCTTATCACGGATGACCTTCAGAATGCTGTTGGGGCTCCCATGCACTCTGCGCATCATGAACGTAATCCTTTTTCGTAGGAGCATAGCTTGACGGTTGAAAGGTCGGAATTGAAGAGGAAAACGTTTTTAAACTGTCATGGTCACTAACACTAACCTATCCGTGATCATGGTGCTTGCAACAGCACCGAAATAACGGCAACTCACAACAAACAGTAATCATGGTAAATATCCCGTTTCGAATGTTAATGTTAGAAGAAAACTTCACCGCCCCGCAGACATTATTTCTTCTGGCCGAATACACTTTTTGGTCAAGAATTTCTTGGTTTCAGGATATGTCTAGTGTCGACAAATTAACACATATAGAATTAATTGTGTGACAGTGGTTGTTGCTATCAAAAGTTATGGTTAATATCTATCTGGTCGACATTTGTTAAGGCTGTAAACGATTTATTGGTCAGTAGTAATATTGCTAGATAAACTGAAGTTGTAGTATGTTGACCTCTATTAAGACAAGCGGACACCCGCAGCTGTATTGCGTAAGTGCGCAAAGAGTTTAAACTCTATACAACCGACCAAATCGACCAATCACATGTGAAACGCGATGTGGATTACCGTTTTGTGTGATTGGCCGATTTGGTCGGTTGGATAGAGTTCAAACTCTTTGCGAACTTACGCAATACGGCTGCCAGCGTGTACTACTACCCTAAAAACTGGCCAAAGGAGTCGGACTCGGGCACAAAGGGTTCCGTACCATTATCGCAAAAAACGGCAAAAAATCACGTTTGTTGTATGGGAGCCCCACTTAAATATTTATTTCATTCTGTTTTTAGTATTTGTTGTTATAGCGGCAACAGAAATACATCGTCTGTAAAATTTCAACTGTTTAGCTAGCACGGTTCATGAGATACAGCCTGGTGGCTGACAGACAGACGGATCGTGGAGTTTTCGTAATCGGGTCCCGTTTTAGCACTTTGGGTACGGAACCCTTTTTGTTTAAATGGTCTTAACCCATCTACGCATTATTGCCTTTCTAATGAAACCAGCAGCCATATTGCGTAAGTGAATTCGGCAAGGCAAAGAGTTTGATCCCATGAAAGAGTATGACAAATACTTTTTAAATAAGGTATTGCCAAAAATTATTGAATAGGTATCTTCAAAGAGAATTTTTCATACTCTTTCATGGGGTCAAACCCTTTGCCTTGCCGAATTCAATTACGCAATTAGGCTGCGGTTTGGGGCATACTGGTTGGATGGTTTCAAAGTCTATAACCGACATAGGTAGACACAATTTTTTGTGTTTTATATATTAGGATTGTCCAATAATTAATTGGTTGTTAGCATCAAGAGTATTGGGTTTTTCAGAAAAACTTTATTTCGATGTCTAGTAAGCGGGAAGCGAACTGAGAACGAGTTATTGGGTTTTCCATCTGGATTTTTTCAGTAGTAGCCCAATAACTGGATATGAACCTGGTTAAAATTCGAAAAAATCATAGCAAAAGAGTCATCTTCTATTAGAAAGAAAGACAAAAAGTTTATTTGCGCCAGGCACGACGCATACCATTAAAAACAAAAGGAAAATTTAAATACAAAATATAGCATGCACAACCAAGCAAAACGGTTATCGCTCAGCATAATGCTGGGACGAATTTATTTATTTTAAATAGCACAGCCACATCACACGCATTACACATCGAAAAATATAGATAACTTTGCCGCACCCAAATAACTACATAGTGTGACTATGTAGTTATTTGGGGGCGGCAAAACATAATTCAATTTAAAAATACGAGTAATAATTTTAAATACAGGTCAAAATCAGGACAATAATTAAAAAAGTACCTATAATAAAACAAAAAAAAAATTGTCAAGAATCAAAATCATAATACATAAATACATACATAAACTCACGCCGTTTTCCCATGGGGGTAGGCAGAAACTACAGAACGCCACCTGCTACGATCCTTACATACTTCTTTTGCTTCACACACATTCATACATCTAGTCATACACACACGCCGGTTATGGGTACTGCGCACTTGGCCTTTCTGAAGAACAAAATCATAATGTTAATAATAAAAATTATAAAATCAAACTAAAATAAATGTCAAAAAATAAACTCAATAATCAAAATCATAAACTCAAAATGGGGACTCGTTTGGGAGACAGAGCCACAGCGCTGGTTTTCAGCGATAGCCGGTGTTTTGTATGATACTCTAACAGAAATGGTGAAATATGTACAGGTATTGCCCGGCATGTAAGTTGGAGAGGTTTTGGCGTAGTGGGGATAAGTTCGCGCATTGACCAACCACCATATAGAGTGGACGGAACGTGGACGCAACACGATTGGTCAGTCGATTCTTGTGTCAACTGACCAACCCATCGCTTGCTCGGAACGGTCCTAAACGTTCCCCTCGCCCGCTTCACTACCAAACTTTCACTGTCTAACGACTCTTGCCAACTTACGTGCCGGGGATTATACAACTCTGCCTAAACATTCGGGAATTACAGACGTAATGTTGAATTTGTTTGGTTTTTTGGCTGTTAGTGTTTGATAAAGAGCATTGATCATCACAAGTCTGAAGTTGGATGCTTCACAAATAGCCAAAACATACAATACAATACGTTAACGCTGTAATCCAATTTCAAAAACTCGTTTTGCTACCATTAAAACTCGCGAACAAAATCTGAGAACTCAGCACAAAACTGAGTATCGCGCTCGTATGAGACAGGAAAGTTGCCCGATGCCCTGCTGTCGTCGTAAATAATATCTTTGGTGAAGTCTGCAAGAATTTCTGTGTTTCGTATTGAACTTGTGCGCTTTTCACGACAGTTTAATATCCAAGTTGATTCTCAGATATCCTAAGAAAGTTTTGTAAATCCTAATAAATGTTACGTTTAATATCTGTACGGGCACAGATATTAAACGTAACATTTATTCTCATCGTAATTACGATGTCTACTTTTGGAGCACAGCATTGGAGCAACGAAGCTCAAGCAACATGCATTCAGCAGATCCCTGCGACAGGTCTTTGGTCAACTGAATTAAAATAAAAAAACTGCGTTCATCTAAATTAATATGAGACTGGGCCTTTTTAGCGCAGCCGTGAGGCACACTTTCAGGCTAATTTCTTACATCGGTCTTTATACTTTTTTTAGGGTCCAAGCGGTGCCCTATTGTTGTCACTTACCTTTCTGTCTGTATGTCTGTCTGTCCGTCGTCTGTCACACAGGTTGGTTGGTGCTACAGTCTTAAAATTTTCATAGTATAAGCATCTTGTGGACCCAAAGCCATACAAATTGTCAAACAATATTTATAAATGTTTTTAAGGTGGGCTCCCATACAGGTAAAAGGGTGAGCAAAAAAGAGAGGTGTTACTTTACAGGTTGAGTAACTTAATAAAAAGAGTGTTAAAATCACACCCCAATCTTTAAATCAGGAAGTTATTTCCCGACTGAAACAAACTTAAAAAATCGTCGTTAAAATTACAGACTTCGAGACAAAGGGGGTGAAGCAAGATAAAGACAAAAGACACAGAGGTTTCTTTTATTTCATCTTTCTTTAAAGATAACAATGGAAGCTTAGCTGGAAGAATTCGCTTCACTAGCAATGATATTTTATAGTGGTAGATGCAGTGAGAAATGTGAGGATTATCTGGCTCATGAGTTGGTATTGTCCTTTGGTCCGCGTAAGAATATTACTTTATCCTAAAAAAACGATTGAAAATGGGCGTTTTCCAGTAAATTTTTAACCAGTACATTTTTTTTTCTGTCCTTATATTTTTGATGAACATCATCATTGTTGTTTTAGCTGGAAGACGTGCACAGCTTCACCCAAGCGTCGTGACATCGAACGCTCCTTAGGGACAAGGTATCGAATCGAAAGTATCGATACTGTACTCATTAGTAGTATAGACAAAAAATATCGTACTCATAATAGTATCGAAACAAAAGTATCGATACTTCAAGGTATCGAGTACTTTTCATATGGCCCCTAATGCACATAGAGCATAGGTCAATATCAGTCAGTAAATAACGTCACTTTAACTTCAGTAGGGCAGGACATGAAAAAACAAATGGTATTGGTACACAAATTTAATACAACAAGTAAAATTTCAAAATGTAAAAAACCCCTGACACATTTTTATTTCAAGCTACATAATTTATCTAGTACATAGTAGATACGCTTCGATCGGCAATCTATTGAACACGTAATTATGACACGATATCTTGCGTTTTTTCGCAACCCGATTCCCGATTCAAACAGTGAAACGCCCATAACTTTTGAACGGCTGAACCGATTTTATTAAAACATAGCTAAGAACACTCTCGATTAAGTCACCTTTTAAACAACAAAAAAACGAAATCAAAATCGGTTTACCGGTTTGGACGCTATAATGCCACAGACAGACACAGAGATACACAGATACACAGCAACACACGTGAAACTTATTACACCCCTCTTTTTCCGGCGGGGGTTAAAAAGACAGTAAAAAAAAAAAAAAAAAAAAAAAATTGTACGTTAGGCATATAAATTAAAGTTCCCAGAAGGTTCAGAACGAGTGAACTAGATGATGTTGCCATAACCATAAACATAAGCCGTAAGGTCGCAAGTTTTAAACGGGTAATTTCTAATATTACCCATTTAAAACTTAATTTCTTATTCGATACCATACCTGCCAAAAAGATCTCATTGAGTAAAAGTATCGAATGCAAAGTATCGAGTACAAAAGTATCGGTATCGAATGGAAATGTACTCGTTACCACAAAGTATCGATACTTCTTTCGTGTCCCTACCGCTCCTGTGCTTCTCTAGCATCAAACAGATGAGATATGATTATAATGCATTGAGAAAATTTTACCTAGGCGTTTTCTCAAACTTAATAAAAATAGTCGAAAACCTGAAATAGTTACAAATCTAGACGCAGAATGTTGACTTGAAGAATTTTTCCGCCCGATGTCAATGTGAGTCACTTCAGTGGCTGAAATACCTGTTGGTATAGGTACTTTGCATTCTCAGTTGATCAACCTTTGTGAAAAACAACGCTTTGTGGAAAGAAATGCAAACACCGTTGACATTTCAGCTTACGTCAGCTGTAAAGTGAGGAACTTATGGCACAAGGGTCCGAGGTAACTTTTCCGATGTATGTGGGGCATTGTGCACAAACTTACTGAAGGGAATGTGCACGCTACTGCAAAGTTGGTGTTTATTATAAGTTGACGCCATGGAAGTAGTAAGTACTGTACTGTTGTACGGTAGAACTTACTGCTTCTATGGTAGATGCAGTAATTTTACTTATTTTAACTACTTTAAATACGGTGCTTAGCTGTTGATAAGAAAGGTATGGAGGAATGTTAGGGTTGAAAAGAACGCTCTGAATAGAGCCGGGTATTAAATTTAATACTTTGCAACAGATATTTTACGGTGTAATTTAATTTAATTACTTTGATTTTAAGTCCTGCTAAGTGATTATGTATCCTGGGGTCGCTTGTCCAAGGGGATGGCGAGGTAGACCGAGACGGAACAACTTGTGACCCACGGATGCCCCTCAAGTTAAAGGGGAAAATTTACAAGTCCGTAATTTGACCTGCTTTAGTGTATGGATCAGAATGTTGGGCTGTGAAAAAGATGTCGAAAAGAGATTGCATGTAGCAGATGAGAATGTTGTGATGGATGTACGAAGTGGGCGAATGGATAAAGTGAGAAATGAGTATATTAAGGAAGTTTGAAAATGGCGCCAGTAACAGAAAAGTTGAAAGGAAACCGTTTGTCCTGGTATGATCATGTGATGAGGAGGGATAAAACGTATGTTACTAAAAGAGTTATGAATATAGATGTGGATGGATGGAGAGGGAGGGGACGGCCAAAGAAAAGATGGATGGACTGCGTGAGGAGTGATATGAAAGAAAGGGAGTCAGTGATGGAGTGACGGGGGACAGGATGGCATGGTAGAAGAGAACGTGTTGCGCCGACCCCAAGTAACATGGGACAAGGGCAGGAAGATGATGCTAAGTGATTATGTATATTAAGTTATCTATACTTCCATATTAATAGTATAAATACGAAGTAACTCTGTTAGTTTGTTTTTTTACCTTTTCAAGTCTTAACGGCTAAACAGATTTGAATGAAATTTGGCACACAGGTAGGAATAGGAAGGATCTAATTTTTGTTTTGAGAGAATCTTCCCTGGTGAAAATTTCCAACATTCACGCGGGCGAAGCTGCTATTATGTATGTTTGTCCACGCATTTCTCTGAAACTCATTATTGGATCGTGATCATTTTTTTATTGGATTTAGTTATCGCTCAACGTAGGTAACAGTGCAAATTTTACCAAAATCGGCTTAGCAGTTTTCAAGATATGGAGCATGCAACCGAGCTCCTTAGCGACAACAAACAGCACGAATGTGTAAATTGAGTTATTATAGGTGTTTGTCAATCCTTTAGTTACCTTACTATAGAACTTGCATTTTTTTTGTGATGGTGTACTAATATAAAATTAAAAAGAGAGAAATAAAAACATTTATACAAATAAATAAGACGACTTCAAAAGCAAAACACTAAAAAGGAAAATAACTTTCGTTTCGGAAAATAATTCCTTGTTGAAAAATAACAAAAAAAAAGGTATCAAATATATTTTTGCACTTAGTCGGTTTATTTTTTGTTTGTGAATTGTAAACGTTTGGCTCACCTAATAATTTAACAACCTGAGGCCTCCATTTTCCTTTTCGTTCTGTAACGTCAAACAAGGTTCATTAAATGTTTGCAAACTTCGACCATTCTTAAAAAGTCTGTATTCCGTGTGCAAATCCATTGAGTGTTTGTAAGCGCAGTCAACTGAGGGAGATTGATCGAAACGATTAATGGATTGTGTTTTTTGGTTATTATGGTGTAAATTGGATGGACATTTTTGTGTTGATATTGTTATGGAGAAGTTGAGGTCTATGTCCATTTTCAGAGATTTATTTTCTTTTGGAACGGAGTTCCTTAACGCACGTTATAGTTCTGATTTGTTTGCGATTTGAAGGGCTAGACCGAAAAAAGTGTAACAATGAAAAAAAAAAACGACACCAAAAACCGATACCTTTTTGCAGTGATTTTTGAGGCTCTTCCCGATCACCTAGGAAACTAAAACTTTTTCAATCGATTCAGCTGTCGTCAATTTTGAGAATATGCAAACATATTTATAATTTTAACGTTTAAATACCCTTTTTATTAATATAATTATAGTATTAATATATAGAAAGTACAAGCGAAGATCCGCACAAAAAGGAGACGCCGTAGAGAGAGCCGGAGGAGGCATACGAAGAAAACCGAAGGCGTACGACTCGCGCGCGCTGACTTGACACATACTACCTACGCTAGCTGAATATTCTAATGAATTTTGTCAATCCAAGAACTCAGCGTGTTGCAGTTCATTGCTGGAAATACGCCACACATCAGCGGACTTTCCTCATTCAATCTATCCCAATCACCTTTATAAGGTCATCTAAGGGTCTTTTGGCGGGAGGGCGAAATCGGAACAAAAGACATTTTTTTTTAATTCCAATTTCCACAGACATGTAGCTCTCTAGTTGACTTCTACTTTCCTCTTGTCATTCGTGACAGGCCAGTGACAGGCAGTGTTGAATGACTTCCAATAGGTTTCAACTGTCAAACCGTAAGGCCATGAAGTCCAGTCTTCACTCCATCTTCGATGAAGGAATGTCTCCGAACAACGAAGCCGCATCAAAAGGAACAGATGTCAGGAAATTAAGACCTCGTCGTAACCGCCGTACTGTGTGAAAGTGACAGAAGTTCCACCTGGTCGTAAGTATTTAAAAGCCTAAAAGCCAATGACCAAAATTGGTGCCTTTTCATTTACATTGGCAACGAACAAAACTTTAGATGTTCAGAAAAAAAAATACATTTACACGAGTACATGGCAGCAAAGCCTATTTCTCGTTTTATACATTGAGAACTTGAAGTTAAGAACTTATCGAACTCTCTTGAATGCTAAAGTTCAACAATTCTCATGCTAAAGTAAAGTTTGACAAGTTTCGTTCTCAACTTCGAATTCTCAATTCAGAAAGCTGAACTAAAGTTCAGTAATTTTTCTATGGTAGCAGCAGTAGAACAATGTAGTCAAAGAAACCATGCCCTTCAAGTTGGTGAAAAAATATTGCCTTTTTAGAAAGCTTTCTGCACAAGGAAACGAATATTTTTAAGCGTCATTAACTACCTTGACTTTTAAAAGTCAGATGATAGATCATCATCATATCGTGGACATAGGCCTTCCCTAAGTGTCACCACCTCGAACGGTCCTATGTGTCTCGCATCCAGCTGATGCCTACAGCTCTGACAAGGTCTTTGATCCACCTAGAGGGAGGCCTTCCAACGCTGCGTCTTCCGCCAAATAAAATAAAACAGGATAAATAACCTTTTACATTTTTCTTAACTGGTATAATACAGGGTGATTTATTTATTAAAACTTCATGCAACATAAAAGTACATAGGCGGACTTAATGTCTGAGGCATTCTCTACCAGTCAACCAAGGGCGGTAAAGAGATAGCATGGCAGGTGCATAAAAAAAATGAAATAAAAAAATATTATGAACGCAAATTTAGTACAAAAATATATAGTTGAAATAAACATACTTAAATATGTACTAAAATAAATACTATTTATAAAATAATATATATAAATTAAGTAATAGAAAGGCGCATATTGAGACGACTCTGCTATTCGTTTAGAAAATAATGCCGCAACTTCCGCTTAAATGCATACTGACTGGTGGCCGTCCTGATATCGAGAGGAAGCGCATTCCAGAGAAGAATGGATTGAATATTAAAGGAAGAATGAACAAAATCAGAAGTATGAGAAGGACAGAGCAAGAGAAGATTGTTAGATGAACGCAGATTCCTAGCGTGTGAAGAACATAGGTATTGAAAGTGAGGTATGAGATAAGAAGGAGGTGTGGGAGAGTTGAGTAGAGAGAAAAGCGCAGTCAAGGCGCGCAAATTTCTTCGCTGCCGAATGGGCATCCATTTGAGTTCAGTTCTGCAGCTCGACACATGGTCATATTGCCGGAGGTTGAATATGAACCGGATGCAGTTGTTTAAGAGCCTATCCAGCTTATCCAGTAATACCGCGTTTAGGTCAAAGTAGCACACGTCACCATAGTCGTAGTAGTGATTTCCAAGTACTGTTTGCAATTACACTTCTGTTATTCCATCATCCTGTGCCACTGGTTTTGCATTTGTACAAGTTTCAGAGCCGGCAATATAATTTCCGTTTGGCAAAACTTGCGGCTTCTTACTGGTCGGCTTGATTTACTTTTTCCAAGAAAATCTGCTATATTTGCGGCCTGGGAATGTATGTAGAAGATTGTGAGATAGTAAAAAAAAAAAAAAGATATTGTAGATTTTATTTCTGATGTCCTCAGTCTGTGATATTTATTTTGTGTTAAAGAGTTGTAGTAGATTACAGATTTTACCAAATAATATTCATCTGTGGTAGCCGTTGAGGTAATAATGTACTAGTGGTAGCTTGGTCGTAATGGTTGAAGCAACAGTTATTGTGTTTGTCAGATGATTATATTTTAGTTTCTATTTAGTCGATAATCTAAAATGCATGCTGTGGCCTCCTATAATTGAGGGAGTGCACTTGTCATTACTTCATATTGATGATTCATTGTGTTTTTTTGTGTACATCTTTCGTTGGAGCCGGAGGTCCTAAATAAATAAATAAGACTCTTAAGAGTTACACTCTGATTTTTTTATTCCGTAGACTAAACTGACATTTGGGGGTTTGTCACTTTATCGTTACTTAAAAATAGTATCGTATCCTGAATATCCTGAGTGATCGAAAGTTGATCGTAGATCGAAAATGGAAATATTTCACCACAAAAAAATACATTTGTTGAGAAACTAGCGGCCCTTATTTAGTTTCTACTCATTTATGTCAGACTTAGTTTTATCGATCGCATTTATTTTATTGTTGATTTCATATTTAACACAATACAAGTTTATGTAGTACGTTTACTAATACTGTTATGTGGTGCGACAAGGATGCGACGACCATTTTTCTATAATTTTCTACGAGTAATATATCCGTAGAACAATTTCTAACTGTACCATGCTCACATCGTGCCTCTCTTGCACCATATCCCATAACAAAGCACCATTTCTTAAACCCATTGTCATCCCTTCTAAGATTTAACTACATGGTCAAGCGTAATACTTCAAGGACCCTATCAAGTAGCCTCATAAAAAAGATTAATAACTCCATCCGAAATCCGGACCTCACAAAGAATTTAATCAGAGACTAAGGTCCACTTTTTATTCGGCCAAAGACCGCGGCATTCTTTGTTGGCGGCCATATTGGCTATAAGTTTGACAGTAAACTTAGTAGATAGCCTAGTTTTGTGAATATCAGTTTAGGGTAAATTGTGGGTAGGTATGTGTTGTAGAGTTTCTGAAAGAATGTAAAGTTTTTATGGGTCGTTTGTACAGCTGGTATCTTGTAATCCGTAAGAATAATGTGAATTGGTATCTCTTTTTTAAGCCAGTATGTTAGTGAGACTATTTCGGGGATTTATAGCCCCCGACGGAAAAAAAAAGGGTTTAATAAGTTTGACGTGTTTTGCTGTATATCTGTGTGTCCGTGTGTTTGTCTGTGGCATCATAGCTCTAGGTGACTTTGTCGAGAATGTTCTCAGCTACGTTTGATTGAAATCGGTTCGAAATTGACCTTTCAAAAGTAATTCGCGTTTTACTCTTTGAATCTGGGTTTTTTGCAATCTTGCTTTAATTACTATATCACGCTTGTATAAGTATAGTAGTAAATAAACTATCATTACGTCACCATATTTTAACCGTAGTTTCGACCGAGCGAAAGCTAAAATCTATCCCACGGGAACTTACTGGGCATCTACTGGGATTAAGTTACATATATACTAATCAAGGCCGAGGTTTAACTGGGTTTAAAATTTATACTTATACTAATCTATACTATCTGTATCTATACTAATACTAATCTATACATATAAAATGCTTTGTCCTGAATGACTGACTGACGGATCAACGCACAGCCTAAACCTGATTGTAGAAACCTGAAACTTGGAGAATATGTTTATTGTATGACGTAAACATCCGATAAGAAAGGATTATCCGAAACTGGGGCTGAAGGGGGTGAAAAAGGGGGGCAAAGTTTGTATGAAAAATCTAATTCCTTCGGCTAATGTACTTGAAACTTGGCACAAATAATAATCTAAGTAAATGCTAAAGGTTGACATTATTAGTTTTTTTAAACTACCCCCACAAGTTGATTTAGGGGATGTTGAAATTACCGAAGAATTTTATTTTATGGGTTATTAAACTTCTTCTTCTTTTCGTGTGAGGTGTGGCCACCTCTGGTGCAGAGTTAATTAAGCCACTGGAAACCCCACAGGCCTCTGACTTGGCTTTTTCAAACTTACATTAACTATGTAAGTCCAGGTTTCGTCACGAAGTTTTCCTTCACTGTTGCCTGTGACGTCCAAAATAAACTTAGAAAGTACATATGAATTTGAAAAAGACACATTGGTACTTGCCCGGCTTTGAACCCACGACCTTAACGACGACGATTACACTTGAAAGATTGCACAAATACTAACCTAAATAAATAATAAAGGTTGTTATTACTACTTTTTCCAAAACCAAAAAAACTACCCCAAAAGATGATTTAGGGGGTGTTAAAGGTTTTTAGAAGAATCTTATTTCTTGGATTAATAAACTAGATATATTATAAACTTAGATATAAGATGGCCATTATACGTTTTTAGAAACTACCCCCAAAAGTCGATTTGTGGGGTGTTAAAGTTTTTTTGTAAAATATTACTTATTGGGTTAATAAACTTCAAACTTGACACAAAGACCAACCTAAGTAAACAATAAACGTTGATATTATTAGATTTTCGAAACTTATTCCTGCAAAATACGATTTAACAGGTGAGTTTTGTTAAAGAATAGTATGTCTTGGGTTAATAAACTTGATAATTGACATAAATACCAACCTAAGTAAACAATAAAAGGTTATCATTATATTTTTTCGAAACTACCCTCCATAATAGAATTAACGGGTGTTAAAGTTTGCAAAGAATCTTACTAGACAAGGTTTCGTTTTTGATGTAGGGATCCTTTCACCATCATCATAATTTCAGCCAAAAACGTCCACTGCTGGACATAGCCCTTCCCCAACGACGCCAAACTGATCGGTCCTGTGCGATTCGCATCCACCGGACTCCCGCAGGCTTGACCAGGTCGGACTTCCTAACTTGCGTTTGCCGGATCGCAGACGCCACTGAAATGTCAAACTTTAAGGGGGTGAAAAGGGGGAAATTTGTTTGTATGAAAAATCTCATTCCTTGGGGATAAAATAAATAATCAAAATTAACATAATACGTTCGCGGGCGGAGTTAATATTATAAATGTGAAAGTAACTCTGTCTACCTTTTCACGCTTAAACCGCTGAACCGATTTAGATGCAATTTCGGCAGGTTTGGAGATATTTTGCGACCCTGGGCAGGACATAGGATAGTTTTTATCCCGGAGATCATACTTAAGGGGCGGAAAGAGGGGTAGAAGTTTATATGGAAGACCCACAATATTATGCCGCGATATAAAAAATACTAATGCAATTAAAATACTAATGTACCAGGCCCCTCAGAAAGTATTGCGAAAAAAAGTTTTTATATATGGGAGACTGGCCAGTTATAATGTTTTTCGAAAATATGATTATTTATAAGTAAAAATAAGTAAGTTCCAATTTCAAAATTTCCCTCCACATTTTTTGCGAGTTAATTCAAAGTATTGTGTCTCACTGAAATATGGATCTGCGCCGGGAACATTTTAGAGCTATGATTTTATACGATTTCAAGTGTCGCCTGAAACCGGATGAATCGTACGATAGACTTCAAATGGCATTCATGGATGAAGGCCCTTCCAAGGCAACCGTGTATCGTTGGTATAACGAATTCAAGCGCGGTCGACCAACTTTGGGGGATGACGAAAGAAGCGGTCGCCCTTTGACGGCTGTTACCGAAGAAAACGTGCTAGCAGTGAAAAATTTAATCCAAGACAATAGGCGAATTACATATCAGGAGATTCAACACATATTGAAGATTGGATCGGGCAGCGTTCACGAGATTCTACACAGCCATCTTCGCGTGAGGAGGATAGTATCACGCTGGGTGCCGCACAACCTCACCGATGCTCAGAAGCAGGCCCGGGTGGAATGGTGCCGTGATATGCTTAACAAATTTGAAGCAGGCTCGTCTCGGCGTGTTTACGACATCGTTACAGGTGATGAGTCCTGGATTTATCAATACGACCCAGAAACCAAGCGCCAGTCGACTGTTTGGGTGTTTCAAAATGAGCCAACGCCTACCAAAGTGAAGCGATCTAGAAGCGGGGGTAAGATTTTGATCGCTAGCTTTTTTAATTTGACTGGCCACTTGGTATCAATTCCCTTACGGGATCAAAGAAGCATTAATGCCGAATGGTATACTACCAAATGTTTGCCAGAAGTTTTCTCTGTTATAAGCAACAAGCGACCAAACACAGGGCTCCGCGGGCTACTGCTCCACCACGACAATGCACCTGCGCACACCGCACTCAAAACGAGGGACTTCCTGGACAGCACGCCAGTCAAACTCCTGGGTCACCCTCCTTACAGCCCTGATCTAGCACCGTGTGACTTCTTTTTATTCCCAAAAATAAAAAATCAGCTCAAAGGGATACAATTTTCGTCGCCGGAAGATGCGCTGGCTGCGTTCGAGCAGGCTGTAAACGAGGTGTCTGCGGCGGACTGGAAAAAGTGTTTTGAAAACTGGTTTAGGCGCATGAATCTTTGTATAGAGGCTGGTGGAAAGTACTTTGAAAAGATTTAATAAAAATATATGTACGTATAGAACAATTTTTTTTAGTTTCGCAAAACTTTCTGAGTGTCCCACGTAATTCGAATTACTAATGCTTCTCAGACGAAGTCGCGGGCAACAGCTAGTAAAAAAGAAGAAAGATTTGTATTTTTGTATGTAACGAATAAACTTAAAAACTACTAGACCGATTTCAAAAATTCTTCCACTGTTGGGAAGCTACACTATCCCCGGGTGACATAGGCTACTTTTTATCCCTGTATTCCCACGGGAACGGGAACTACGCGGGTGAAACCGCGAGGCATCCGCTAGTTGTATCTATATTATTCCAGCCGCTAAGGCGTTATTAATTAACAAAAAATAGATGTGAATCGAAGTGAGATACATCCCTAAAGACATTTTAATTTTTCTCCATAATTTTACCAGTCCAGAAAAAAAGCCATAAACCTTGAAACTCCTACTAAACTAAATCAAAGTTGTCCATGTCTCTGTGTAGACAATTACGTTGTTGATTCGCTCAGTGTTAGGACTTATTTATTTAGTTTTTCTTGAAATAACTTTGTGTCCCGGGGCACAGAGGTCGACAAGAAGTGACCGGGCAGTTTCTTTTGACAGGGGTAGTGTTTATAAACGTTTACACTACTTTTTTTAGGTGTTTGTAGACATTATTGTTTATTTTCTTTTTTGTATGATGTTGTATTATTTCCTAAGGAAACTGGTCCAGGAAAAGGCGTGACGGAAGTTTTGAGTATGAATGGAGATTTTTTGATGATTCTTTTTTATTATTTTTAATCTTCACCAAAAACGGGCGACTCATGAGATGCAGATTATTAAAGAAGTATAAAAGGAGACATGTTGTGCCAACACTAAATAATTATATATTGACTAAATACGTGACTACGGGCAAAATTTGGCCAATCATGTAAGTAGAAGTAGGTATATTACTCGTATTCCTAATTATTATTGGCGGAGCTGGGCAAAATACATGCTTCGCTTTAATTAAAATACAAATTGCAAAATACTATCTCGCATGTATTTAAAATACCAAACACCAAATATTAGAAGTCGTGTATTTAAGATATGAAATACAAAATATAGTTTTTAACAACTTTTAATAAAAATACAAATTGCAAAATACTATCTCACATTTATTTAAAATACCAAATACAAAATATTAAAAGTCGTGTATTTTGAATATTAAATACAAAATACAGTATTTTTTTTTATAAAATTCAAATTACAAAATACAGTCAGGGGTTACAATATAGCAAGATAAATGACAATTTGACGTACAGTACAGGTGCAGTGTTACCAACTTTACAGATTGACATATTTAGCTGTCACCATTTTGCTTACGAAAGATCTCAAGCGCTATTTTGTGCAGAACACACCCATTAATAAGATCGCCAAATATATTTATGTTCAAATGAGTTTTGAAGCCATAAGTATTTTAAATACTAGGTAACTACAAAATACCTCAGCATCAGATATTTGAAATACAAATTACAAATTACATTTATAAGAAGTAATTGAATTACAAATACCAAATATGTATTTTAATTACAAGTAATTCAAATACTGCTCTATCCTGATAATAGAGTCCATTAGAGGGGTTTGGAAGACACAGAATCGCCTGCACAGACAGACAATGATTAAGTTTAGATATTTCACTATTACTTATAATTATACTTTTCAACTTAGAACAGCAATGATACAATTGAAACTCCGTTGAAGGAAGTGTCCATGCAAGACTGTAACAGATCATTCAACAAAACTTTCTATAGAGTTAATTTATCCCAAAAATAGAAGCAATGTAGCACAAAACAGGATCAGATCCGTTCCAAAAGTTTCTCGACGTTGGAACCCGAAACTGGGGTAATGAATAAAAGGGGACGGGAAGAATGAATAGAGTTTCATTGGTTTAGGGTGCTTGTCCACTAAAGATGTGCTAGAATAGCTAGGCGAGGCAAAGATGTTTAACGGTGCTGTAAAAATGTGGGACACTTTCCAAAAAAAGCCGTGCGAAGAGTTTGCGAGGTGCGGGGATGTGTAGCGAAGCTGTGAACGGTGTGTGGCTTAGCAGTGTGAGGACGTGTTGCGTACACTTTTCAGCTCTGCGCGGGCGTCACTTCACGTTCAGTTTTTTCTTCCATACCCATCGTGTGAGGTATCAAAATAAAGGGATTTAAGAGGTTATTTCATAAATATATGACACTTATATGTTTAAATGTACCTAATTCGAAAAAAAAAGATACTAAAAAGTTATAAATAAAAAAAGTTAATTCAATAAAAAACCTTTTTTTTGTAAATATTGCGTCGGTAGTTTTTTTTTGTAAAAAAGTTTTTATTGAATTTAACCACGAAACAAATAAAAAAACGACAAAGTGAAAAATAACTTTATTTTTGGCAGTGGGCGTCTTTCGTTGATACCAATTTTCTATCGTTATGGACACCGACTTCCAAAAATAAAATTATATTTCACTTTGTAGTTTTTTTATTTGGAAGTTGGTACTATTTTTTTGTAAAAAATATTTTATTTTTGACTTTTTAGTTGTACCTACCTTAATAGGCAAGTTGTTTAGTAAGGTACCCATGCGAATGCAGTAATCCCGATCCCGATGATTTGCCGTAATTTTTGAAGAGTTCTTTTGTATATCTTCGAAGTTCTTCACTAGATTGTCACCAAATTAAAATGGGACCAATTTCGAAACATAATTTTTCAAACAAAAAAATCAGAATTTTCATAATCGGTCCAAAATTGACGGAGATATGCGTGAAAATACTTAAAAAAAAAGAAACATACGTAATGTCGAACATAGAACCTCCTCCTTATTGGTAAGTCGGTAAATAAATCAAAGAACCCGAGTGCTTTAAAAGCGAACTAAAAAGACGTCGACGACAAGAAGAAAATCATGCTGTGCAGTCGGAGGATACATCTGGTTTTGGTCGCTTCTAAAGCAGTCGGGTTTTTTGATTTATTGAATTTACGTTTTGGATTTATTACTCGCGCACTCTAGTGAAAAAGCACCCTTAGTTTTGTGAAGACGTTTAGACTTGTAAGATGTATTCCTAAGTTTAGTTTGCGATCGAATTAATTTGTAGTTCGTTCGAAGTTTTGTCTGCTTTTATTTAAGTTTGTATGGAGTTATCTGACTGTGTTATTGCGTTTGTTGATTTTTCTGACTATTGGATTGGAAACAGTCAATAGATGTTAGGTTTTTAAGTAAAATTTTAGTTTCGTCAAGTTTCTTTATTATTAGAAGTTGTATAAGCCTACAATGAGGCTACCGAATACAAGGGCCTTCTAGATGCTTGTTAACATTTACTAACTTTTTAATTCGTTTTATTTTCTTTTGATATAATAACGTTGTCCCCCATATCTAAGTACTAATGCTGTAACATGGAAATATTGTAAAACCAAACCATTTTTTAAAAGAGTAACCGTGAAGTTTCTTTCCAGTTCTTCTCCATAGGAAACGACCAACCCGAACCGTGCACCTATAACCTTGCCAGCCGATGCCACGACAAGAAACTTCTTTGGGGTCGGTGATGATGGCCGTTTCCATTGCGAAGATTGCTGTTTTGTCTCGGAATCAAAATGATGGATCCATGTTTCGTCCATTGTTACGAAACGAGACAAAAAGTTTTCAGAATCTTCTTGAAACTTGTCCAACAATATCTTCGAGATGTCAAGTCGATTTTGTTTCTGACTGTCGGTTAACATTCTCGGCACGGCACCCATCTTGCGGAGACTTTTCTCATATTCAAAGATTGTTTCAATGTAGATTGAATACTTCCATATGAAATGCCCGTTTCTTGAATTAAGTATCAGATGGTAACTCTTCGATCGCTCAATACAAATTTCTCGACTTTCGCAACATTTTCTTGGGTGACTGACGTCGATGGACGGCCGCAACGATGTTCGTCTTCCGTGCTCGTTCTCCCTACTCGAAATTGAGAAGCTCACTTTGCGACAGTGGAATATGGCGGAGCAGACTTTCCTAATGTTGCCTCCAAATCGCAATGAATCTCTTGCGTCGTTAACTTTTTTAAACAGAGATATTTAATAACGGCTCGCACTTCGTTTTTCTCCATTTTGGAGAACACGTTCCGACACGAAGCAAACAAATGACTACATTAAAAAAAAAAACAAAAGAGAACCGAAGATTTTTTCTTTATTAATATTACTGAGCTATGCCTGCCAGTATTTTTTTTTCTTACCAAGGAGTACCTATGTCGTTCTCACTACTTTTTGATCCCTCCTAGAATACGGATTTGAAATAAAACGAGTTTTGGTATACAACTTAAAATATTTTATTTATTTACTTATTATAACTTCATGTAATGTACAGGCGGACTTAATGTCAGGACGGAAACACACATACGTGTCGTGGCGTGGCGTGGCGCCTTCTGACGCAGTTGACGCAGTTGATGGCTATAAAACTCGTTGTGTTGACGTAGCTAGGCTGAAACAGAGTCGTTTGGTTGGTGGATCTTACGCCACGCCACGCCACGACATGGAAGTGTGTTTCCGTCTAATGGTGGTGGAGAGATAACATGGCAGGTGCATTAAAACATAGAAATAATTATATTATTGAAGTGAAAATTACAAAAATAAATTATTTCACATAGATCTACATAGTCATTTACCTAAAAATACCAGAAGCGAGTCCACGGTTTCAATTGGTAATTTCTTAAGAAGAAGAACTGGGCAGAAACTTTAAAATGAAAACAAAGTAATATTTGTCGACTAGCCCAGATATATTACACAATAACAAGTTAGTAGAGTACCAATTGATAACACAAAAACACGAAGTGACCTGTCAGTCATTTTAATGTTAGTTAAACATTAAGTTGATGTAAGTTAAGTACTTTAGTAAAGTACAGCTTTTAACATAAATACAGTGTTCCAGTTTGATGTTTCGAAATGAAATGCTAATGGTTTGTTTTGTCATTTTGTTGTTTCGCAATAGCACAAAGCACGTAAGCGGCGGTGTTACGAAGATAGAGAGGCCACTACGAACAAAGCGTAATTTTGCACACACACATTGCGGTTTTACAGGGAATATTCGGCAATATTGGTCCGAGCTCAACGCGGCTGTCATGAGTGCTTTGTGCGGACGTTTGTCACGTCATTCATACATTAATTACTGTAACAAGGTTGCATTGGCTGGGTTACCATAATTAATTGTTACAGACCAAATGTACTTTTTTTTTTAATTCGTTCTTTCATTCATTTAAGTTACAAAGCTCTTAAATTTTTTCAAGATGACAAATTAGAAATTCAATATCTAGGAATATAATGAATTATTTTGTTGAGCTTTGTGCTTTTCACAATTTAATGTTTTAAGTGGGATCATTATTACACTATTGTCACGTCTTGTTACCCTCCAATCTTCGTCGTATGTGGTGTCGTGATATTAAATGGATATCTGATGTTCTGTCTACCCTCTAAGGCATGTTAGCATGATATGATGTATGTTTAGACGAATCGATGTATTTATGTTTGTAACTTATACAACCTACTCTTTTTTTAATTTGGAATCTATATAGTAGCAACCCTAGTGAATCTGTCAAATTTAGCTGTCAATTTTCTAAACGGTGGGAGTGGCCCTTCTGTATACTTTCTATTTTGTGGCAATAGGTACTTATTTATAGGTCTACCAGAATCTCATGGCATTTTTTTTTTTTTTTTAATTGTGATTTGCATATGGCAATGTCAATTGTCACCTGTCAAATCAAAGTACTTGATGTGTCAACCGCTGCTGAAATTTTTTGATATTATCTTGAAAATTTGTTATTTTTGTGAAAATGTCGAAAAACCCACTTAGATCTCAAGCGAGACATATTGTTTTCAATGTGTAACATAAAATAAGGGAAGAAGAAGGCGTAAATCAAACTCAATCTTTGATTTTAAAGTGCGTCGTAGAGTGGACCGGTAAGTTGGACTGACTTGTTTTGATACTTTTAGTTTATTTTATATTTTTCTTACTTAATTTTTATTTCTTTCCATTACCATTATATGGTAAATCGTAGGTCAGGGCACATCGAATGATGGCCGGAAGGAAATGGCAACAGTAATGTAACTGTTACTAATTCTTCTACAAGATATTGATTTTAACGGAGCTTAAGAATCTTTGACGTAAGAAAAATATTAAGTAATAATCTGCGCCCTGCAGTGGGACGTGTGTAGAGACGGGAGTTTTTGTCGAGTGAAGTTCAGTGGCTGTTAATATTATTTGCAAATCGATTCCTAGTGGATATTGTGATATATTATTGGTGTAGTTTTGTGTCTCAACTGTCTACGCAACTGGACAATTTGTAAAATCATTGACAGAAGCGATCTCGGGATAGTGGAGCGGAGTATTTTATTGTAGCATTGACTGCCTCTGCAAAGCTTACTGGATAGACTGACTTGCTGCCAAATACTCCAAAAAACATTAGAATCTGTTACATCCGCATTCTTATGCATACTAAATAATAAATATATGATCCAAAACTCTTTCCAAAGACGTGGCTAAAAGGTCCTAGCAACCAGGCCATAAAACTTACAAAAAAAAAAGTATATATAGACTGATGGTGATGAATGACTATAAGTAACATGATACATTTTATTATTTTTTACAGACTTTATACATGAAGATATTAGTTTTGAATATGTTAAATGCCAATGAAAAAGAACCATTTTGATGGAGAGAGATGACATAAAATTACAAAGATACAAGTTTTTGAAATGCCAGTGGAGTTCATGTAATCGTATTCTAGTTTTCTAGTTCTGAATGAGGTTTTAAGTTATTAGTAGATATGATTTTTAAATTAGTACATAAATTAATATTCAATTGATTTATTTTTCCTATGTTAAGAACCCGATGTATAACAACATTATTCATACACATACCTATAATACTCACAGTGGATCTTTGTGTCTCTGAATTGGTTGCAAGACCCCGCGCAGTAGCTATTTTTGTATCAATGTTGAAGGTGAAGATAGCATTGTATAACTGTCTCTTTCACTCGCTTACGTATTTCACATCGTTCTATCTCGCTTACTCTATGCAGTATACTTGATGACAAACTGTTTCTTACGCAATGGTTGGCAGGACCAAGTTCAAAGACACAAAGATCCGCTGTGACTACTATAATATAGGTACATCATGTTCATTAATACTAAAGACATAAATAAAAATTAAACAGTATCAAGATCGTTTAATCCAATTTCCCCAGTATTGCACACAACAAATTTTTATTTCCACATTTGCCATGAGATTCTGGTAGACCTATAGCTATAAACATTGACATATATTCTACCGATAGACAAGAACATTCATGAAAAGCATTTGTTCAAATGCTGGTGAGTTAGAACTAAGTCCGTCTTTTATTTATTTTTCGTGATGGGCTTGCGCTAGACCACTATCTCACCTGATGGTAAACGATGATTTGGTCGACGATGTAGCACACTTTCCTAGAAGAAACCTATTCGCTCTTGTCTTATAGACTCCCAGGTTGTAGCTATCAGGAAATACAGACTCCGGCAGGGAATTCCACTCCTTTGCTGTACGCATAATTAAAGTATTCCCAAAATGTTTGGTGCGTATGGGTGAGATGTCCACCATGTACTGATGACGCATCGCCGTACGTCTTGTAGTCCGATAATGGAAGCTAAGGCTAGGAGGAATTAGTAGCGATTATTCCCGATGTCCACCACTTGGTTGGCCACCACTGGGGGACAGCGGGAAAACTTTTAAAAATTATTCTCGTTGTCCACCACTGGGGGACAGCGACACGGATTTTTAAATTATTATCGTTGTCCTCCACTGGGGTTAGTGACACGGATTTTTCATTCCCTATGGCCAACGCTGGAAGACAATGTCACAATTCTGTTTTATTTTGTTTGTTTATTTGGGTTTTTTTCTTTTTTCCTTTTTTTTGTCAAAAATGCAAATAACTCAAAACAAAGAAAATTACAAAAAACGCAAAAAAAGTACGTTTACAGCGATCACTTTATTCAAGAAACCCAATTGGAACTTGTAAACGGCCAAATATCTGTGGGTCAATTTCTAGGAATTATGATAAATGAATAGTTTTTTTTTTACATTGTTTTGTTCTTAACTCTAATCGTCAGAGGTGACAGAGATAGAGTCGACGATAGGGTGAGCTTATCCAGAAGAAGCCTGTTCACTCTTACTTTGAAGAGATTCGGGTTGAATGCGTTTGAAAACACAGACGCAGGTAGTGAGTTCCATTCATTCGCAGTGCGCATTATGAAGGATTTTTGAATTGCTTGGTGCGAATTGGTGGCATGGCAACCATGTAAGGAGACTGACCATTGTACACTTATCTTTATAAATGTTTTGTCCTGTAATTATTTAAGCGGTGTACAATTAAGTATATAATAAATAAATAAATAAGGATAGTAACTTTCAGAACGTATAGATGTTCGATGGTAGAAGGGAGGGAGGGAGGGTGGGATAAGGCCGTGGAGCTCTTGAGCACACTCACCACAGTACAGTCTGTAGAAGTCTGTTATCGCTGTGCAAATATTATGCCGGTTACTAAATAAATAAAAAATAAGCAATCACACTTTTAATAAGTAATAGGATGATGATTTTTTAAATATTTAAGTGAAACATAAAAAAAAAGAAAAATAAAGCAAATAAACAAACAAAATAAAACAGAATTGTGACATTGTCTTCCAGCGTTGGCCATAGGGAATGAAAAATCCGTGTCACTAACCCCAGTGGAGGACAACGAGAATAATTTAAAAATCCGTGTCGCTGTCCCCCAGTGGTGGACAACGAGAATAATTTTTAAAAGTTTTCCCGCTGTCCACCAGTGGTGGCCGACCAAGTGGTGGACATCGGGAATAATCGAATTAGTAGTAGTATTGTTGTATTTGCGCTGTTTGAGGTTTTCGGCATCAGCAGCAGCTGCCCCAGCACAGCCCGTCTTGCTAAGAAGATGGGATTATGCAAGGGTATCGACACATGTTGCGTTGCGTCCCACACAAAGGGCCTCACATTAAAAAAAATATAATTAGGTATGTCTGCCATCAAAAATTGAGCCTTACAATTTGTGTGTATTAAATATTGTGTTGTGTGTTACCAAAAGCCAGGTCTGTCAAAATAAAGAAAGGCCTTTACTACCTACAACGTGTAACAAAATAAACTCAAGACCTGAAAAAGGACCATTTTACCTACACGTTGTTCATACAATCACGGGTTTTCTATACATTCAGAACACTTTACGGTTGTTATGACTTAAACAAAGGGGAACGCCCAAAAAATGAGATTTTACTTCTGCACACGATATACGTTTTTGAACACAGAGTTCGGTTGGACCTAACATAAACTAAATTTAAAAAAATGGATCTGGCTTCTACCTAGTTTTTTTGATATTTATTGAAATTGTAATGAGTTTCCTACGATTTGTAGTACAATTTGGCGTATATTTCATTATTGTTTATTTAGGCATTTTTTGTATGACCTTTAGTAATTTTCCTATCTTTTAATATCTCCAAAAAAGAAATCCCAAGCAAAACAATTCTATTTTTCTTACCCAAATATGACCTAGAACTTACAACTGTTTATTTTATTTTTCCCAATTGAAAAACATCTCCGCATCCATTCATCTTTGGACTGGACCAATAATCTGTAATCCGTTTATTGGCCCCATTATGGGTACTATTTATATGGGTCCCTAATGTGAAAAACAGTCATACATCATACATGGTAGTCAGTGTTGAGTTCAATCGGTATAAGATTAGGCGTATACTTGCGATCAATATCAGAATCTGTTGTTTCATTTGATCGGTATAGCACAGTCTTCTTACAGGAACACAGGATGGAATAGAAATACTTGCTACAAAAGAGTTTACTGTCTAAATACTCCAACATAATGTAACCAACCTGTAATCTGCTGACTGCTGGGTCAAACATATAAGCAAATCAAAAAAAAAACTTTTATCTCCATACATCGTTATAGGTTGCGTTCAGTATACCAATTGCAATTATAAGTTAATAACACTTAGTTAATAAGACTTGTGCTATAAGAAATAGCTTTTTGTAAATTTTCATGACTCTAGGACAGTCGGAAGTGTCCTATAGGTTTTCATTCCCTTGCAAAAAATGTGATATAAAAGGCCCTATCTTCTGATTACGTTGATTTAGAAGTGTGATATTAATTTCAGTTTGTTACCTCCAGTCGTTCTAGAGAAAAAGGACGTGACACACGGACAGACAAACAACGAAGTGATCCTATAAGGGTTCTTTTTTTCCTTTTGAGAAACAGAACCCCAAAAAGAAACGTGCCTACCTGGTATCGAATCTACAACCTACTTTCAACTTGTAATATGTCACGACCTTTTCCACTACCTACTGCTTTCAAATACTTCTAAGTAAACCAATAAACTATAATCGTTCATCGTCGATGCGATTGTCGACCAATCGCAAATATGTGTCCGTCCTTAGCGACATTTCACTCTCGCCCGCCCAGATTAAACGACTGTTTATACCAAAGAGAAATGGTTTTTCGGTTATTTTCGTCCTATTTGTGGCTATCTTGAGGGCGGATATTAAAATATTTTGATTCGATCTATATTTGTAAAATAACATAAAAAAACGGCGGTAATCCTTAAGGTTGAGGCGGTGGTTTTTGCCAGTTATACATAAGTCTCGTGTAAAAGGGATCTGCTGTTATGGACAGTATCCGTATTTTTCAGTAGGTAGTCATGCAAACTTCAGAACAGTATCAGTTCTTCCAAAATCCCTATTCCTATCCCTATCATAAAGAAATCTAAAATGCAAGAGTGACCTTCTGAACACGCTCTTTCCATCGTAAACCTACTAATCCGGGTTATTGGATGATTCGCACGAATTCGACTCGCACGAAATGTGTGAATCTTTTTTTTGTTTTATAGTATTATTTTTCTGTTGCGATTCTCACGAAGTGCACCATACGACAGTAATTAGTGATACTACCCCTGTACTAATCCATAGCTTTCCATCGCGCGTTAATGATAACAAGAGCTAGCTCATTGTGAAACAAAAATCTAGAAATATTAAGATTTTGTTCAATTCAAATTTTTATCAGTAATTTTTTACTAATAATAATTTATTTGTGAGAGTAGCTTGACATGGGTCTACCTTTTATAGCCGAACTTTTTATGTCATAATATGATTATGCATAACAACGGATAGCATAAACATAATTTCGCAGAAAATCGTTTGGCAAACACTCATTTATCATACAAAATTATGAGTTTGAAACTCATAATTTTGTAAGTCAGAATCATCTTTAGGCATAAATTTCATATTGATAATCATTAAAAGGCAGGTCAGCTCAGCTCGCAGGCCGCCTCGCCCATATGCGCCTACGCGGGCTTTATTTAATTACACTCTAGGGGTAGGGCAGACAAGACTACGTGGAGTCGGTTTTGTAGCGATTCGTTTCTGTCACTAACTTTTGTAACAAAACATATTGACTTTTTAAAACAGTATTTAAATTTTAATTTAAAAATGCTATTTTATTAAAATGCATAATAAAATTATTCCAAATTAATTTCTGCCATCTTCATAATATGCCAAGTGAAATTATACCAAATAAAATTATGCAATGCAGCCATTGTAAATTCGGGCATACAAACATTCGGCCAAACAATAATTATATTTAAAAAAAAATATGCCTTAAGAATATTCGTTTAAGGAAGATTATGCCAAATAAATTTCGGAGTATCAAGAATATGCCAGATAAAGGGAACCCGCTTGACATAGGTAAGCATAATACATATTGGACTGCAATATTGGATTAAGAATTATGTTACTTATCTAACTGTGCCGAATAGTTTCGCTATGCTCTAGTCCAGCTATGTTCAACTCAAAAAATACCTACTTACAAGTGCCGCTATGCACGAAACTCCTCGATTCTACGTAAACAACGGAAGGTACAGTTGGAAAGAAAAGTGTTTGAATTCAATTAAATTGAGCAGGAAACTGAAAAATATTGAAATTTAACTAAAAACATCGACATTTTAGTTCGAAATATTTTTAGGTAAAGTTGCTCTTTTTACGGAAAGACGTTTTGTTTTTCACAGTTTTTATGGAATGGATGGACACTATATTTTTAAAATTAATGACGCGACGACGTGTTGAGTGGCGACATTGCGAGTGTGCATTAGTATGATGAAACGGAACGTTTATTAACTTTTTTTCGCGAAAGTAATGGCATTTACATACTAGATTTTCTTAATTTACTTTTTAAATGGTTAAATAAAATATGACACAGTAAAAATTTTCTTCATCACTGCCCGCGAATGTGATTTCGTGCATGGCGCCACTTTTTAGTAGGTGTTTTCGAGTCGAGCATAGCGGGACTAGAGCATAGCCGGGCTAACCGAACTTTCGTGTTCATTGTCATTCAAACCAAACGAGAATGTAATAATTTAATCTATACCAATATTATAAATCAGTCTCCGCTGAGCGCCCGTTGCGTGCAGATGTTGTACCATAGTGCTAAACGTTGTTAAATATGTCGTCGGCTAATGTGCTTAAGTGTAACAATTGCAATATAGTGGTAAATGAATTGTTGACATTTGTGCAATTCAAACATGTAGTGATGGACAGTGAAGGCTTAGTGAGGATATGCAGTTCTGCTTTTTCAACAGAAGACATCGAAAAAGCTAAGTCATTACTGTTTCAGTCTGTTTCTACTGACATACGTCAAGTAAAACGTAAAAACAAAGAAGGCAAAAGCAAGAAAGATTTATTTGATATTATAGAAGTTATTAAGAATGTAGACCCCGAGAAGATTCCTGTTTTCGTAGCTCATGATCTTAACAAACTACCCCCAATAACTTTTGATCATGTAGACGTTACTCGACTTTTGAAGGATATCCTTATTTTACAAAACGAGGTCAAATTGTTTAAAAGTACATATGCGACTGTGGATCAGCTGCTACAGACTAAGCAGGAACTGTTAAAAGTTAACTATGACGGTGGTGGTTGCGGTGTTTCTGTTGACAGTCTAAATAAGACGATTGTACAGAATGAGTTCAGAAATATTAACCTAAGGAGAGGTGCTTCATGTATGCAAGCTAGCTTTGCTTATGATAGCGGCCCAATGGGTCTACCTCATATGTCAACAATGTCACTGACCCCTCCAAACCCAGTAAACAGTACGAATGTTGAGCCTGATGAGCATGACTGTAACCGTCCATCTACGTTGCGAGATAGCATTGATGTTGTGACTGAGTGTGATAAAATTGTTTCGTTTGCGCCTATTAAACAATTAGTGCGACAGGAGGTAGATGATAAAATAACTACTGGGTTATTAACAGCGGGAGGTGCGAAAGAGATAGATATTTCAATGTGTGATGTGTTGAAGCCCGCTAGCAATATGAGAGGTACGATAGCTGAGGCGCATAATAACAGCTATTTACCGAAGTCTTATCACTCGTTTGCAGATATTGCGCGTGCGCCGGGTGAATGGAAACAACCACCGAATGATGATGAATGGACGGAGGTACGAAGGAATAGGTTTAAGAATAGATTTATAGGACAGAAAGGCGTGGCTATTACAACTCCACAATGTAATTTTAAGGCTGCAGACGTCAAACTCCCTCTGTTTATAAATAATGTTGACAAAGGAACCTCGCCGGCAGACATTGCGAACTATATTATGTCAAAAACGCACGTTTGCGTTACCTTAGAAAAAATTGAAATGAAGCAACATAAAGAGTATGACGCCTATAAGATGTTGATCCCTCGGCACAAGTTGGCTGTTTTCATGGATGACAATATATGGCCGGAAGGAATAACTTTCCGGCGTTTCATAGACTTTAGAAACAGAAAAAAATATAATATAAATCCTAATGGAAAGTCATCTATCGGAAAGTCCCATGCTTAGCAGTTTTATTACCTATAACTGTAAGTCATTAGTACGGTCAGTAGATCATGTAAGAACCCTGTGTCGTCGAGCAGACATCATAGCACTACAGGAGACGTGGTTGTTCCCGCACAACCTGCCATTCCTGGGAACAGTCGACCCGGACTTTGACTACTGCGGTAAATCGGCTATCGACTCGTCTGCTGGCCTAGTACGAGGCAGACCGTATGGTGGTGTCGCTGTGCTGTGGCGTAAGAGTGCGTTTAGTTCGGTTACAGTGATCCCGTGTAATAGTGTGCGTCTCGCGGCGATTAAAGTAGTTGTGTGCGATCGTTCTTTTGTGGTTTTCTCAGTTTACATGCCTGTGAACTCCGTTGAGAACTTAGTAGAATTTACTGACTGCCTAAGTGAGATAAGCGCTATTATTGACAACACTGAAGATGCGAATATGTACATTTTGGGAGATTTTAAAATTTACCATAGTAATGTATATTTTTTTTACACCATCAGAAAGTAGAGATTTCAACGAACCGACTTTTTGAAAAAGCAGATATTTTGACAGGAGAATTTTCGATTGAAAATTAGGGTCGTTTTTCGATATTAAGTCAAAATAAGGTGAAAGAATAAATATTTTAAATAAAAAAAATTAGTGTGTTTGGGACATAAAAAGGTAAGTTTTTACCAAACTACATGAAAAACAATAAAAAATTGTAAAAGATAAAAATTAAAAACCAAAAACTTGGTTATTTGAATTTTTCACATACATTTTGAGGTTATGTGAAAAAAAGTGTCAATTTAAAAGTAGTAGATCTTTTTATTATCTACAACTTTGCCATTTAACTTTTTTCCATAGGACTTGTAGTTTTGCCGGAAATCGAGATAAACCGTTTTCATCCTTAATACTCACCCCCTTCTCCTTCCCGACCTCAGATCGCCCGTAAATTATTTTTACTTTCATTTTTATAATATTCTTCTTCTTTCCCAATGGAATGGAAAAAAAAAATAGTAGGTTGAACTACTATTTTTATTTTCACTTTTTTTATTTTTAAAGGCTTCTACCCTGGTCTACAATCCCATTTATGTGAATAAGATTTTTTTTTAAATGATTTAGGTATTGGATTAATAGTAAAAGGCTGCTACTATCATTTTATAAATGCAATTTGGAAGAAGTCAAAAGCAATTGGATAGGCAGGGTTCCCACTAAGCCGGACCGGCAGATCTGCCGGAAACCGGACACCGGACAGAGTGTTCACATTACATCGGATCCCGGAAGAAATTCAGACAGTCAAGGGCATCGAAGGGTGGCAAAAAAGTATTAATTATAAGATTCCTAAAACTGTCCGATCAAATAATCCGTGGTGGTTATTGTGCAGTAAAAAAAGAAGGAAGTCTGGCATTTTGGTTGACAGGAAAATTGAGAACATTGTTTTGGATTTCGCAAACGATACAAAATATCGGCTATCGAGTGCTTACAACGCCTCGCAAAACTGAGACTTGGAAAATGTGAAACGCACCAAACCTTACAGTGAGTAGGATTAACAAATTTTTTTTTTTTTGATGAATTCAATATACCTTCATTAAAATAATTTTATTTTGGTTTAGTTTGTAAAGTAAAAAAATTGAAATAATATATATTATTTTCAACTTAACTGTACTTTGTCTTGATGCGAAACTGTCCTTATGAGAATTTGTCCTTCTGCTAATCTGTCTTTATGAGAATCTGTCCTTAAGAGAACAAAGGATTAAATTAATTATGCTAAAAAAGCAATGAAATCATATAATGTTATTGACTATAGGGTACTTTACTGCCAATTTCTCCAGCTAGGTGCCACACTAGAAATAAAATTGCTTTTATTCGGTAGTGTTTGGCAAAACCGCCGAACATATTGAAAAAGTCCAGAAATATTGCCGCGCTTTTTTAATTTGTTTTGTTTATGGTGTTCCAACACCGCTGTTTAAAAATGTTTTGTTTGCAAACATCAACCGTGTGGGAGCACCATTACTCTTTTTAATTTACGTAATTACGAGGAAATAGTTATTTATGCTACAAGTGCGGAAGGTAGGTGATCTCCGATGAGTGGCATTTTTATTCACGAGCGAGCGAAGCGAGTGAAATCAACTTACGTACGTGTATCATACAACATTTTACTATGCATTGTGCGAGGATATAAATTAAATTAATAAAATGAAATTAATATGGCGGGCTTATTCAAGCACGTTCAGCATATCCACAGATTAACTAATAGTTCCTCGGGCATATCTACTGCGCATGTGCGAACAGCTGTCACATCGTAACGCAATAAGGCACAAGCAAAATATACGTTCTGCCAAACATATTTAATGAATATTTAAAATAAATTTATTGATCAAAAACTAAATCTAGAGTAATTAAAAACGCCTAAAATAAAGTATTAGTTTTATTTTACCTTTTATATGAATGATAATCTGTACATAACTAATTTTTTAAACTTTTCTCAAATAATAAAAACTCTATGCGTCGGGCTGACGTTGGAGTTAAAATTAAAAAAGTACAGGAAAGTAAAAAGCACTAGTGAAAAAAAGTGACACTTTCCGCACAGTTTGGCTGCTTGGAAAACCGCTCTTTTCGAGGACATGCATTGTAAAAGATATTTATTTTACGTCGTTTGAACAAAGTACAATAGATGCAGACACTAGAATAGAATAGAATATACTTTATTGCACACCATAAAACAGACAAGAAATAACCACCACCACCTAGAATCACTTCACAGATATGGCTGGTCTTGGACAGAAGCTGAACTTGAGAAACTTCGAATTAGCTTGATGAAATCCTCGAAGACAATGTTGTTGTGTTTCTATCTTTATTTATATCCTACGTTCTATACTGATCTCGTGTCCTGAAACGGGTTTCAATAAAAAATCGCATTTCATCTTCAACTTGCTCACGTCTGCCTTCACTCGGTATTGTCGTAAGAAGTGCGCTAGAGTCACCTTCATCGATATCATGGCGTACGTTCTACCTGAAAGATACACAGAATTTAAATGCGATAAATGCCTCTATGTCAAGTTAGATTCTACCAACTATAGCGATCGGTAAAATTTGATCGAAAATGTATCGGTTTGTAATCACACTAATATTATAAAAGCGAAAGTTTGTGAGTGTATGTTTGTTACTTCTCCATGATCAAACGGCTGGATGGATCTGGATGAAATTTGGCACAGAGATAGATTATAGTCTGACACATAGGATACTTTTCATCCCGGGAATATGTTCCCTCGGGATAATTTTCAAATTTCACGCGGGCGAAGTCGCTTGCAAAATCTAGAGGTATGTAATATTCTAACGAAATTTAACATGATCAATCCCTTACATTTTGAAAACAGCCATCGCTGCTAGAAGGAATAAATTATTTTCCTCAGGAGACGTTTCTTTATTCACTGGCGCCCCTTTTAAACTTTCCCTAATATACTCATTTCTCACCTTATCCATTATCGTTTCTCTGCACTTCCATCTCAATATTCTCAGTCTTTTTCACAGTCCAACAGTCACATCCATACAGTTAAAAAATAAATATTTATAAATATATTTAATTACCTATACAAGCTCTCTTCCCCAATCCAAAAGCTGCGAATTCCTTATTGTTTCTAATGTTACCATCCAGCCATCTTTCTGGTCTAAACTTATCGCTTTCTGCTCCCCAAACTGGGTCGAGATGAGTTGCTAGTGGGAATATGACTACATGGCTACCAGCACGCATCGTGTAGTTTTCTGGAATAGTTTTACGTCATAAGATAAAAATAGTTATTTGTTATACAAGAGTGCAAAGTTGCTTTTTAACCGCGTGTTCAATTTTGATGACCGAGCAAGCGAAGGATTCTAAAATTGAATCACGAGCGCAGCGAGTGATTCAAAATTAGAATCCTGAGCGTTAGCGAGGGAATCAAAAGAGCACGAGGTGAAAAATCTTTGCACTCGAGTGCAACACGTAACTTTTCATTCCACCTCAGCGAGGAAAAGACTAAATGCAAAAAAAAAACGTTTACAATCACAATATAGGTACACTTTTATTTCAGTTTAGGTATTAATTACTACATTATGACAGGTAAGTATTACAGAATAATCTTTAAATTATAACAAAATAATACTAAGGTATAATTAAGAAAATTTTAAAGTAACGTTGCTACAGTTATTTAAATTGAGTGTAATATTTTTGTTTGGTACTGTAATATTGGTGTTAGTCACTTGTGTACTGTTTTTCGGTAAACTATCTGTCATACTTAATAGTTGTACCGATTCATCGGATTCCCTTGGCGTGAATGTTGGAGAGAGAGGGAGATGGTTAGAACCGCGTACAAAGCAAATTGAAAAAAGAACACCAAGAAGATTCCGAGTCTGAGTTTTTAACAAATTAAAAAAAAGTTGTATGATATATTCGGCACCATAAAGGTAGCAGTAAATAGGTTTAATGTTTTTTTTAATTCACAAACTTAGTGCGCACGATGTTCTAAATTCAATTTACTTTATCCTCTAGTGAATAAAAACGGCTTTTCCACTCAGGTATTGAAGATTAAATAGTATATTATGCAACTAGTGAATAAAAGACGGATTTAAAACGAGGGCCATAGATGAATCAAGAGCAAGTGAAGGATTCTAACGACTGAATCACGACCGTAGGGAGTGATTCATGATGATTGAATCACGAGCATAGCGAGTGATTCAAGTGTTAAAATCATGAGCAACGCGAGTGATTCATGGCCCTCGATATAAATCCGTTTTATTCAAGAGTTGCATACTATATTTTATACCATGACTTCGAGAAAAAGAAAGATTTAAGCGAAAAGCACAAGGAATATTACGAGTAATAAATAAATAAATAAATGGTTTATTTCCTTCAAAATTTACCTGCACGGTCACCGGCACCTGTGTTTCAGGGGCCGGTGACCACCTCCGTTACGTGACATAATCATAATTAATTAAATACCATTGCAATTAATATAAGAATTAAAATCCAAACAAATATTCAATAAATATCTTAGGCTAAAATCAAAATCATTATTAAAAGGATGGTATTTAAAAGTACTTCAATTTATTCCCATTTCATTTACCTAATTTTGCCTGTGTTCCACCAAATATACTGAATGTGCACCAAAATATGTTCATATAAGTCGACGTAGCCCCGCTGCGCGGGGCTCCTATTTCTGTCTGCAGGGTCAAAAGTAACCTAACACGAACGAGATGACGGGAGCTGAGTTCGCTCGCTTTGCTCGCTCACTTCAGCTCCCGTCATCTCGTTCGAACCTATCCTGTCCGTGTCGGGGTGCCCTAAGTTCCCGAGCTCGCTTCGCTCGCTCTTGGACTGATTCTTTGACCATAATTTATTCGTAGATCAACTAATATTTGGTGCACGATCAGTATTTTAGATGTACCTTTAGATTTTTGGTGAATACAAAAATACTATCCTAATTAAAATCCTAAATAACAAACTCAAAATTAAAATCGAAGAAGGAATTTGTGTATCGAGTATTTTTTGCGCAAGGAGGTTACATAGCATTGAGATGGACGTCTAGTACATTGGTGTGTTCCAAATTCAAACACCAAAACAGTGATTAAAAGTGCTTTTTATTCACTGTTTTCAGTGAATAAAATAAGCTTTTTAGAGGGGGAATGGTATAAAATACTCTTTCCGAGATGGTGGGATGAAAATATAATTGTTTAAGAAACTGACTTGAAATATACAGTCAACCAGACCAAAACCAATACATGGAAAAATACTCACTAAGCTTAGCATCCTGAAGCACTGCTCTGAATATAACAGGTACTGAAGGATACACTCGAAGACACTCCATTAATACTGCGTTTGTATAAACCAATTTGTTCACATCATCCTTTTCCACGTCTCTGTCTGGCCCCAGTACCTCCAGTAATCTGCAAAAGTAAAAAGGTTGCTTTAAAGATGAGGTTTATCTCATTTTAAATATTTCGTCACTTAATTATATCCGTTGCTGGAAATAGGCCATTTCTAACGTTGCCACTATCGGTCTTGTGAAGAACTGGACAAAGACCTCATCAAGAAAAGAAAGAAAGAAAAGAGTTTATTTGCCCCAGGCACGACGCATACCATAAAAAAGGTAGGTATGACTAAAGAAGAATTGGCAAAACTTTTATCGATGGATTCGCCATAAATTGAACTTGAAATTCAACTTACTCTTGATACAATTTCTCTTGAACATCAAGATGTGTTCCTAATAGTACGAAAACAGATGTTAGCTGGTTAGAAGTTGTTTCATATCCAGCTGCTATAAATGAATTCATTTCGTCTCTGATATCCTTATCTGTAAAAGTACCATTTTTCGATAGATCTAGAAGGAGTTCCAAAAAAGGTTTGTATCTATTATTTCCTGTAAAAAAGGCAAGAATGATCAGTCGGTTACAAAAAAGCTGAACAGGAATCGTTGTTAAAATCCTTGTATAATTTATATACCTATTACTACAGTATCAGAATCAACGTGCTTGTTCAAAGCTTCTTCTCTCAAAGCAGCCTTTTTCTTTTGCAAAACCTGTAAGCAATAAGATTGACATCTTTTTACCACAATTTATTTGAAGTCAACATACCATTTTTTGTTCTTCTTCAATAATTGTCTATTCATAAGTTATCTTAATACATCCTTTTTAGTTTTAATAGTCAACTTTCACACATTCCATCTTCTTATTTTTTTTGTTGTACACCAAAAACAACATAACATACAGTGTGATAATAAAGTACATGTACAAAGGCGAGCTTAACTCAATGTTGAGTTATCTTACAGCAAACCCTAGGGAGACAGAAAAATATGTTATTATGGAGGGCAGGACCCAGTGTACAATTTTAAAACAACTTATGATGAATAAAATAAAATATACTTACATAAATACATATTTTTATATGCATACTAATATTAAGTAATTGCGCTAGGAAATGATCTTTAATCTTTCTCTTGAAGACCTACAGAGAAGGGCTGTCGCGTAGGAAGTGTGGGGAGAGTTTGAGAGACGCACTGCAGTAACAGAGAAAGAGCCATCATAGCGTCGTGGAGGGCCAAGGAGAAGAGAATTGGCAGAGGGACAGAGTTTACCTCTCGGGACAAGGTACTCAAAGCGTTCACGAAGGTATTGAGCAGAATTAGGATTGTGCAGGATTGTATAAAGAAGGGATAGGATATGGGTATCTTGACGACGCCGAATCGGCAGCCATATCAATCTGTTCCGAAATTCCGATACATGGCCGTATTTCCGGAGTCCAAAAATGAAGCGGATGCACAAGTTCTGCAGTCGCTCGAGTTTATTAAGGAGTAACTCTGTTAGTCTGTAGACAGACATCCACATAGTCTATGAGCGGTAGAAGTAGGGATTGCGCAAGAGTAACCTCAGTGTGAAATGGTAAGAAGAGAAGAGAGAAGAAGAAGATATTTGGAGAAGTTTATGGGATTTAAAAGAGTAAAAGACCCTCTTACTCACATCAGCAATATGAACCTCCCCAGAGAGGTTATATATAGTGTCCATGTAAACGCCTAGTTTTTTTGCGCTTTTAGAGTAATTTATGGTCGCTGAATCATACACCACCGGCGGGAGAGACTAGTGATCTAATAGGTTGAGCATGTATCTACCACCAACAATTAGCACTTGCGATGTGGTTGGGTTCAGTAAGAGACCATAGGATATAGCCCATTTGCTAATATTTTCATTGTCATCGTTGACGGCAGCCACAGTCTCAACGAGTTCACCTACTTTAATATGACGATATAACTGCAAGTCGTCTGCATACAGATGATAGTTAGAAATTAGGACCTTAGTGATAGCATTTATAAAAATTGAGAGGAGAAGAGGAGAGAGGAGGCCCGCAGTCAAGTCAGACCATTCAGAGGAACACTCATAGGAATGAACAGACTGTGAGCGGCCCTGAAGATAAGATTTGAACCACTCAATTACCGGAGCAGAGACATTAAGGAAGGAAAGGATTCCCAAAAGGCTTTCAAAGTCAACTGAGTTGAAGACCAACCAATATAGGCAGAGATTTATTCTCCATAGCCAGTCGTCAGTTATTTTAACAAGAGTTGTTACAGTACTATGGCCAGGGGTATGGCCATAGGTTCTGGCTTTGGAAAAATATTAAATAATTACCTTAGCTACAGTTCTACAAATCATTGCTACCATAATATTAGTTTCAAGCAAATGATTAAAAAAATTATAAATTCGAATATGGATAATTATTCTACAATGGTTTTGTTGTTAGGTAATAGTACTGGTATTACCAAAAAGGACATAGTGGGCGGTATTGACACCTTGTTAGGATTAAATTTAAGAAATCTGATGGTATGTGCTTTTCCATACTCTGATAGTTTCTCAGAACAGGAGAACAATCGTATTTTTAAATTAAATAACATTTTGCAAATGTTGACTTGTCATAACGACAAATTATTGTTTTTTGACACTAATATATTTATTAGTGAACTTAGAGTAACTCAGAGAGCTTTCTCTCTGTCATACAAATGTAGACGTAAGGTAGCTATGTTGATAGCATATTCTTTAAATAAATTGATAGGAAATCTATCAAATTTTATATTAATTGATGAGCCTGTGTTGCCTACTTTAACTAGCAACATAGATTTAAACTAGTCCATAAGACAACAGAAGTTACCCCTGTAAATAATCAGTTATTATTAGAACATAGTAAAAAGGTATCTTCTGGCAATCCATTTAGTGGTACAAAGCTGAGAGGAGAGCAACACTTTTTAAAATTATTAAATCAGAACATTCAGGGTTGCTCTTCCAAATTATTAGAAATTGAATTATTTTTAGAAAAAACCAAGTTTGATATTATTTGTCTAACTGAACATTGGTTAAAAGATCATGAAGTAAAGTCCGTTAATTATGAAAATTATTGTGTAGTTAGCCATTTCAGCAGACAACAAATGATACATGGCGGATCATTAATACTTATTAAAAACTCTATTAAATCTAAAGAAAGAAAAGACATTGTTAGATTGTCGGTTGAACACACCATTGAATTGTCTTGTGTTGAGCTTGATAAGCATATTGTAGTGTGCGTACTACAGACCTCCAAGTTACCAGAATCTATCTGTGTTTGACTCTGTAATGGAAGATGTGTTAAAAAAAGTTAGTACTAGTAGCAAATCAATTGTCATATGTGGCGATTTTAACATTAATTTATTAGAGAATAACACTAACAGTATCAGGTTGTTGGGTCTTTTTAAATCATTTAATCTGGAAAATGTTTTTATGGAACCAACCAGAGTGACAGGTTCTTCTGCGACTTGTATAGATAATGTTTTTTGTAATTGTGATTACTTTGATAAAGAAATTGTAAATAAGTTAGCATCTGATCACAGTGGACAAACAATAACGTTTAGTACCTACATACCTTTACAAAAAATACAAATAAAATTTAGACAAATTACTTGTAAAAATTTAGAAAAATTTAATAATACCGTGAATAGTAAGTTATGTGTTCAAAATTTTAATAATATAGTGGACCCAAATGAGTTCTATGCCGAATTTTCTAAAGTACTAAACACGCAATTTAATAAGATTTTTCCACTGAAAGTGAAAAGTATCTACACCAAGTTCGTATTTAGCGATTGGGCGACTCCAGGCATTCGTAAAAGCAGGGAAAAGCTATATGAACTTTATGGCCTAAAGCAACATATGTATAATGCAAGCTTTGATAAATATGTTGCGAATTATTCAAAAACTTTTAAAAATGCATGCAAAATAGCTAAAGCGCTGTATATAAGCAATAAAATAAAATCAGCAGACGATAAAATAAAAACTACCTGGAAAATAATAAATAATGAAACAGGTAGAAAAAAACAGCGTAATACTGAAATTAATTTAGCGACTGCACATGGTCCCATACATTCAGATGTAGAGGTTGCTCAGGAATTTGAAAACTTTTTTGTTAATATTCCTTTTAAAACTACAGCAGCTTTAAACTCCTCACCCGTGCTCTCTGCTGACTTACTTAGAAAGAATGTAAATGCGTGCCCTTCGGAGTTTAAGTTTCAACATACAAACCCCCAGGCTATTTCAAAAGCTTTTAAAGATCTAAAAATTAAATCAACAGAAGATCTTTGGGGATTATCTGTAAAAGTATGTAAATCAATCATTGAAACTATTGCACCCTATTTAGCTTTCATTTTTAACACGAGTGTCGATCAAGGAATTTTTCCGGACCTCATGAAACACAGTAAAGTAGTTCCATTGTTTAAATCCGGGGATAGCAAGGAAGCCAATAATTATAGGCCAGTTTCAATTCTGCCGGTTCTCAGTAAAGTCTTCGAAAAGTTAATGCTCAACCAATTGTTGCGTCATTTTAACAAACATTCCATCTTTCATGATCAACAATACGGTTTCACCAAAGGGCGTTGCACAACTGACGCTGGCGTCACCCTAATAAAGAACATCTTTAACGCCTGGGAAGAAGCACAAGACGCCATTGGAATCTTTTGCGACCTCTCGAAAGCGTTCGATTGCGTTAACCATGAGACACTATTGTTAAAACTCGGGCACTATGGGATTAGGCATACGGCCCTTGAATTACTTAGATCATATTTGAAAGCCAGACAACTTAAAGTTCAGGTAAACGGCGTAAACTCACTAGGGTCTGAAATGACAATGGGCGTTCCTCAAGGCTCTATATTGGGTCCATTCCTCTTTTTAGTTTACATTAACGATTTGCCCCAATTATTACAAAATCAACCGAAGATCGTGTTATTTGCTGATGACACATCTTTGATATTTAAAATAGATCGACGATCACAAAATCTTGATGATGTGAATAAGTCTATTCATCAGGTCCAAACTTGGTTCACGGCAAACAATTTGGTACTAAATGAAAAAAAAACCAAATGTATTAGATTCACATTGCCGAATGTTAGAAGTAGCGAATGTGACATCATATTGAATGGAGAAAAGCTGGACTATGTAAATCAAACAGTTTTCCTAGGAATCACTCTAGATGACAAATTACAATGGGGGCCTCACATAACATCTCTGGCAGGACGGCTGAGCTCAGCCGCTTATGCTGTTAGAAAGATAAGACAGTTAACGGATGTAGAAACCGCGCGTTTGGTCTATTTTAGTTACTTTCACAGCATTATGTCATACGGTATTTTACTGTGGGGTCGGGCGGCTGACATTGAATCAATATTTATATTGCAAAAGAGAGCTGTCAGAGCCATATATAAGTTAAGTCACCGAGAATCTCTTAGGGAGCTATTTAAAAAGATTAATATTATGACAGTTTCTTGCCAATTCATTTATGAAAATATTATGTATGTAAGGAAAAATTTAAATCTCTTTAGTAAAGTTAGTGATAGACACAATTTTAATACCAGAAATAAAGATAAGTTAGATCAACCATCATATAGATTAGCTAAAGTACACACATCTTTCATGGGGTACTGTGTTAAATTCTATAACAAAATACCTTGTGAGATATTAAAGTTAAATGAAAGAAAATTTAAAACAATAGTTAAAAGCACACTTTGTAAACAAGCATATTACAAATTAGATGATTATATTCAAGATAAGAATGCTTGGAAACATGCTGGTCCTGCTCCATAGGCCTATCTTTGGTGTGGACAAAATCAAAATGGTTAATTTGTATTATATTCATAATTATAGTAACGCTTTATTTTTATTTTTTCTTCTTTTTTTGTTTAAAAAAATTGACTCGCACACTGTTCTGTTGTTGTTTAATTAGGTAATGTACCTATGTTTCACTATTTGTAAGTACGTGAGGACCATGTTCCTATTTATCAAGTAAAGGAATTTACCTGTTAATGCTTGTAATTCTTTCATACCTATATGTAGTATAGTAGTGCTGGGTACATCGTCCTCACGTAAACGAATTTATTAATGTATGTACCTATATAAATATTGTGTAAAACTTTTCTTTAAAAGAGTAAGTATGGAGTTTCTTGTGCGTTCTTCTCCATAACAACCTACATTTCCGAATGCACGGTAGAATCAATTTTTATTAAATGTAAATTTTAACGTTCAAAAGTGCCACATAATGGCCTACTTGAAATAAACACATTTGACTTTGACTTTGACAGGTCTAAAGCCAGATTAGTAAGGACTCAGCAGGCCATTAAAGGACAAATAACATGACAGTTGCTTCTGGACAATACCCTCGAGGAGTTTGGAGATGATTTGGAGTATGGATATTGGACGGAACTGGGCTGGTAAGGAAGGATTTGTAACTATAGGAAGCGGAGCCTTCTTCCAGGATGAAGGAAAGGAGTTCTTGAAAAGTGAAAAATTTACAATCTGATTTACGACATTTGGAGTCGAAGGCCATCGTCTCCTATCGCTTTAGTGGATATGGAAAGGATACATTTCTATATGTCTAGTTCAGTTACTGGGTGGAACAAAAAGAAGTATTTGCTGGCAAAGGAAGATTAGAAAGTTCTTTGAGAGTGGGGGATTCCATCTACTGCTTTCCAATTTGATTGCAAAAAGTTGATCGTTGTATCTCCTTTATCATTTCTATCATCATTCATACTATAAACTTTCCTCACGGGCATGTCATGTTCTGTAGGAAGTATAAAAAAAGAACTCGGGGTTTCTAGTTGGTTCTTTTTATACCATTGTAATATTTCCTTCACCAACGTATGCCTCATATTCTAACTTACTGTATCAGCCATTGCATGTAGCGTCTTCAATACTCGCTCTTCTTTCTTTTTCAGTCCAGACAGCCTATATATTAAGTCACTCTGTAGCCAAAACTTGATTGCCCTAGTTATCCCTAGGCATAACATTTCATCTACTGCTTCCATGTATATTTGCGTGAACTCCACGTCTTCAATAGCGTTTATTCCAAACGTTCCAACTGAAGAAAAAACATTATTGTATTTTTTTTTATTTCGACAGCATAGCAATCATTGCTCAATCAGCCAATCAATATAACCTGGAAGTCAAAGTTCTTTGGAATGTCAATATTTAGGTACAGTGAATAAATTAATAATAATTAATTGATTCTACCGGCTGTATTTTGGCAATCTACTTTACGCATGCAAAAGTAGAGGTGAATTGTTTTCCTTAGTCATTTAGCCTATTGTTGGAGCACTATAATTTTAATTGTTTTTATGCTGTATATTTATATTTTAACAAAATGAGTACCTAGAGACAACCCAAAGACAATTTTGATACTGATTTATTTTTAAACCTACAGAAAAGCATGAGCGTCGATCTCAAGGCGGTTTACCGATTCCAGAATAAACAGTTTCCGATGAGCGCTTGACAATCCCATACATTTTTATATTTCTCCAATCACTATCGCTACGCTTTTGTTGATAGAATGTCACTATTCTAGAGCCTCTAACGTCAGCCGTTTATTGTTTCCGTCGTTAGTGATGTCCAATCATCAAACCGACTTCCAAAACAAACCACTACGAAGCAAAAAATAACTTCCGAAGTCGGAGTTTTTGGTTTCTATTATTTTCCGTTTTTCGACACCAACTTCGGAAAAGAAAGTATTTTTTTTTACTTATCTCTCCTAAGTTTTGGTCCTCCAATTACCATGACAATTATTTTTAGCCAAATACCTCATGACGATTCCAATAAACCCAAACACGACTAGGATATATTGTTTTCGAAAAAAAAAATCAGTGTATTGAGAACCTTCTCCTTGTTTTGAAGTCGGTTAAAAATAGGTGAGCTGAAAAAGAACACTTACCACACAGTGTTTCCAATGCATTACTTTTCAAACATGGAAAATGATCGAAGGGTCCTTTTCCAGCATTAGGTTCCATAGAACTAGCGAGCTTTTTGGACTGGTTGTTGAATACACCCAGGAACCCTTGAACCACTGGCAGAGTGAATGCTGGAGTCACCAACATGCGATGACGCTTCCAAACTTCTCCTGCGGAAGAGTTATACTGCTGAGTATAGGTAAAGGGTCAAATAAATAAGCTTGTAAAACCAAGATTGATTTTGGACCTAAGACTTACAAAATATAATTTAAATTATTTTATAAGGCTAGCAAGATCAACCTGATGACACTGTTATGCCGTCTCCCATCCAATCCTTACAAAGGTCGAACACATAATGTTTCTGAGTACATAAATTTGCTGCTATCAACGCATCCTCGGGATCGATTATACCTGAAAAATTAAACAACAAATATAATTTATTTGCCTAGCCTTTATCTGCCGTCTAGGCGTCTTTTTTATTTTTATTTTTAAACCATGTCGGGTTCAGTTTCATTGTAACAGGATACAGCTGAATATTTTAAATGGTGTGTCTGTCAATCTGATCTCCACAACCCAGAAATTGTGTAGGGGCCTCGACACATCGCCACGGTGGCTGAAACGGCTGCGAAAGGTTCGTACGTTCCCGCGACCCCCAGCGTAGGTGTGATATGGAACACCAGTCTGGTTTTCAATCAGTAGGAGTCTGACCGTCCCCTCGAGGACGTTCATTGAGGATTTTTCACACGAAAACAAAAAAAAAGGGTGGACTTGCACCACCCTTTACCACGCCTTATAGATCTTAAGTGTCTTGAAGAGCAAAGTCCAAACTATACCATAACCAGCTGGATTTGTCAAAAGTAATTATTTTTAACTATTAATAGATTTAATGAAACTGTGAGTCTACCCTTCAAAAAGTTCTGACTTTCAGCCTAATTTGAATAAATGACTTTTGATTTGAACTCAACGCAAACACATACGCAAATAGAAACAATAAATACTTCTACGAAATTCAAATGCAAACAAAACAGCTGATTTACTTACAAAATAAATCAAATGGTTTACTACAATAATTTAAATTCTTTTTCTTTCAAAACAATTAATAGCAAACAGGTTTCTTTTATCTGTGTGATTTACATATGTGTGACATTTACATATATACCAAAGTTAAATATTGGATTACAATATTCCCTAATATGTTTCAGTGGTGACCGCCTCGTTGTTTTACTAGTCGCAAGCACTACTTCCGAACATAAGGTCCTGGGTTTGATACCTGGATCCGGCCACCCGGGGCGGAGGACATCTCTTGAGGATTTTCCACCATGGAAATAAAAACAAAGGTGCTACGGTTAGGTTACGTACTACATATTCGTTGGTAGGATAGCTGGTGGATATTAGAGGCCAGATGCCAGATAATTAAATTTCTGACCAAACTGACCTTCACGTAGGAAAATACCTTTGTAATAATGGGTAATTTTACTTACAATAATACAACTCCTTTCCGAAATAGAAATAAGTCACTCCTCCTTTCTTTGTGCAGTCTTCAGCCACAAACTTCATTAAATCGTAGAGATCTGCAGGTGTAGAAGAAATCAATATTATGAGAAGTGCCAAACCCACACGAGGAAAAAGTTCATCGATTGGATTTTTTTTTGAGATTGGTGATAAGTATTTTGAATTTCAAGAAGATGTGAAATCAAAGATACAAAAAGCCAGAGTCAATTGTAAGAAATCTCCAAAGGAAAGGTCAACAATCCTATTTGGCAACTCGGCTTGAGAAACTGGAAAATTGGACTTCATATCGCGAAACATTTTCGTTTCTTAGTTTTATAACACTGACTTCTGAAATTGAAGTTATTTTTCACTATGTAGTATTTTTTGGAAGTCTGTTGTTTTTTTATTAAAAAAGTTTATTCTATTTAAACTGCTTTTATTTGCACAAGTACTAAGGTGGCCTTAATGCCTCAGGCATATTATAATTAGTTGTGAGTTGTTTAATATGGGCCTTATTTATTTGAATCGCCGCGTTGCCAGTTTGACGATTTTTTATCGGTTTAATTTCGGAGAGTGTGCGATGGAGTTTATCTGATTAAAAAAGTACCAACTTGAGAAGTACCACAACAACTGGTACCCATGTCCGATAATCGGCAACTTTCCCGGAGGAGCTGGTGGTAGTGGATGCGAGCTGGACTTGAAACGACCACACTTCAAACACAGACACACGAAACACAAAATACAAACTAGTAACAATTCGCTCAACATTGTACGACGGAAATCATATTTCGACTAAATACTAGGCATCCTATGTGACGGCTAAATGTTTTCAACGATTTAAATTATTTCAAACGATAGGTACTTAATAGGTAATGAATTGCTTTAGAATTAATTTAACTAAAATTATAACGTTTTAATTTTATTCATTCATACATACTAATGTTTTACAGGTAACATAGGCTAAAATAATAATTATTATGTAGTCACAAATTGCCCCTCAAAAACTGATCATACACATATTTGAGATCCTGGTTGACCATTAACGCATAGGCCACAAATTACTCAGTGGACAATACGCTAAGTCTGTACTTACCTTCTGGAATGCCGCTAAAGAGCAAGAAATGCTAAAACGCTGAACGCTGTTTAGTATCCTCTGCTCGACTCACTGATACAAACTTTAAGAGGTTTAGCCTATTGTTTGGAACGAGCAATCACGATTCTAATATTTGTAGATTGATTTATACGACGAACTAGCATAAACATAATTACTTTACAAGAGCAAGATCGCGTCTTAACTCTAACTTAAATACCCAATCATCCCTATTAAGACTACGACTAACGCCAACGACCTTGAGGGAACAAAACGCGCCCTCGTTTCTCACCCGCGCGCCCCGAAATTTAGTTGTTTTTTGTACTTTTTTTACTATTCTATGACTTTAAAAAAAAAAAACTTCAGATCAAAATGTAGATAATTAAATTGTCTTTGATGTGGTGTCGATTTCATTAAAATACGCCCACGGTTTTGTTGTGATTGTCGTGTTTTTGTCCGTTTTAGACATAACTTTACAAATTAATTACACTATGTTATACAAATAAAACTCAAATTTTGCTCAGATCAAATTATTAAGAACATGGTCTAATTTATCATATATTTTTTCCAATAAATTACGACTAGCCGTTTAGACGTGAATCTCATTTTAAAATCAGCTACTCATGGGAATCCATTCCCATTCCATTCGATTTCCATTTTCTTAATAATTTCATCTGAGCAAATTTTGAGTTTTATTCGTATAACATAGTGTAATTAATTTGTAAAGTTATGTCTAAAACGGACAAAAACACGACAATCACAACAAAACCGCTGGGCGTATTTTAATGAAATCGACACCATATCAAAGACAATTTAATTATCTACATTTTGATCTGAAGCTTTTTTTTTTAAGTCATAGAATAGTAAGAAAAGTACAAAAAACTACTAAATTTTAGGTCGCGCGGGTGTGAAACAAGTGCGCGTTTTGTTCCCGTTAGTCGTTTCTTAAGGTGAACGCGCACCTAGACGCACCGCAGGGACCGCATGCACCGCAGTCATCGACAGGCAGGCATGAGATATACCTGCAACATTCTATACCCGGCCTCAAAGGTATGGGTATGGCCATATACCCAGTACTAAAACCCAGTATCAAAATACCTATGGGTATGTTCAGACCTGGCCTTAGAGGTCGCCTTTTGGAGACTCGATCGAACGACCTTTGGAACATTTGTTACAAGGCCAATAGTTCAATCCGCCATCACAAATGAAAGTGAACTGACATAAACTTAAAATAATTGAAAATAATAATATTATTGTCGACTCAAGTTCATTATACCTAAAACTATTGTAAATTATTTTCATACATTCTAAAATCACCTCTATCCTTACTAGCGTAAAGAATCCTTTTTTGTAAAAATTATTCAAAATAAATAATACTCTGTAACATTAATACGCAATTAACTTCCTAACTAAAATTTAAATAAAGAAAAAATTGATTCAACGAATTATTTGATATGCCTAAAATCTTACGTTTCAATACGGGCTCGATCGGCGGGCTTATTACGTAAAGAACAGCAAGTAGCAATAATTGTACAATTATTGCGCGATCAATATATACAAACGTATCGAATTGATAACCTCCTTTTTTAAAGTCGGTATTAACTTTCCAACTTTCTTTTTTTAACATTTACTTCTCGTTTAGCAATCGTCCCTCAGATTATCCCAGCTATGAATAATTTATCCGGGTCGCGGGTAACGCCGGGAAATAATTTGTGTCCCCGCGAAGACTCAGTTTTATTGCTCAACCTTTTTTGACAAAACAGAGTATGATGGTAGAGCGTTCATGGCTGGCTGGGATGAAAATTCACAAATTCTATGGCGATTTTTAAGAATCATTGTTGGTAGAAGGAATGTTGTGTGGATGGATAGAGGGATTTATTTCGTCGATTTTCTGGTGTGATCTGTTTTTGATGTTAGTGTGAATATTTTCGTGCATTTTCAGTCAGTACAATATTCTGCTGAGTCTTATATAGGATTCTAGGTGCTGTTATAAACTACATAGATTTGCTGTATCGGTTTTGTACTTTTTTATCATCATTAGCAATCCTCAACTGGACATAGGCATCTCCAATTGCACGCTATTAGCATCCCTTTTCGGCAACTCACAGCCCGCTGCTACCTGCCTGCGTAGATCGTCACTCACCTAGCCTGAGGGTGTCCTACCTTACGTTTACCAGTCCACGGTCTCCACTCAAGTACACGTCTACCCCAACGGTCATTGATTCTACGGCTAATATGGCCGACCCATTGCTTCTTAGCTTGTTTATTCTGTGAGCTATGTCGACAACTTTGGTTCTCTGCCGGATCACCTCGTTTCAGATGCGATCCCTTAGAGAGACTCCAAGCATAGCCCTTTCTATAGCTCGCTGGGATGAAATCTCACAAATTCCATAGAGATTTTATGAAGCAATGTTGATAGAGCAAGGACTCTGTTGATGGATCGAGGGGATTTTTAAGACAGATTTCTATTTTGGACTGTTTTTGATGATAGTGTAAATATTTTCACAAGATATTCTGGTTTTCAGCTTGTTACTCTTCGATTTGTTAAGCAAGCTGTTTCAGTTTCGAACTTATTGTTTTCCAAGAATTCATCCTGATTGTTATAAAGCTAGATTTGCTATTTCGGTTTCGTGCTTCGGTCGAAGTAATATCTGTAAATAGCGATATGGACTAACTGCGGTTTAGAAATTTTGCGACCACTGCACACTTTGTGAATGGGACATTCTGCGTTTACAAGAAAATTGCATTTGTTGAATCAGTCCCTTCAAGTACTGAATAGAATAAGATTTACATCGAATGTATATCAGTACTTTCAAAGTGAGGCGCCGTTCCACAAACAAAATAAGTTTGGTTTCAGGTTATGAATGCAAAAAAAATGCTAAGTAAAAAAATCAAGTGGGAAACAGATACGAATCAAATATCTGTTTTAAATAAGGGTATGTAAACCTAATTATTATATTAGGCCGGCAGCGCAGAAGCAAACTATTACATTACACGGAAAACAGATATCAATTCCATGAATTAAACTCAAATTACGAAACAACAAACGTTCGTGCCCATTTCGTGACACTTCGGCTCAAGATCGGAATGAGAATAAAATCTATTGTACCCTCAATTTATTCATGATACGTCACTTGCAAAACCTTTTAAACAAAGGCTCCTAATAGCCATTAATTATAAAAGGCTCTTAGCTTATTATGAATGGCTTGGTGAAAAGTTATTACCTACTATAGGCTTTCAGGTTCTGGAGTGGCGACCGCGTACCGGCAGACTCTGCGTTGGAGGCATTCAGGTAATGGAGTGGCAACCGTTTACCGGAACACGAAGCGTTGGAAGGCCTCCTAAGGTGGATCAATGACTTAAAAGGCCGCGGGAATCCGCTGGATGCGAGAAGCATAGGACTGGTTGATGTGGCTACAACTTAGGGGAAGCCTATCTTCTGTAGAGGATATCTTTCGACTGAATGATGATTATGATCATAGGCTTTCATGGCTGTATGTAATCCAATTTCATGGACTTTTGATGAAAGGGCTTCTACCCACAGGTTTTTCTACTTGAAGTGGAACTCGAACTATCAAACCCTAGCCTGCCTTACATCGTCATAAAATGGACTATCCACAGAAACTTAGGGTGTGCACGTAGACGTTTGGCACTTTAGCTGCGCGGTTTATTTGTTTCCATGTTCCAGACACTCAACCATGCGTGGCCCAGGGTTGCAGTGGACGATCCCAGCTACATTTTCATACAAAGCGAAGCTGAGTACAATACAATCATTTTCTTAATGTCAAACTTCGTGTTTCATCAGTCGTCGGATTTCTATCAGTTGCCATTCATTCATTCATATTCTTTATTGTACACAAAACAAACATATATAGAACATGGTGGCGATATATTTAACCCTCTAATACAGATATTACTCATATCATATCTTCAGTGTGAGGCCATGTCACTATTTATACTATAACAGACAGTTGGACATGTTCATTAAAAGTTCAGTTCGCTTTCTATTTATAGTCCAAAGTTTGACTACTGAAAGTGGTGTTTTGGGCTCGATTCCCTGATCAAGGACAGTGTTATTGGGATTTTCCTCTAATATCAGTCCCGGTAAATTGCTTTTGGCTTTCCCTATTACATGGGTATTTTATCACTTAAGTTTAAATGGTTGCAATATAGGCATGATATAATTATTATTTCTGGTATTGAGGCAGATTGACTTGACTTAATGCTCCAAGGCATTCCGATGCTTGTCGCTTCTGCCAACACAGTGCGACGCCAGGTTTGACAGGGACGGCCACGCTTTCTTTTCCCTTGGGGATAACAGTCCAAAGCTTGTTTGGTTATGTGATCGGGACCCTTTCGGAGCGTGTGACTAATCCATCTCCACTTGCGATGCTTGATCTGGTGGTCGATCGGGCTCTCGTGGCATTTCTCCAAAAGCTCTTCGTTGGAGATGGTCTCGGGCCAGTAAATGCCGAGAATGCGACGAAGACAGCGGTTGACAAAGACTTGTATTTGGCGTGAAATATCTTTTGTGACCTTCCACATTTCGCAGCCGTAGAGCAGCACGAATTTGACATTGTACCCGAAGATTTTGAGTTTAATCCTTTGTGCCAGTTTCCGCAATTGCCAAACAGGTATCAGCTGCGCGAAGTTAGCTCGGGCTTTGGCGATCCGTGAAGCGTCCTCTTCACTACGGACCCCCCGTCTCCGACACGAAACTCCCGTGGTATGTAAATTTGTGGACTCGTTCCACTGCCTCTGTGCCAATCAGCAACGGTGAGTTGTTCTTCACACCATTTCTCGATTCCAGGGTCTTCCAGATGTTTATTTTTAGCCCTGTTTTTGCCGCTTCCTGACGTAGATGGTTCAGCTTTACTTGCATATCGGCGTGGGTATGACTCAGCGGGCATAGGTCATCCTCAAGTCTTCCAAGATGTTGGCTAATCCCCACTCTATGCCGCGTATCATAGATGCGAAGCTTAATTCCGTCAAGAACGACTAGGAAGAGGAGCGGTGCCAGCAGGCAGCCTTGGCGGACACCCGCGTGTACTGTTACGTAATCCGATATGAGGCCGTCATGAGTTACCTTACAGGAATATTTCTTTTGAATACTCTGCAACAGAAAGAATATTTTCGGCGGCACTCCAACGTCCAGCAGACGGGACCAGATACTAGACCACTTCAGCGTAACTAAGGCCTTTTCGAGTCTACAAAGGTTAGATAAATCTCCCTCTACCATTCTGATGCCTGTCCCAGTATGATACGAAGAGTATTGATCTGGTCCATACAGGAGCGGTTCGAGCGGAAACCAGCCTGCTCCATGCGTAGAAGTGGATCGGCCTTCGACAATCTATCCAGGATGATCTTGCAAAAAGCTTAGAGGGACTCGAGAGCAACGTTATACCTGACCAGTTAACGCACTGGGTAAGATAACCTTTCTTAGGAACAGTTATAAGAAGACCTTTGTTCCATTTGTCTGGTAGTTCTTCGGCGATCAAGATCTTTTCAATGAGCGGCGTCAGGACGTCGACTGCGGTGGGTAAGTCGGCTTGTAGCATTTCCGCAGTTATTAGGACGAGTCCTGGCACTTTGCCTCTCTTCAAAGAGCGGATTGCCTTCGCAGCTTCACAGGCTGACGGTGGTTCCGTGTTAATGTTGAGAAGCCGGTATGGTGGGGAACTGACATGCAGCGTTTCAGGCGTCGATGTAGCTGACAAACGGAAGAGCTCTTCAAAGTGCTGACGCCAGCGAAGTAGCTGCCTTTCTAAAGTCACAATGAGCTGACCATCTTTGGACTTCAGCGGCTTCTTCTTCGACTTCCTATTACGTGCCAAGGTTTTGGTAGCTTTGTACAACTCTTTGAAGTTACCGGAGTTTGCAGCTTATTGAGCACGATCAGCAATACCATCAACCCACCGTCTCATATCTTTGCGGGTTCTGCGATAGATTTCCTTGCGTTTCTGTCAGTATTGCGTGTTAAGGTCTGATCGTATGGCGTCGTTTTGGTCTCAAGCAGTCTTAGATAAAGATTCCTTCTACATATCTTCGATCAGGCTCCACGTGCGTTGAAACATCCAGTCCTCCTGAGAATGAGTCAATTTGTGCCCTAGAACGACGGAGCTGGTATCTGTATAGGCTACTGTGATGCGGTTCCACTCCTCCTCTAATGAGTCCGTAGCAGCATCGAGTAAAGAAAAGCGATTTCGCAATTCCAGCTGGATAGTTTTATGCGTGACTGAGTCATGCAGTTTGTTCACCTCGAACCTTCTTCCAATCTTGCCAGGTCCTACAGCTGCACGAGCTACTGTAATCTTGAGCTGGACTTCAGCAACTACCAGATGGTGGTCGCTATCAATATCGTCGCCCCTGCGGTTGCGGACATCGAGCAGTGAAGATCGCTTTTTGAAATTAATGGCGAGGTGGTCGATTAGGTTCTTGGTGACCCCATCGCGTGAGTTCCACGTGGAAATCACCCGAAAAGGTAAACAACCAAACGACTAATTTTAAAAGTACAACCATACAACGAAAAATTTTAGTTTGGTAGCACACTTTAAAATGTTATCATAATATTGCCGAACTCCAGACTTTCGAGATGCTTTTTAATGTCGGCTATTGGTTTTATTAATACCTATTGGTTGTTTAAACTTTAAAAATATTTATATTGTTTTAAAATACAGTTTAGAAAATAATAGTTATAATGTTTGACTAGTGTGTATTTGGTTGTTCTATTATATAAACATCTTATCATGTTTTTTATTTTAGATTTTAGTGATAGCAAAGGAGACACTGTAAAAACCTTTTTCATGCTTTGTTCACCTTTTATTTTTCCTCGCAGCGTAGCGAGAGAGTATAGTACTTTTATAAAATACATCATTTAAATCTTAAGCATTAAATAACAAGACACTTAACCTACCCATTTTCACAAATCTGCGGTAGGTAAAACCTATCTATCAGAATATCAGCGCAGCGTTATTACCTTTTTTGATATCGCTGCACATGCTGAGATAAGAGCCTTTTTGGTCTCGCACAGGGTTTTTTATTTTATTATTGTTTAAGTGTATGCTTATTTCTCGTGTCTCCTGTGCGGGTCACAAATAAATATTTTAGTTTCTTTCTTTCTTTTCTTTTCTTTCTTTCTATCAACTGCCCCAGTTTGCGTATTCACGAGAAAAGGCATGCTCCAGTTGAATGACGTTTATTGACAGGAAACTCAATAAGTATGAATGTTTTAACTTTTCCAATATTACTGTTGAACACTGGAGTGTTACTGAATAGTTCCATGTTAAATGTTCAGAGTTTTAGACGATATTGAGGTACGTGTGAGGAAATGTTGGAGAAATGTAGAGATCATCGCTCTATTTGTGAAATGCGTGCTTTAAAACCGATTTAAAAAACCAGCTAAGTGCGAGTCGGACTCACGCACGAAGGGTTCCGTACCATTGTCGCAAAAAACGGCAAACAAATCACGTTTTTTGTATGGGAGCCCCACTTAAACATTTATTTTATTCGGTTTTTAGTATTTGTTGTTATAGCGGCAACAGAAATACATCATCTGTAAAAATTTCAACTGTCCAGCTATCACGGTTCATGAGATACAGCCTGGTGACAGACAGACAGACAGATGGACCGCGGAGTCTTAGTAATAGGGTCCCGTTTTTACCCTTTGGGTACGGAACCCTAAAAAGGAGGAGGTTCTTAATTCGACTGTTTTTTTACGCACTGCTGAAGCAGTGTTTATCAGTCTATGTACGTATGTATGTTTGTTCCTATATGGCGTTCTAGAGACGAAACGCGTAGGCCGATATTGATGATTCTTACGTAAGGCCATATTATAGGGGCCCATTTTTTTTTTCTTCCAAACCCATCGTGACGGGTATCAAAATAAAGGGTTTTAAAAGGTGATTTCAAAAATATAGAACTCTTTTATGTGTTTAAAAGTACCATATTCGAAAAAATCTAAGACTAGTGTTAACTAAAAAGTTATAAATAGAAAAAGTTAATATAAAAAAATCAAAAAACCCGATTGTTTAAGAAGTGAACTAAAAAGACGTTAACAAGAAGAAAATCATGCTTTGCATTCAGAGGAAACATATTCGCGAGCTGGCTGACCAAAACCAGATGCATCCTTGATTTTTTTAATTAACTTTTTTTATTTTATGTGTGTTACCTCAGAACGTTCTATTAGGTGATGATTCTTTTTTAGGGTTCCGTACTTGCTATTTATTAAAGTTCATGAAATTTAAGCAAAGTTGTGTTGCAACAAATACTAAAAACAAAATAAAATAAATATTTAAGTGGGTCTCCCATACAACAAAAGCGATTTTGTTGCCGTTTGTTGCGATAATGGTACGGAACCCTTCGTGCGTGAGTCCGAATCGCACTTGGCCGGTTTTATTTTATTTTAAGGCCTTAACATAATAGTTTAAATTATTTTTGTCAAACGAGATACCTATAAACTGGGGGGTAACCACAAGCTCTTAGAGTAAGGTTATTTTGAGATCGAGTAAGTGACAGATGTATACAAGTCAGATACATCTGTCCCTTACTCGATCTCAAAATACCCTTACTCTAAGAGCTTGTGGTCACCCCCCTGTTATTATTTTTCATCTATACAATTACAACACGTCATCTTAGACGTAAAGATAGTAAGATTGGTTGGGAGGTTTGGTTGGTAGGGTTTTGGTTTAGATTTTTGTGGGCAAGGACTGACCGAGGTGCCAGACATGAATCGTGAAATACGATTTCCTTTCATTTTAGACCACAGGTGCACTTTCGTCGGTCTCGTTTATGGCTCCGCCGATGAATTGGCGCAAGATCAATCAATAAAATTGACAGAGGCTGGAATGAGCTAGACGCTTCGTGAGTTGACGTTGATGAGTTACTCATTCCTCCGTATGGTGATTAGGTAATACTGAGTAGGTAAATACCAATAAAAGCCATCATAACTTGACTATTACCATGAATCTTTCGTGAAACGGTTGTATAGAGTGTGAAATACGATTTCCTTTAATTTTTGACCACGGGTGCACTTTCGACGGTCTCGTTTATGGCTCCGCCGATGGATTGGCGCAAGATCAATCAATAAAATTGACAGAGGCACAGATGACTTTGACAGAGGCTGGAATGAGCTAAACGCTTCTTGCTCCTAAAAGGCGCTAAGCAATTGACAAATGAAAATTTTATAAAAAACGGGGTGCACAAGGGGCGTTTTCTATACACTGTGCTCCCTACGCTCGGTCTTGCATCTTGTGACGGGCCAGGTGCCTCCGTTTTGTTTAGCTGCTCTGGGCCCTCGACGGGCTTAGTCCGCCACTGATCCTTCATATAGTAGAAGTAATAGTCATTGGCTATATCAGTAGCTAAAACAATCTATTGGTAGCCCTACTTCAAACTGTTCTACATGATTCGATAAAGATAACAAACTGAGACGTAAAAAAAAACACGAAAAGCAACTAGATGGAATGGAATGAAAGTTCATACGAAAGTTTTGTACTTGGAGAGGCGCCACTCTCTCGATCTCGCTCCACCTAAAAAAATTGCTAGGGCCACCATGTTTAGGCCCGCCTTTCTTTAGCTCACCATACAAACTTCTAATTTCTCGGGTAAAACTATCTTATGTCCTACTAAGGGTCTCAAACTATCTCCATACCATATTTCATCTAAATTAGTTGAGTGGTTTAAGCGTGAAAAGGTTACAGACCGTCAGACAGAGTTACTTTCGAATTTATAATATTACTAGCTTCTGCCAGCAGCTTCGCCCGCGTGAATAGTGTATTTTTACCCTACTGCCGAAGATGGGTAATGTGTTTATCAGTCTATGTATGTATGTATGTTTGTTCCTATATGGCGTTCCAGAGACCAAACGCGTTGGCCGATTTTGATGATTCATACGTCAATCGAAGCGTTTTAACCCTGCGAGTGTCATAGGCTACATTAAAATTGGATAATAGAAAAATGGCGGATTTTGGGTGCCATATTGTGGGGGCCCAATTATTTTTTTTCTTCCAAAACCATCGTGTGGGGTATCAAAATAAAGAGTTTTAAGAAGTGATTTATATGTTTAAATGTATCTAATTCGAAAAAAAACTAACTAAAAAGTTATAAATATAAAAACTTAATTCAAAAAATCAAAAAACCCGACTGCTTCAAAAGCGAACTAAAAATTCGTAAACAAGAAAAAAATCATGCTCTGCAGGCGGAGGATACACCAGATTTTGGTCAGCCAGCCCGCGAATATGTATCCTCCGACTGCACAGCATGATTTTTTCCTTGTTTATCACAAGGGAACATTAAACCGGGATGAAAAATAGCTTATGTGCTATACCAGACTATAATCTATCTCTGTGCCAAATTTTACGTTTCTTTTTGTGTGGAACATTAAACTTTATCAACGTTTGGTACAGTTAGTAAGACAATATATGACAATATTTTATTAAGAACTTTTAGTTTAGCTTTTGTTTTGTTCATAGATTATTTAATATTAAAAAAACAGTCCCTACTAAATCATATTTTTCTAGAACAAAAAGTTTATTGTTTCATTTTACAAGCAATCACAAGTTCAAGTGTTATCCGAAATTAATACGAATGGTAGACAATATGTATGACTTTCGGTTATTAACAGGTAAGTAAACAATGGTTACGGTGGTTGCTTTTGAAGTAGGACAGACAAAGAATAATAGTAGATTAGTAGCCAAGGGCTGTAAGGCATCAATTGCAGCCCGAGATATTTAGGCGCACGAGCGCAGCGAGGGCGCCTATAGTTCGAGGGTGCAATTGGTGCTTACACCCGAGCTAACTATTCTGCTTTACATCTCGATTGTGAGGTAAGTAGAAAAAAAACCGTCATTACAAGAATAAAACAGGTAATTTTTTTTTTTTTCTCAAGAACGAAATTGAGCTTCGCCGTTCGATATTTAAAATTGATGACTATTATACTCACACGAAGACAAGGCTGAATAGCAAAGCGACCTCTTTGGTCATTGGGCTGAATGCATGATGTCTATTGCCAGTATGATGGTTAGATGTACGCGAACTATTTGAAAGAAAGAAGTGTTTTTTTTCTAATTACTTACCGCCCTAGGGCTTTTCTAGCTACATTATTACCCTAGAGCGCTAATTAGTCACCTACAAGCCCCATTTGGAGGTAATAAGAACCTACTTACCGAACATAAGAGATGTAAAGATACATTAAAATCTTTTGTTTTGATCAGTGATGTTTCTCCGGTTATTATCTATATTATGAATGTTCATTATTACTTCGTGTGGTATTTGGTGTCAAAAGTTGTGATGATTTAATCTTTTCTGTCTATATGTGACAAAATTGTGATGTATCATATTTTATAACAAATTCTTCTTATTTATTATTTCCACACTAACACTTTTGCTACTGATTGTATTTTTTTTCATTTTGATAGTAACGTGGAACGAGTTTCAGAATGAAAATATTATTTATTTTGAACTTCTGCAAGTCGACCTAAATGGGCCGTAGGCGTGTAGGACGAGTTGATGAATTACTCATTGCTCCGTATGGTGATTAGATAATACTGAGTAGGTAAATACCAATAAAATCCATCATAATTTGACTATTACCATGAATCTTTCGTGAAACGGTTGTATAGAGTCGTTTTAGCGCGCTCTGTCGTTTGTCTATGGTTTCGACAAATGATCATTGAGCATCGCGTTTATATATTTGTATTATACTTACACTTACTTTGACCCACCTTCAGTGTTTTATTCTATTTTGTTTGTTATTTATATATTCTTCTATTTTATTTTATTTTATAAGTCCTGTTTCCGTAAGTGTGTCCGTGGCATCAACAGTAGGCCCTATCATAATATCAGCGCAGCGTTATTACCTTTTTGGATATCGCTGCACATGCTGAGATAGGAGCCTTTTTGGTCTCGCACAGGGTTTTTTATTTTATTATTGTTTATTTTATTGTGTGCTTATTTTCTCGTGTCTCCTGTGCGGGTCACAAATAAATATTTTTCTTTCTTTCTTTCTTTCTTTTAAATATTTTAACGACTTCAAAGACTCTGAATGAAGAAGTCTGAATAAAACATGGGCTCTATGCAGAAATGCGAGCAAGTTCGGCTGCAGTCACTAGTTCAAGTAAACAAGTTTAAAAAGGCGAGCTTTTGGTCTACGACAATGGAGATTTAGCTCTATTTAGGGATTTATTTTCAAATTGGACAGTAATAATAATAACTATTAGTAAATAATAGGGTTATTGGACGATTCGCACGAAAAGTGCGAATCGACCCTTTTTAATAAAAATATTTTTTTCTGTGGCGATTCATCATCATCATCATCATATCAGCCGAAAGACGTCCACTGCTGGACATAGGCCTCCGCCAAGCGTCGCCACATTGACCGGTCCCGTGCATCTCGTAACCAGCGGATTCCCGCAACCTTCACCAGGTCATTGGTCCACCTGGTGGGAGGAACGCAACGTCTTCCGGTTCGGGGTCGGTTATCCTTAAAATGCCCATATTGGCCATTGTTAGGATAATTGACCTACTACATAATTTTGGAGTGATCGATTCGCACACCAATAACGTCGGGCGAATCGCCATAGAAAAAAATATATTATTAAAAAGGGTCGATTCGCGTTACATTCGTGCGAATCGTCCAATAATCCAAATAATAGGGCAAAAAAAACTTTATCAAGAAATAATAAACCGACTTCTAAAAAAATATACTAAAAAGTGAAAAATTACTTTCGTTTCGGAAGTCGTTGTCTTCGGTACCTTGTTTTTATAGTTTTGCGGTTTATTTTTTGTGAAAAAGTTTTAATGTGTCTCTTATTTGTTTTGGTACACCATAACTTAAAGGTTAGCAAGTTCTATAGTAAGGTACCTAAAGGATTGACAAAATACCCATGATAACTCAATTAACACATTCGTGCTGTTTTTTGCTAAGGACTTTTTTAACAGGCTTTTTTTAAGGACCTTTGCTAAGGAAAACAGCTGAACCGATTTTGATGAAACTTGCACTATTTTAAGTTGACAGATACTTAATCCAATAAAAAGAATCATCACGATCGGATTATTAGTTTTGGCGAAATGCGTGGACAAACATACATACACTTATGAAATTTGGCACACATGTTTAGTAGAAGCCCACATAGAGTTACATTATGAGTATGTTGTGTAATTCCAACAATATTACCTACGTACTATAAGGGTCTAAAGTACATTCACACTTTACCAAAACAGAAAAGGCATTTTTTTGTTAGTTTGTTTGTTTTTTAGAATTTCAACTTTTCGCGGTTAGTAGGAATATTCTATACTTAATCAGTTGTGGATAATTTAACTTCTTCTTCAAAAAACCATTGAATTAAACCATTTGAGTTTTGGGAGAGGATGACTGCACTTTTGACCCTTGACTGTACATATCGAACTGACAACCAATTTTTTTTTTAAATGGGTAAAAAGGATTTAAGCTTTTAGCCTTCCAAAATCTTCTATCAGGCTTACAATAGCTACAGAAGATTTTTTGTTTCCAATCTACCTTACTTATCCCCAACTATTTTAGGTTCAGCTTCCAGTCTTACCAGATGCAGGTGGAAACTAGTATTTTACATGGAGCAACTGCTTATCTGCCTTCAACAGCTCAGTAACTGGGTAACAGGAATTTCCTTGGCAAGACACTTGCAGATTTCCTGGATTCTGACAACCCGCTAACGACTGTCAAAGTTCTACAAATGTCAACCGGGACCAACTGCTTAGCGTGCTTTCCGATGCACGAAGGAGTATATAATGGATCGTCATTAGTCACCTATGCTTTAATCAAGAACCAGCCCTAGGGTTCCCCCCAGCGATGCGACGCTCTGAGCCGAGGTTCGACCTCACAGGGGTTAGCCCTAAGCGTGGTCGCTTAGGCGCTACGCAAACGTAGACACTTTTAGTTTTCAGTTACCCGACACCGAAAACTTTTTGATCGTCATGAAGTGGAAGCAACTGAAAACAAAAAACTGGTTCTATAGAAATCAAATATTCATCGGTAGCTTGTATCTGACAAAAGACACAAAAGTGTCCACGTTTGCGCACTGCCTTAGGTTTAGCTTTTATGCCTGGTTGGAGGCTCTAGTTTAGTGTCCACAGGGTCTCCCGGTGTAGTCAATCACTTTAGTCGAACTGCGAGACGTCCATAAAAAAAACACCTATGCAATGTGCTTTGTTTTGTCACAAATAACTTCACCTCTGATTTAACAACTGGAATGTAAATATTAACCGGGACGCTTCATTTGTAACATCAGTGACGGCAGTTTTAATCAAAATATCCATTCCTAATGTTCTAATTCGCCGATGAACTAAATAAACCCATCTAAACGTCATAATAAACATGGAAGCCCACTTTAAAATAATTCTCCATACAAACTAGCCATATTTCACGACTGTCGACGTTTCCACTAGCTAATTGGAAGGAAGAGTCACGAATCACACAAACACACAGACTGGCTAATTTATTTACGACCTTCAACGAAAAACAACTTTTTTACAAAAATTACAACCGACTTCCAAACAAAAACACTACAAAGAGAAAAATAACTTAAATTTCGGAAGTAGGTGTTCCTGTTTTCGATTTTTGACAGCGACTACCGAAATTGAAGCAATTTTTCACTTTGTAGTGTTTTTGTTTGGAAGTCGGTTGTAAATTTTGTAAAAAGAGTTTTTATTTTTCACTTTTTAGTTGTGGTACATAATGGACCAGTTCTAAAGGCTAGCTACCTTTAATGCCCTAAGTGAACCGAGAATAGATTGGCCCAATAACATGAAACTTAAACAAAACTGTGGAATGAGAGTATACAAGGGTGAACTGTTCACACCTGCGTACCCCTTTAGAGCGTACCAGTGTGATGTTATGTTATGAAATGGTGTAAACAATAAACAGACATGCGATTGCAGGTATCCCGAGTGATTTGCCGTCATTTATTGAATAGTTCTGATGTATATCTCCGAAGTTCTTCATCAGATCTTGATGAATCGAAATCGGTTAACGCAATAATAAGTTCTGAGGACACACATAAAAAAAATGAATTGATAACCTTCTCCTTTTTGCGGAGTCGGTTAAATATACAAAAAAAAAGAGAATGATTAAAAAAATCAAATCATGAGTAGGAACTCCTTCAATTATAGGAGTCCATTGCATGCTTTTGTGTATCGACTAAGTTAAAAATAAAATTGAAACTCTTTTTACTCGGTAGTAGCGCGCCGAACGCTTACGTACTTTGTGGTAGTAGTTAATTGACAGGAAGGGAAACGAATCACACACACACAGTCTGGCTCATTAATAGTCAGAGGATCACACACAGAAAAACTGTGGAGTAACTGAAATAGACGTTTATAATTAGGTGCCATTCATTTTAGTGATGCGAGTTTTTTTACTAAGTTGGCTTTAATGGTTTTGTAATTTGTGGTGATATGCACGTATTTTAAATCATAACTTTTCTAAGTGGCCTGACAATTAATTAATAGATAATTTTCTTTCTTGAGTTATCACTAAGGCTTTTTAAGCAGGCTGGAATTATTAGCGCTGTGTTCTGTGTTTCTATTTGTTACAAAAAAAATTAAACCCCGACTCAAAAACCTCTAAAAAGTAAAAAAAATAGCCTTGTATTGGCGTCGGGGGACCTCCAAAGTTAGGTATGTATTATTTAGGTTATTTTATATACTTAGCGGTCCCTCGTCACGAGTACGAAGCTTATTTTCGAATTTTTACAGGTTTTTGAGTCAGGGTTTAATTTAATTTTTCATGATAATATTATTTAGAGGTTTTTGATTCGGAGGACTCAAAAACTTCTAAAAGTACAAAAAATAATTATTATGTCATGCTTTATAAACAACAATTATATTCCTTCCTAAAAGAAGACACGCTTCGATAGACAATATATCGAAACAAGTAATTATGACAAGATGTCTTGTGAAAAACCAGATTCAAAGAGTAAAATGTATGTATCTTTTGAACGGCTGAACCAATTTGCATCAGACATAGCTAAGAAAATTTTAGACAGAATAAAACTAAATCAAAATCGGTTTATCCGTTTAGGAGCTATGATGCCACAGACAAACACCCACTTACACAGATGCACAGCAGCACACGTCACACTATTAACAACTCTCTTTTTCCGCCGGGGGTTGAAAAGGCCTACTCTTGCGCGACGCCACATCGACCTGTCCTATTTCTTGTATCCAGCGGATTCCCGCGGCCTTCATCGGGTCATCAGTCCAACATGTGGGAGATTTTTAAACGTTTTATTTAGCTTGCCCTGTTTTTTTGTTTGCGTCAAATTTAGTAATTGCTATTTTACCCTTTACTTGTTGACAGATTGATCTGATATTTGGTAACCAGTTTTAGTTTTGATGACGATAAAATTGAATATATAGTACCCAGTATCATTGTAAATCCAAGATGACCACCGCCACAAAATTACAGAACACATGTTTTTTACAACCTCTTCAATATGGGTATCAAATAATAGGGCTTTAGTAGTAAAATACAGTAAATCCCAAAAAATGGCCTATTACATATTTTTTTCATAACTCCTTCAATATGGATATGAATTGAAAGGGTTTGACTATTAAAATGTAATACTCCAAATCTAAGATGGCTGGCGGTACAAAATGGCGGATTTCATATATTAAGTCAACATCACCATCATTTCAGCTTAAAGACGTCCTCTGCTGAACCCCAAGCGTCGCCACATTGACCGATCCCGTGCGTCTCGCATCCAGCGGATTTCCACAACCTTAACCAGGTCATCTGTCCACCTAGGGGGAGGACTTCCAAAGCAGTATCTTCTATATGGCGGTCGCCACTACAGAACTTTTCAGCCCATATCGATCCGTTCTGCGAGGAATTCCCATTATACAACTTAAATTTCGCAATTCTTCGGGCTTTGTTGGTAACTTTGGTTCTCAAATGTTTAATGATGTCTCTGTAATCAATTTTCTAAAAACAGAAAGCGATCACCGCATGGTAAGAGGCCCATTGATTAAAAAACCAAGCTTGAAAGGTCTCGACTGATGAAGTATAGCACCTTTACCTACCTTTTTTATTTTACGCTATATTCCGTGTACTTCGTTAATTTTAACATAATGTTAAAAGTAATCTATTCGCTGTTATTCTCTATTTCTTACCGCTGTTTCAAAATTTCATCAGAATCAGATGCATCTGAAATATTATAGGAGTATAATAGATAGTAACGTGTACAAAACAATCACATATTCCACACATACGGAAAATCAGAGAGGTTTCTTTAAATTCTTGTACAATCGTGTTTGTACAACCCACTCGGTAATGGAAAAGTAACATTACGGTTGTAGGAGCATCTTCCAACTAGCCGTTACCGCTAGCAAATTAGTTAGGAATTCTTGTTACTGTTCCCAACTGGATAAAACTCTACAAGATAACCCGGTTGCAATTGAATCTGCTTCATAAGCTTTTACTCGTATTTAACTTGCCTTGTTAGTTAGTACGTATATGTAAAATATTGCAACTATGGTTTTATAACAGTTATACCCAACCGCTAGCTGAAAGTATGCACGTTTGGACGACAATGGACGGTTGGCTAAGTGTCATCATTCTATATAAATTAGAGTGCGTGCAAGATAAGTCTGCGCGCGACGGGTGGCGTGCTTAATGTTGCCGGCATAACTGATATTTTTTCCTTCATTTAATCAATAGTCATTTTTCATTACTCGAAACTTAAAGTAACTTAAGTTAAGCATAATTAATTACTAGCTTTTTCTACTTGCATAGAATATGATGACAAAAGCTTCATGAAATTATTGTAAATCTTTTATTTAATACTACGTAGTACCTTCTGTTATGTTTGGTCTAACAATGGTCCTACAGTGGCTAATACCGTCCATTTCAATTTAAATTATTTTTTAATTTCTTCTTCAACAATTTTTAAAGAAGCTGCTGCCACATAACCCTCTTGAGTTATTTGGGTGACAGTGCGTTCAGAAACGCCTAAAACAAAATAAAAATGATGCATTATATTACACGATGCCGGTCCTGTCTCGCTGGTATATTTATGTACCACCCAAAAACCAATACTGTCAGGCACCGGTAAACGAAAATTTAGGGAAATTTTAGTATAATGGTATCCCTAAAAGTTACCTGTCAAATAAGCAACGCGGGCTCTACCTTTGTAAAACGGTACCGTTGTCTTGTTCACTTCAAGAAAACATCTCTGCCAGCACTTATAATTTTAACGCACTTAACTTTTAGCATAATGATGGCGATTATTTACTTCGGAAACGAATAAAACACGGAATACGACACACTCTCTTAACACTTGATGACAAACGGTAGTTCCGATTTTGGCCGCTCGCAGACTTATCTTGCGCGCACTCTATCCAATATGGCGGACTCTCAAAGATGGCCAACCAAATATTTTCATGCACTTCCATGATATGGGTATCAAATGAAAGGATTTCCTGAGAGAACTATGAAAATCTTGTTAATAAAAAGTTTTTATTAATGAATAATTTATTTTAAACTTATAGCTTCCATTCCATCCGAGCAAGAACCATTTATCATACTAGTTAAGATGACAAGTTTACGATGCCGCGACAAATTATGGGCCCACATTTTTTTTTAATTTCCTGAAATTAAACGCTCTTGGACCGCCGGGAATTGGATGCATGATTTATAGGGGTACATGATATACGATACGGAATTAGGATTAACTAGAATTAGGGGTAAGCGTGTGATTTGTTAGTAGGGGATTAATATTTGTGAATCGAGGTGATCCATTAAGAATATTGTTTTTTTTAATGGTTGCTTTTGAGAAAATTGAATAATTTAATCATCAAAGTGTTACGCTCTTGTTAAGTTTTTGTCAAAGTCAAAGTCAAATATATTTATTCAATTACGCCAATAAACGGCACTTTTGAACGTCACATAAATTAAAATTTACAAGTAATAAAAAATTATTCTACTCCATACTTACTCTTTTTAAAATAATAGGTTTTTAAAATAAATAATACTTAATCTTTTTAATACAATATTTACATAAGTACATACATTAATATATGTGAGGACGATGCACCGAGAATAGCTCTACACACTATACTACGTACAGGTATAAAGTATTAAAAAGCATTAACAGGAAAATTAATTAATTTGATAAGTAGGAACATGGTTCTCACATACTTACAAATATTACAAACATAGGTAAAATACCTAATTCAACAACAACGGAACAGTGTGTGAGACAATTTCAAAAAAAAAAAAAACTACTGGTCACCGATTTCTGCTCTGTCAAATACAGACTGATTTTAAAAATTATTTTTGTTTGAAAGAGTACGTTTCCGAATTGGTCCCATTTAAATTTGGTGAAGATCTGATGAAGAACTTCGGAAATATAAAACAGAACTCAGTTTATTGCTTACACAATTTCATTTTTTTTTTCGCTTAGCCCACCGATAAACTGTCTCGCAGTTTGGTGGGCTTGTAATGTTCAAGAACAAATGTAGTTTTCAAAATAATGTTTTTTTTTATAACATATCATCACGCCGCGCCGGTACTCTCTAAAGGGTAACTACTCAGGTGTGTGTGTGTGTGGTGTGTACTTTGGTACACTCTCATTACACCGGTTATGTTCAAGTTTTATTCGTCTTTATTCGGGACTTTACTATAGAATTTGTATTAGGTTTTAATGTACATAATATAGCTGGCTGCTAGAGCCTAGTCTATATTTAATTAAAATATGAAGATTCAACGTTCTGTTGAAGCTTGTCTTGTTGACAGAATATTTTTCGGTGTGTTTTATACGTGTTACTTTTTATAAGTACTCAGAATAAATCTAGTATGCTATTTTAATTATCTCTTGAGTTTCCTTGCACACATGCACTCTGCAGGGTAGTCCCCCACAGTGGTTATGGGCCCAGGAACGAGATATTAAAATTTCGTGCTTATTTATTGAATATCAGCAAATATTTAAGGTACGTTTGATTAAGTACGAACAGCTGATGAAATAAACAAGGTTGACGTAAAAGAGTCAACGATATGAGTACTGTTAAAATAGAACCACTTACTCAAGAAAATTACGAAACTTGGAGGATTCAGGCTGAAGCGGTTCTTATAAAGAACGACGCTTGGAGCTATGTAGACGGAAGCGTAAGCAAGCCTACAGAGCCGGAAGAAGCCAAGAAATGGGAAATCGGAGACGCAAAAGCTAAGTCTGATCTAATCCTAGCTATTAGTCCAAGTGAACTGAGACACATTCGCGGATGTAAAACGTCACGAAATGTTTGGCAAAAACTTGAGAGCATACACGCATCTAAGGGACCTGCCAAGAAGGCAACGCTCCTGAAGGAGTTGTTGCTACACAAGTTGGAGGAAGGTGGTGACGTTCGTGAACATGTCATGCATTTCTTCGAAGTAAAAAGTAAACTAGCTGATATGGATATTCAGATGCATGATGATTTAGTATCCATAATGCTTCTTTATAGCTTACCATCAAGCTTCGAGAATTTTCGATGCGCGATCGAATCCAGAGACACGTTACCAGACCCTGAGACTTTGAAGGTTAAAATAATCGAAGAGGTATGTTCGAGACGTCAGAAAGGAAGCGAAGAAAAAGCTCTCCTTGCAAAGTCCAAAATTAAGAAACCTTTCAAATCAAAGAGTGATACTAACAAGACGAATTTTAAATACAAGTGTTTTAAATGTCACAAACATGGCCACAAAGCTTCTGAATGTGATATGAAGAAAGACAAGGATCAGTGTCGTGATAGTGCAAAGTATGTTTTGGAATGTGATTTGCAAAAAGATAATTTCAGCCTTGTAACCTTTAATTGTATTGCAGGTGATAATGCTGCTTGCAACGGGAATGGAGGCTGGGTCATTGACAGCGGTTGTACATCACATTTATGCAACGATCCTAGTAAATTTGGCAATTCATTGATACCTTTGTCGGGTAAGCTAAATCTAGCGATAAACTCGAGCACAGATGTTAAAGGTAAGGGTACCGTTAGATTAATTACATGTAAAAATAATTCCAAAACAATCGTGGAGTTGCCAGATACCTTATTTGTTCCAAACTTGCGATGTAATCTGATTTCGGTCGCAAGAATTACGAATAAAGGGTATAGTGTTAAATTCGATAAGAATATAGCTTGTGTTAGGGACAGCTATGGTAACACTATGCTTGTAGCAAATCGTAGGGGTAATCTATATTACGTTGAGGAACAAATGGGAACAGTTTCCATTATTTCAGAAGCAGTTGATAAGGTAAGACTGTGGCATGAACGATTGGGTCATCTGAATGGAAGAGATCTTGTCAAACTCTTGAACAAATCCGGAATGAATATAAAGATGACGGATGTGAGTACATTGCATAATTGTGGTATCTGTGCTAGTGGGAAAATGAATGCATCATCATTTTCGAGGACGGATGGGCCATGTGATGAAAAATTACGGATTATTTATTCCGATATCGTAGGCCCGATGCGGCATGAAGCCATAGGTGGAGCGAAGTACTTTATTACGTTTATAGATGACTCATCGAGGTGGTGTGAAGTATATCTGCTATCCAAGAAAAGTGAAGCCCTTAAATATTTCAAGATATACAAAAGTTATGTTGAAAATATGACTGGCAAACGAATAAAATATATGCAGACGGATAATGGAGGAGAATTTTGTAATAAAGATTTTGATGAATATTTACAGACTGAAGGAATAGGGAGAAGATTAACTATTCCTAACACTCCTCAACAGAACGGGGTCGCAGAAAGGATGAACAGAACTCTTGTAGAGATGGCAAGGTGTATGATAATTTCATCCAACCTTTCACCTGGTTTTTGGGGTGACGCCGTTATGACGGCATGTCACGTTCGAAATCGATGTCCAACAAGTAGTCTTGAAGGTGGAACGCCGTATGAAAAATGGTACGAGCGGCCTGTGAACATAAACTATATGCATGTTTTTGGAAACAAGATACATGTTTTGGATAAGGAGGAAGGAAAAGATAAATTTGCACCTCGCAGTAAAGAAGGAATCTTTGTAGGCTATCCAAGAGACCGAAAAGGCTACAAGATTTGGTTGCCACAAGAACGAAAGTATGTCGTATCGCGAGATGTAAAATTTCACATAAACGAGACTCGATGCGATGAGAATAATTCTTCTATAACTGATCCACTGGAATTTGGGAATGAAGAGCTACAAGCTGATATCTGCCAAAGACCAGAACCAAATTATGTAGAGATAGATTTCCATGCAGGAAGGGCAGTTGACAACACAAGAGAGGTAGTGACGAGTTCACGTAGATTTGTTCCTGAACCTGAGAGGAATGTACAAAATGTCCAGGATAATATGGAGTCAGAAGCTGGTTCACCTCGTCATGTTAGCTCAGATGAAGTCCAACAAAATAATGAAGAAAAGACCTTAAAACGAGCCCCAGGAAGACCACGACTAGACAGAGGACATGTGGGACGCCCAAAGAAAATTTATCGTATGGTTGAAGTGGAACCTGAACTACAAGAAGAGTTCTCAGATTGCCAAGACTTTGTGGGTAATGCAGAGGTATCATTGAGGCAAGCTTTATCTGGTTCAGAAAAAGATGAATGGGAGGCAGCCATTCTCTCGGAGATACGAAGCATGATTAAAAATGATACCTGGGATATAGCGAAGAGACCCATGGGACGCGCTGTCGTTGGTTGTCGTTACATCTTAACAACGAAGCTAAATGTTGATAAAACCGTAAAGAAAAAGGCTAGACTTGTTGCCAAAGGATATAGCCAACGGTACGGGATTGATTATCACCAGACATTCAGCCCTGTTGTCAGACTAGACACCATCAGATTGCTGACTGCACTTGCGGTTGAACTTGGTATGGAAATTCATCAGTTAGACATTAATACCGCTTATTTGAACGGTACATTAAATGAAGAAATTTACATGGAAATCCCCGACATATTAAGAGAATGTCTGCAGAAGCTGCTTCAGGTGGAACAAAAAGGTTCTAATATATATGAACGAGCTAAGAAAATGCTAGCAGACATGCAGGCAGGTGGTGATGCATGTAGACTTAAGAGATCACTTTACGGCTTGAAGCAAGCTGGACGCCAGTGGAATGCAAGGCTCGATACACAACTGCAAAAAATGGGGATGCGATCATCATTAAATGAGCCATGTCTATACTTCCGAGACATAGGTGATGGTACAAAACTTTTTGTTGCAGTCTATGTCGACGATATTTTAGTGGCATCGCAGAAAAGAGTATGCATTGAAAATTTTAAAAAGGAACTGGCCAGTGAATTCGACCTTAAGGATTATGGCATCGCGAAATATATGTTAGGAATTGACATTGAGCGAGTTGACAGTGATAAAATCAAACTGTCACAACAAAAATACATTGAAGATTTATTATTTAAATATGGTCTGAATATGTGTAAAGAAACGGTTTCAACCCCAATGGAGGTAAATTTAAAGCTTAAATTACCTGAGCCCCATACAAAACTCGAAGAAGAGCGATACCCGTATCGCGAACTAATTGGGAGTTTGATGTATTTATCCGTGGGGACGAGACCAGATATCTCGAATAGTGTTTCGAAATTGGCGCAGGTAGTTAACTGTCCTAGCAAAGAGTCCTGGATCGCTGCGAAACGAATATTACGTTATCTGAAGCGAACAAAAGAGTACGGACTAGTGTTCAGTAAAACAGGTAAAGCAGTTCGAGGCTATTCTGATTCGGATTGGGGTGGTTGTTTGCTAGATAGGCGTTCATATTCGGGATATGCCTTTGTATTAGGTGGTGCATGTATGTCATGGAAGTCCCAGAAGCAGAAGTGTGTCAGTACCTCGACGTGTGAATCCGAGTACGTCAGTTTATCATCAGCGATGAAGGAAGCTTTATACCTGAACAGCTTGTTGACTGAAATCGGATTACGTAAGTTTGCATCAATTACCTTACATGTAGATAATACTGGGGCAATTAAATTAGCAAACGACTCGGTATTCCATTCCCGGAGCAAACACATAGATATAAGACACCATTTTATACGGAGTGTCTTGAAGGAGAACAATAACATTCAGTTGGTATACTTGTCGACCAACCTTATGTTAGCTGACGTATTAACCAAGGCCTTGCCGAAAGCCAAGCACTATATGTGCATGACTGGATTAGGTTTATGTTTATAGTTAGCGTATATTGTTTGTAAATACTTTGTTTTGCGTCTCTCTTGTAATACATATGCACATTAAGGGGGCGTATTAGGTTTTAATGTACATAATATAGCTGGCTGCTAGAGCCTAGTCTATATTTAATTAAAATATGAAGATTCAACGTTCTGTTGAAGCTTGTCTTGTTGACAGAATATTTTTCGGTGTGTTTTATACGTGTTACTTTTTATAAGTACTCAGAATAAATCTAGTATGCTATTTTAATTATCTCTTGAGTTTCCTTGCACACATGCACTCTGCAGGGTAGTCCCCCACAATTTGCCCAGTTTGTACAAAACAAAAAAAAGTAAAATATTTTTTTTTACTTACAACCGACTTCCAAATAAAAACACTACAAAGTGAAAAATAAAAACACTACGAAGTGAAAAATAACATTAATTTCGGAAGTCGGTGTGAAAAAAAGAAGAATAAAAAGCTGAAACACCGATTTTGGCAATTGAAGTTATTTTTCACTTTGTAGTGCTTTTATTTGGAAGTCGGTTGTAATTATTATAGATATCATTGACACGAAAAAGAAGGAGATGACTAGTCTTCGATGATTGTATAGTTAATATTCTTGAAAAGCACTTTCTTTAGTTTTCCCGTAATCAAAATCGAAATCAATTCACATTCACGTTTTATAAATGCACGTAGGCCACATGCATTTGCTTCTTGCTCAGTCTCTTCTTCTTCCTCTTCTTGACTATCCTGATGTCTGCTTTCTTGATGCGACTGAGGAAGTTTTAGAAAAACTCGAGCGTTTGCAGAATTTGTGCATCCGCTTCATTTTTGGCCTCCATAAGTAAGACCATGTGTCGGAATTTCGGAAGCGGTTGAAGTGGCTGCCTCTTCGGCAGCGCCGAGATACCCACACTCTTTCTCTACTCTTTTCTGTTCTTCACAATCCTACCTCTCCTTCGTATATTAAAGAACGCTTTGAGTATCTTGTTCCGAGAGGAAAGCCTTGCCGCTCCTCATCATCTCTTCTCCTTCGTTTTCCTCCTCACACATCAAGTCGTTACGGTGGATCATTTACTGTTCGTGCTTTCCGCCTCTGGAATAATCTTCCTCATTCCATACGGGATAGCCCTTCACTGCATATATTCAGGAGAAGAATTAAGGAACATTTCCTGTCAACATGACGCATAAATATGTATGTATTTTAGATTTATGTATGTATTATGTTTATACATTATGTGCTGTACACGTATTTGTGTAGTGTATTTAGTTAGTAAGAATTCAAATGTTTTTTAGTATTTGTTGTGCACTTTTGTTAACTGTCCGAATTTTTAATTTCTCTTTAGCACTGAGGTTTGCTGTCAGAGAATCCAATTATGGGTTAAGCTCGCCTTTGTACATAAGTTTTCCTTTTGTATTTTAAATTTTTATTTTGTGTACAATAAAGAATATGAATATGAATGCATTTATAAAACGTCGACAAAAGGTGCACGGTTCGGGTTGGTCGTTTCCTACGGAGAAGAACCGACAAGAAACTCCATGGTTACTCTTTTAAAAAATTGATTGGTTTTTCAATTTCTATGTTACAGCAGTACTTGGATGGGGGGACAACGCAGGCCCGACAATACGTCGTAAGAAACTAAAAAAAAGATTATATAATAAATAAACAAAAGATAAAAAAAAAGTAAAACGCGATAAAATGTTTACAAGCATCTAGAAATCTAGAAGGCCTACAATATTCACACATTTACAAAACAATCGGTAGAAGAATCTATACAAGACTAAATTTAACCACCTTTTGAAGCTAAAAACAAAAGTCGTCTAGAGACATACCTTGTAACTACTTGTACTTTATTTATTAGTGTATTATCCACTTAGGTATTCAGTAGAGGTATAAGCGTGGGTAATATAAATATCGATGTTAGGTATAATATGCGCAGTTCTAACAAGCAGTCTACAAGTGTTATATGCAAAAGGGAAAAAGTGAACATATTTACACTTTCATACAAAAATTTTAATATGCATGTCTATATGTTTGTATTTTGGCATGTTTTTTAATCAATCACAACATTCAAAACTCAATGGCTGAATGGTTTTGGAATACGGATATGGGATGGCCTGTGGATTAATTGTTAATTGCGCAACACAAATTCACACAACTAATCTTAATTTTGACATATCATCAGTATTAATTACCACCTTTACGTTTGCTACCAGACGGACCAAAATTTCATAATAATCAATTCGGTTTCACTATGGGAAAATCTACCGTAGACGCGGCCCTTACTGTTAGGAAAATAATTAATACATCTGAACATAAGTACGTAATTGGATTTTTTCTAGATATTTCTGGGGCTTTTGATAACGCACGGTGGCCAATGCTATTACTTAAAATGAAAATTAGAGGTTGCTATAGAAATATATACAATTTAGTTTACTCTTACTTTTTAAATGGTTCCGCGAAACTCAAACTCGGTCATCATTCCGTGTCGAAGTCTCTCACCATGGGATGTCCTTAGGGTTCGGTTATTGGTCCGCCTTTATGGAATTTAGGCTTTAATGATTTCCTCGCGATTCCGCTTCCTAGCGGCTGTTCATTAACCGGTTACGCGGACGACGGTCTTTTGCTCATTCAATCAAGTACTCGAGCTGGACTCGAAAACTTATTTACTTACTTAATATCGCAGTGGGGCAATCGAAACCGCCTGACCTTTGCTCCGCACAAAACTTATCAACTCATTTTGAAGGGTAATCTTAAATCGTGTCCTACTATTAAATTTAATAATGTCACCGTAAAAAGGAAGCAGTCCGTGCGCTATCTTGGTCTAGTGTTAGAGAGGAATTTTGCATTTATAGATAATATTAAAATAGTCGGTGAAGAACCAAAAAAGAACTTCTATGCCTTAACGAGAATATCTAAATCTACGTGGGGTCTGTATTTTTTAACTTTAAAGACTATTTATGGGGCTACTTACTTGGGTTGTATGTGCTATGGGGCGCCTGTTTGGGCTGATAGGGCCACAATAGGGGCGGTATGACGTAAATTACTTCAGAGTCAGCGTTTAGCTTTGATATTCTTATGCAAAGCTTATAGGATGTTTAGTACTGAGGCCTTACCGGTACATGCTGGCGTACTTCCGGAAGACCTTGAAGCGCCGTGCTGCAATATACTATGCCGCACGAGAGGCTATGGACTCGGACTTTTTAACGCGGAGTGACCGTGAGAAAATCTCTAGATTATTTAAACCACATATTGACGTCTAGGAGGAACGTTTATCCGAATGGCAATGTAGGTGGGATAATACCATCAAGGGCCAACACCTCCACCAATTCTTTCCATCTGTTTGCGTGCGGTTGGCCAGGACGTGACTGGAGGTAGATCACTATGTTGATCAATTTCTAACAGGGCATGGTAACTTTAAAAGTAAATTATTTTCCTTCAAGCTCGTTGCCTCGCCTTTACGTCAGTGAATATTACATCTGACTACGAATATTTACGATCTGCACATCATATCTTATGGGAGTGTATTCTTTCGCAGAATGAACGCAATATTATGTTTAATAATGTACAGGCTGCATCAGGAGTTGTTTACTATACGGACCTTGTGGAAACTAGAACAAATTTGTTAGGACCCATTAACATTAATGCTAATTTTTATCTGTGGTGCTAGGTAACTGGGCTTATCCCAGTTGTAAACGACCCTTTTTGTTCATTGGCCTTGTTTGTTCTGTCTCCTGCTTGCAATGGAGGGAAGTGACAATTTGTATTTTTTTTCTACTCCTCCGTTATTATATTCTAATTAATTTATTTGCGGGATCCAAGACAGTTAAATTCATTCGCCGGGACTTCGTCGAGCTTCATTGCCTCGGCGCTTTTCTGGCGGTCGCCACTGTTGATTCTGGCTATCAGGAGTTGCAGTGGTTTGGGAATAGTGCGGTGGGGTTGTCCCAAAAAAAAACTTTACATTGTTGAGCGACGAATGTTTAAAGTTGTCAAGCAACGCATGAGGAATTTACTTCGATTGTGATTAAATGTCAGTACGTCCCCGTGGAATATTTTTTGTTTTTCACGCGGGCGACCTCGCTGGCAAAAGTTAGTGTTTTTAATTATGGTATATGTTAATACATGGTTTTTTAACTCACAAATCTTTATAACTCACCGCCAAAATATATAAAAAATACACAATCGTTATTACTACTTAAAAAACTACCAAAGTGCAACATCTTAAAATTCTTAACAGTTCATAAATAAAATAAATAACTAATTTAACTGATATAATTCATTTGACTCTGCTGTGAACGAGTCCTTAGATTTCAAACATAAAAACAAAGATAACGAGTCACCGCACGTCGACCGCTTCAACGCGCCGCACGGCGGTAGACAATACACAACTTTTAACAATTATCTTCATATATTCGTAAAGTTAACACTATAAAGCTCTTGCTATTCCTGGACAACAAAAATGTAAAATTCGAGTAATGTTTATTATTTATATCTATACAAGTGATTTGTAATCTTTAGAAATAAATGCATTCAAATCGTAATACATGTTTTTAAGACTTCAGTGGTTACATCGATCACACCTGGAATATTTATCAGTAACGTAACTGTCCTGGGAAATCACTGCCTGATACCTATCCTATAGACACATGATATACACCTATAAAAGGTAAAGTTGAATAACCTAAGGATGTAATATAGGACCGGTATATGTGCGACAAACTTGCGAGAGGCTTATATTCAGTATTATACGTCATACAGGTTGAAATAATGGTGATAGAAAACTCGAATATTTGTTCTTGTGGCCTCGAATTATGAATTTTAAGTTAAAAACTTGTCAAACTCTACTTGTTCAGGGTTCCGTAGTCAACAAGAAACCCTTTATAGTTTCATCATGTTCATCTGTCCACCCTTCTGCCGCTTAGCTCATAGACTCTTGGTCATAGAACGCCTTAATTTGGCATGAATATATATATTAGGGTCCATCCTGAACATATAAAGTGAAGATGCTTTTTTTCTCGTCTATCCCATGGCGTGGGATATCGTTGTATATGCCATTTAAAAATATTACGGGTATGTGAAGACAATTTCTCGACTCAAGGACCCGTTTGCGTAAAATTAAGCTTTAAATTGCAAATTTTTGTTAGAGTGAAGTGTTCCCCCCCCTGCAAGCTAAATGGTTGTTTTTGGATATGTGAAAAATTCACGGCAGCAGTACCTATATATCGAAATTAAAAGGAAAACTATCACAGCTAAGTAGGCTTTACAAGTTTACGAGTAATAGTCGACCAACTTTAGCTCATTCATCCACTCACATATCTGCTTACTCACGACGTCCGACAGTCTGAGCAACATAATTTAATGGGGGGACTGGAGTTCTAAAATACAGGCCTAGGCTTAGTTTAGACTCCAGATCTCCCACAAATTACACACTTTGCCTATATTTCTGTGTCTGACTGTAATTTATACTCACGTTCATATGTAATTTGAGGAGATAAATAAAGTTTTTATTTTTTTTTATTAACTTATAAAATGATGTACGGGGTCAACAGTTGTCGAACGGAAAAGTTAATTTTGTATCTTCGTTAAAGCAATTTTTAGTGCTTTCATTGTTTATGAACGTTAGTAATGTTACCTATTTATTTTGGTGAATGTAGCTGTTTATACGGAACCCTCTGTGCGCGAGTCAGACTCGCACTTGGCCGGTTTTTATTTACCCCTTAAATCTACAGGTCGTATTTTCTGATTTAACCTTTTTACGTGTTTTTTTTTACAATTCACCCTGTATATAGTGGCATGTGTCAATCACTCTAATTTCAGGCACGTGTCATATCTGTGTAAAATATGATTCACTCTATATATAGTGACATGTGTCAATCACTCTAATGTCAAACCATAGGCCACGTGTCAAATCATATCTGCGTAAAATATGATTAAAGTTTGTTCTCCGGGGTGGTTATGTACTCAACCATGTCCCTATTTGCTAACAGTTAAGCTATTGAGTGTTCGAATTAATTTAATCAGTTTTAAATTTGAGATCATTGACCGAGGGAAAGTTTTGGGAGTGTAGATTTTTTATTGGAAAAATATACTGTGTTGCTAGCTCAAAATCACTTGGAAATGCTGGAAAAGGAGCGTGCAAATTAAATGGCTGATCAATCGTTTAATTTTAAGCACACGTGTAGATTCTTTGGAGAAATTGCTGGAGTATAAAATGTATGAGTAAGGATTTACAGGTCTAACACAGGAAAATTTAGACGCATTGCTTGTGAGACAATTAATTCTGTTGACATTTGATATTTGTATGTTTCCGTTTGTTGTTTGTTTATCATTAATAAATTAATGTTGATAATGACTTAATAATACTTAAATTAATGTGTTTTTTTTGTAACTTTTTGGTTTATTTATGTGAAAATTGTAATTCTTAAATTTAAGTTTTATTTGTTGTGTAATAATTTAATAATAATAATTACTGAATTTATTTTTATATAACTTCTTAGTTTTCTTTCTTTTTATGCATGCCCGTTTTAACTCTACCTGAAAGATAGGTAGCTATTGTACTTTTTGAATTAAATATGATGAATATGATAGCTTTGTGCTATTCTATCTGTATTCCTTCTTTTCTCTGGTAAGTGTTTTGTGTGTACATAAATAAATAAAATAAATAAATGATGCGTCGCATTAGTTTTGTAAGATTGATAAATATTTTGCTGTCTTTACATTTGTCAAGCTGTTTTGTTTAAATTGTACTCTATACTGTAATATTTGTTTGCGCAAATAAATAAAACAAGAAAGGAGATGTTCCAGAAATGAATGGAGCCTGGGCCAGGTCTATGTACACTTTATGTAAATATTGCTATATTTTATAGTAACCGTTTTTTATTGTTAATTTTCTTTAATTTCACTTCATTTCAATGTAAACTTAAATTAACTTTGTCAAGTAGAACAACACAACATCTAATAAACATGGTAGATCAGATCAGTAGTATGCGAAAAATGTCATTTTGCCAATGACATTTGATTGACGTGTCATCGTAAAATCTGCGTTAAAAAATAACACGATTTCAATTGCAACAGAGAAACAATCAATCAATATCCGTAGTAGCAAAATGAGTTGCAAAACTAAAACAACCACTAAAAACGCCGAAACATCCAATTCAAAGCCAAAGCAAAGAATGACTCAAAGACGTCACTTCCTAAAACTGTGAAAGTCGTCGAACGTCATGTCAAACACAAATGTCATAGCTGCCCTAAAAATTGGGTTATCGTAGTAAAAATTTTTATCAAATGATCATTTTTTACGCATGTACCCTTCTTCAAATTAATTTGTTAGTATTTTTATGGTATTCATAAATTTATCCCTATTTATCTATGTAGTGTACACAGTGATGGCCCAAAATCGAACATCTCCTTTAAATTAACACGTAAATGAAGCAAAATGGGAATCGTAGTAAGTAGTATCGTAGTAGGTGATGTTCTGTAGTGTTTGCCTACCCCCATGGGAAAAAGGCGTCAGTTTATGTACGTATAGATCTAACACGCACGTAACGTGACTAAAAAAGAATGAACCATGACTCTCCTGAGACCATTCTGAGATGAAACGGCAATCTCGATTTGAGTACAAATGTGTACCTTAAATAAAAATAAAGTGAACTGGTTTTTGAAAGAAACACGTGTAACCCAAAAAAAAGAGTAGGGTTCACAAATTTTTCTATATTTGTCGGGTTTATTCAATAGTAAGGACGTCAAAACAAATCGCAAGCACGCCATCTGGCGGCAAAGCAATAACAACTACGCATTGGCGCGCTTTTCCTAACCACTTGCGTGGTGGGGACAGCAGAATATAGCAGTTGAGTACTGACCACCTTAGAGCGAAGACGTCGTAGAAACAGGGTCGATGCGTAATATTAGTAAGCAAGATTCTAACTTTGAAATATTTTAATAAACCCAGTGTATCGCATAACTTGTGTGATTTCATTTTCACGACTGTACCCAGTACTCACTGACCTGCCCACACATGATGTCTTAATTTAAGGGAATACATCCTAACTGCCCAATGGTTTGCATCTATTTGTCACCCTTGATGCGAGATATTTATTAAAACGTTATGCAACATACAGGGACATAGGCGGTCTTAATGCCTGAGGCATTCTCTACCAGTCAACCAAGGGCGGTGGAGAGATAACATGGCAGTTGCATAAGAAAATTATATCATTTTATTATTGAAGCAATTAAAATGTCATTGTGTCTCGCGTGGATCCGTGTTTCCGGCAGTCAAGAGGTTAAATCAACTAGACAACACCAAAAAAAAAAGTGAAAAATAACTTTCTTTTTCGTAGTCGGTATCTTTGGTAGGTATCTGCGTACCCATTTATAGCGTACTGGCGTGATTTTATGTTATGAAATGGTATAAACAATAAACAGACATGCGATTGCAGCAATCCCGAGAGATTTGCCGTTATTTTTGAAGAGTTCTGTTGTATATCGCTGAACTTCTTCATCAGATCTTCACCAACTTATAATGGCACCAATTTCGGAACACACTCTATCAAACAACAAAAATAATTTTCAAAGTCGGTCCACAATTGACGGAGATATCGGTGAACATAAAAAAAAAAAAACAAACATGAAGTCGAACATAGAACCTCCTCCTTTTTAGAAAGTCGGTTAAAATTGCTTCGGCAGCCATTGCGATCGCTGCCGGTCACCAGCGCGTCGTTCTATGCTCTCTGGATGTTATTATTTATAAAATTAACAGTTACACTAATAAATACCAGTTAACATCCATAAAACGTTATTTATTCCAGCTAGTTAGTCTGGTGTTAGTTGATAAATCTCCTATTTATTTTACTAAATCATACTAATGTGGCCCCTTGTAATTTTTATTGGATGTTTAGATGTGAGTGAGAATGACAAACTGTTAATCGGCAGTTTTTCTTCACGGTAGGATAAATAGGAATATAGGTTAATATAGTCTAGTAAGTTTTAACCTGTAGGTATTTTTAATTTTTGAGCAGTATTCTGAATGGTTTTTAATCATGGGTAAAGGGAGTAAAAGTATTCAGATGATAAAAGCACACATGTGTGAGCACAACTTTTATTAATGGATCAATTCAGGACAAAGAGTTATGTGAATAGAAATGTAGCTACTGAGTGGCATGAAGGTCTTTGCCAGGCATATAAAATACCTTCTAAATGAATACATTACGTAATGTAAGTCTACATTTGGGAGTCTAAATATTAAGTACAAGTATTAGTATGATATGATTTAATCCCTTGTGTTGTAGGAACGAATTAGGATTACCTATTGGCAACATTTTACATGGAGGTTCAAAATGTGACCATTGATTGAATTACGACTCACGTGACCTAAATTAAATTACCTTTACTATCTCAAAATAACCTAAACTACTGAACCAAAAGTGAGGTAACACTTGAGAGATTTATCACCACGAAATTTGCCATAAAACTTCATAAACAAATCAAATAAGATTGTACTACGAAACATCATTCATTCAACTTCATTTTTGATCTAAACTAATATAAAGAGGTGAAGTTGTTTGGTTGTACTTCCTATAGTAAAATGCTGGTAGAGATCTTGACCGTACTTCCGGGATTGTCCTGATAGCCGTAGTATACCTCTCCACTCCTCAAGCTCCTCCGGATATGTTGCCCGCTTGGCGCTTCGCCCATTAATTGAGTCAAATTGTGCTAGTCACCCCCTGGCATTTTATAGCCGTGTAGTTCAAAAGTGGTCTCCATATTTTGCAATAGTTGGTGCAACCAACTGGGGATTGCCCATGGGTGCAATTGCGTAGTGCATACGGGAATAATCTTCTGTTGGTGTCACATTTGCTGATACATGCCTAACAAGGCCTCTGCGGGTTGGCTTCGGCCCCTCGTACGCCTTTCAAAGGACCGGGACCCAAGGTTCTCGATATTGCCAAAACAAAATAAAATAATTTAAAAAGGCATTACATCGTGTACTTACATTTTCAATTAATAGGTAATGTCTGGAAGTTATAAATTACTAGCCTTTACCCAATTTTGCTGTGGTTGGCTTCCAATCTAACCAAATGCTGCTGAGGACCAGAATTTTTTAAGAGACCACTATCAAAGATCTTAAAATTACATACAGCTGGGACCTACGGCTAGGAAGCATTGCTGAGTGATACATAGTATACATTTTATCCCAAATAAAAACACGGTTCGTATTCGTATTCGAAAGGCCTCGTGAGCGAAACTGCGAGAAAAAGTTAGTTAGCTACAAAGCTTCGTAAACAAATTAAATAAGATTACGAAACATCGTTCATTGAACTTCGTTTTTAATAAACAAACATTCGTTTTCAATCATCGCTGTGGCTATTTTAAATTATTTATATGCTCTTTGAAGACTGTCCAAACGTCGGGGATTCGATGTCGCAATGTTTTGGCGTCTTGAAGCTTGATATCCTTTATGTTTTAGATATATATTAGAGTGTGGTCATAACCTTTTAGTGCACTATTAATAAACCAGCCGTGAGCCCGATGGGATTTTCAATAGTCACAAATAGCGATCCATACAAACTTTAATCTATTATTAAACCCTTTAGGGTGTGAAATTTAAAAATTCCTTCCTTATTGCCGACTTAGATACGTTAGACTTGGAAACTCTTGTGTCATATTTTAAAGATTCTAGGCCCTGCCGTCTCGGCTGCATGTGTGTCAGTTAATTCAAGAATTTTATTTGAAAGTTAGGTTTCCTTTATTTCAAAGGTTAATTTAGATATATGTTTATTTCAACTATATATCTTTTTTAACAATTTTATAAATAAATAAAGGTCGTAATAGGAAAAAGTTAAGTGGAATAACCTATGTGAGAAGAACAGAGGATTTGGAGAATAGGCGTTTTTAACTTTTTAGTTACATGGATGCAATCACGAATGTGTATGAAGCAAAATGTTGCATGAAGTTTTAAATAAATAAAGATTGTAATAGGAAAAAGTGAAGTGGGATACATAGGTGAGAAGAATAAAGGATTTGGAGAATAGGCCTTTTAATTTTTGGTTACATGGATGTAGAGGCAATCACGAATGTGGATGAACCAAAACGAGTATAGAGACTAATTTAATATTTTCTGCCTACAATGTGATGGCAATTAGGAATGTATGAACACAATCTAACTAATATTATAAAGAAAGTTATATTGTTGGTTGGCGTTCCTACAATCTTTAGACGTTCTCATCCATTTACGAAATATACAATATCATTGTAATAAGCTTGTTTTCGTCGAAAATCCGCGGCAAGTAATGCGGAGGTTAAGGTATTTAAGGCGCCGATTCCCTTGAGTAGCTGATTTTAAAATGAGAATCACGTCTAAACGGCTAGTCGTAATTTATTGGAAAAAACGATATGTTATATTAGACCATTTTCTAAATAATTTCATCTAAGCAAATTTTGAGTTTTATTCGTATAACATAGTGTAATTAATTTGAAAAGTTATGTCTAAAACGGACAAATCGCACCAAAACCGCTGGGCATATTTTAATGAAATCGACACCCTAAAAAAGACAATTTAATTATCTACATTTTGATCTGAAGCTTTTTTTAAAAAAGTCATAGAATAATAAGGAAAGTACAAAAAACTACTAAATTTTGGGTCGCGCGGGTGTGAATCGAGTGCGCGTTTTGTTCCCTCAAGGTCGTTGGCGTTAGTCGTCGTCTTAAGTCAGCCAAGATTTATTGTTATTTCTTATTACTTACTAGCGGAAGCCTCGCAGTTTCACCCACGGAGTCCCCGTTCCCGTAAGAATACAGATATAAAAAGTAGCCATGTCACTCGGGGATGGTGTAGCTTTACAACGGTGCAATTATTTTGAAATCGGTCCAGCCGTTTCGGAGTCTATAAGGAACATACATACATACTTTCTCTTTTATATATTATATAGATAGATATAGGCCAAAAATGCTTTTCTCTCTGCAATGGTAATTTAAAGTAAAGGAATCAAAGCAAGATCACTTGCAAAACTAAGATATATCTCCACTGACACATTTTAGAGGTTGAGGTCGACAACATTTCAAGTAGATACAGAGCTTATTTCCTTAGGGGAATAAATCTTGTAGATAAATAAGTAAGAAGTCACATCTCACCTTACTTGACAAGATAAGGTATTTCCAGAATTTTAGGCCAATCTGGCCTTTATTGTCAGGAGTTACTGTAAATAGGAATATAGGACGTGGACATGGATTATAGAATGAAATTTTTTTTTTCTATATTATTATTATTCTTCGAAGCCTGATATCTGACACCAGTCTAGCCAAGAGGTATCGTGTTACCCAGTTACTGGGTTGTGGAGATCAGATAGGTAGTCGCACCATGTAAAACACTGGTACTCAGCTGAATCCGGTTAGACTGGAAGCCGACCATAACATAGTTGGGAAAAGGCTAGGCAGATTCATTCATTATTATTCTTCGGTCCATCATCGTACTACAAGACGTAATGCGACGCGCCGTCGGTATAGTTCTCACCCTGAAGTTGCCTACAATGGCTGCGCAGTAGTAAATCTCATACAAAAACAGCACCGATCCGTGCCTAGCGCATTGGAAAGCCAACTTCATGGCGGCCAAGAAGTTTGCCAAGAATTATACATGGTTGGCATCCCACCCACAAATTAAAGTATTTCCAAAACGTTTAGTGTGTATCTAACTAAACCTTTTAGGAATCCTTTTATTGTGCGTACAGCTAAGAAGTGGAATTCCCTAGCGGAGTCTGTTTTTGATAGCTACAATCTGGGGATTTTTAAGTCAAGAGTGAATTGGTTACTTCTAGAGAAGCGTGCTTCACCGTCGATAACATCATTGCGTATTATCACGAGAGACGCGGTCAAACGCGAGCCAATTAAAAAGAATTGTCTTTGTGCATGAATTTTGTTTTCACTTTGTTTAAATGTATTTTGTTGGTTATGATGTTGGTATATAGTACAAAATAAAGAACGTAATTCCTGAATACCACGATGTATAAACTTACCTGACTTTGTTTTTGATTACTGGGTTTCTTTTGCATATCGTCCTGTTTCTACGCTCCAAGACCGTATCAATCCGATTCCTATATTTGCGTACTCCTCAACCCGTTTGGTATCCGATTGAAGAACTGTTTGTATTGTGTGAGCGACTGACCTTCGATCATCTGTGGCTACACGACCTTCGGTCTAAGGGGATTTTAGCAATTACATAATTGTGTATGTATCTTTCGAAGTATGTGAGCCTGGTAACTGGGGAATAATATCGAAAGGTTTGGGTTGAGTTTACTACGGATCAAAAACTATTAGCATTTATGAATCAGCATTGCCATATGTAAGTTAATCTATCGGACTTGCGTAAGTCCGTTAGTTATAAGACCTTGTCTTACATGCTTGAGGTTGTGAGATCAAATCTGGGGATGTATAAATATGACTTCTTTAATTATTTTGTACTTTCTAAGTTTATCTTAATAATACAATACAGGCTGATAATAAAATAAATAATAAAGTTTATATTTACTTTACAACTTTCGCGTTTCATAATTGAAAACGGCCGGCGGCCGGCGGTTTTCGGCGTTTCATGGCCGAAACGTGTGAAATAGGTAAATAAACAATCGAAATCATCGCGTTAAATTCCCGTGATATATTGTTTTTCTTGGATATTATTGACATCAGTGAAGGAAAACATCGTGAGGAAACCTGTGTGTTTAAGGATCAAGTTCTTAATAGCGTCTTTGTACAGTAAAAGTACAATTATAGAGCACTTAGCCCCTTCGCACACGGATCGTTAGCGTAGTCTTCTCGTAAGCGTATCGTCATTACGCAACGAGTACGAGACCTGCGGAGTTCTACAAACTTAGACGTATCGGGTTACGTTTTATAAAGTTGATCTTACTATTTTCGATATAATTACGGTTGATCCAAATATGTTCATAACACACTGGACGTCTGAACTGATCGACTGAACCGTTTTACTTACATAATTTTGATTAATAAGTTTTTTTTTTTTAAGATATTTGATATTTCAACTATGTATGAAATACCTAATGGACGATCAGTCAGTCGGGGTGCCCCAAGTCTTGAACTCGCTTCGCTCGCTCTTGCATCGTAAATTCTCCAGGTACAGTAATATTGCATTTTATACCGATCGACAACAACAATCAAAACCAAAACAAACAAAATCAGATTTATTATTAAAAACCAACACTAGGTGAATCGACCATTACTTCAATCAACTTTAGGTTTATTAATTGTAGCTGAATAAATCGTAGGTGATAGTGATTTTGTTTGATACGCCTTGACGCCTAAATTTTTGAACCGATTATGATTTAGACTCGATTTTAGGAAATGCGGAGGTGGTTCATTTCTTTACCTTGTTATTTAGTCGTCCGATTTGATTACCTACTTACAAAGGGGTAGTATAAAATAAATTAATACTGAATATGGCTTACTGAAATACTAAGTGAGCGACAAACAGTGGGCGAATACAAATGTTTAAAACAGCGACTTGACAATAAATGTTTGCCGAAGGCGCCCCGCTGCGCGAAGCTTTTTATTCTGCCTGCAGGGTCTACAGTAACCTAACATGAAAGAGATGACGGGAGCTAAATTCACTCGCTTTGCTCGCTCATTTTAGATCTCGTCATCCCCTTCGAACCTAACCTGCCCGTGTCGGGGATCTCTAAGCTCCCAAGCTCGCTTCGCTCGCTCTTGGACTAATTCGTTGAAAACACAAATACACCCGAACTGCCGCGCTGCACAGCAGTGTCGCCTGGATGGTTGTTAAGCTATTTTCAAAAGAACCACAAATACAATTAAAGTATGTAACAATATTATTACCGCAGCTCACAAAAACCTCCTAAAAGCTATTACTCAAACCGGATAAATAGTTAGTCATAAGTAGTTAGTAGTACTTATAATAGTTGGCCATTCAGTATATTTTTCGCCCGGTTAATAATTTCTCCTTACAAAGTACCAGGAGACCAAAATCATGACGTTTAAAATCCGGGGCTGGCATCCAGAGTGGTAAAGACTCCATTTACCACGAGATCAGAATCATGAAGAACAACCAACAACCAGAATTGATTGACAAAATTTATATAAACACGAGCGTAGCCGCGGGCAAAACCTAGTAGCCAATAAAGTCATAAAATATGTGGTTCAAAGTTTGCAATGCGAATGCATAAAACAGTAACGACCACAAAGGGGTGTGTCAAGAACGCAATTGACCGCTTGTGACGAATGTGCAAGAGTTAAAAATAGTATCTCGACTGAAAAACCATTACATATGACCCATTTGCAGTCTTGTGGAGCTAAGTTCAACATGGGTCGTCTATGTAATTGAGAGTATAAGGTGATATAGTGTGATAATAGTCGGAAACTTCTTCAAACATTTTGTTAAAATGATTTGGAACTGGATTTTCAACATTGAATTGATTCAACCCTGCATTTCGACAGTTTTGTTTGCAAAAGAGTCCAATAATTTTTGGCAATTCCTAATTTGGTAAAGGGTAATACTCTTTCATGGGGTCAAACCCTTTGCCTTTTCGAATTCACTTACGCAATTAGGCTGCTGGGAATCGTTCCATGCTCAGCAGTAGCAATAATGTTGCCTGGGTAGAAAAATTATAATTATATTTAGTCCGTTAGTGAGATTATCAAATAATATTGGATACGTATTTTTTGCTTTACCAAATCAATACAAAATTGCAACGTTAAAGCTCATCAAAGTTCAGGAGTCCCCACTCCTGAACTTTGTGCTTGCTTGTGACGTCACTAAGGCAGTAGAAAGTGTACTAGCGGCGTGACGTTTCACGATAATTATATTTAGTCCGTCAGTGAGATTATCAAATAATATTGGATACGTATTTTTTGCTTTACCAAATCAATAAAAATTTACAAAGTTAAGGCGCATCAAAGTTCAGGAGTTGGGGCTTGTGACGTCACTAAGGCAGTATAAAGTGTAGTAGCGGCGTGACGTTTCACGATAATTATATTTAGTCCGTCAGTGAGATTATCAAATAATATTGGATACGTATTTTTTGCTTTACCAAATCAATAAAAATTTACAAAGTTAAAGCGCATCAAAGTTCAGGAGTGGGGGCTTGTGACGTCACTAAGGCAGTATAAAGTGTACTAGCGGCGTGACGTTTCACGATATTTCAACGCATTATATCGTCGTCACTTTATGTTTACGTGTCAAAAGAAAAATACGTGTCCAATATTTTTTATAAATCTACCTGACGGACAAAAAACAAATTTTCTGTAAACTACCCTAAGTGGATGTTTGACAAAGCAGTTGAAATACATCATAAGCAATGACCTTTTTAAAAGATCTCTGTACTTGGATTTCTTCATATTTACATCATTCACGTCTCTTCTACTATTCGTACAATTTCAGTAGTCATATCAAATCATTAACATTTCATAAAAAGTCTTCACCCAAGTCTCTTCAGCCAGTGACACTATTTGTAGTACCTACCTACTTCCATACATATTTGACGTTCCTCCACACCTGTATACACCTGTTGGATTCACAGTAGAACTCTCTAACTCAATTGTACCTGACGGGGCGAAGGCAGCGAATGTGTTGGCACTTCTAATGCTCCCACGCGATTTCTGGGTGATATATTTTTGGGTACAGATTGATGTACAGATGGTGAGAGTTAGGGCGTTTGTTTTGTTAAAACTACTTGTATCATAGTTTGACTGTTAAAAAGGGGCGGATGTATACCAGTCATATCATCTGTCCCTCACGCACACTCAAACTAATCTTACCCCAAGAACTAATGGTCACCCTCCTGGTGTCTGTTTGCACGTTTTTGGAAACATTGACGGATGAAAAGAGTCTCAAAAAGTAATTAAGGATATTTTATCTTAGTAAGTATGTCAAGTGGACCTTTTGCAGTCAGCTGTCAACATAAGAAAGAAAGAAAAATATTTATTTGTGACCCGCACAGGAGATACGAGAAATAAGCATACAATTAAACAATAATAAAATAAAAACCCCGTGCGAGACCAAAAAGGCTCCTATCTCAGCATGTGCAGCGATATCCAAAAAAGGTAATAACGCTGCGCTGATATTCTGATAGAGCCCACTGTTGATGCCACGGACACACTTACGGAAACGGGCCTTATATAATAAAAAATAAAATAGAAGAATCTATAAATAACAAACAAAATAGAAAAAAAAAACACTTAAGGTGGTAGGTAGACCTAGAAACCGACATCCGCAATACCATCTTTACCGTGGCAATACTCAATGATCATTTGTCGAAACCATTGACAAACGACAGAGCGCGCGTACCAAAGAGTGACTTATTAAATACGGAAGAAATCTATGGTCGGCTGTCAAAAGAAAAATGTTATGTAAGTTACATACATAGCTACATACATCTACCTAGCCTTTTCCCAATTGTTTGTTGGGGTCGGCTTCCAGTCTTACCGTATTCAGCTGAGTACCAGTGTTTTACATGGAGCGACTGCCTATCTGACATCCACAACCCAGTAACTGGGCAACACGGTACCCCTTGGCAAGACTGGTGTCAGATCTCAAACTCTCAGTGTCAACATAGCTGATTGGTTGAAATTTTAAATATTTCACACCATAGGATAGACGAGAGAAAAAACCCCACTATAAGTACAGGAGGTAATCATTCTACAAAAAAAAAACATGATTTTAAATGACAATTATAGCTTTCTAGTATTTAGAGTCTCTGAGCTAAGCTGCGGACGGACGGTCGAAAGAACAGACAGACGGACATGGCGAAACTATAAGGGTCTCTTGGTGACTACGAAACCCTAAAAAACGAAGTATAATGACGAAGAGCGTCGTAATTTAAATCCGAGTTCAAGCAGAGATTTGTACCTTGTTGATATCAATTGACTCGCCCCTTAATTACATGGGAACTTGAACACGAAATTAGGGTGTAAGTTAAGTAAACTTATGGCCTCATCCTTCGGCGAATACTCGTGTGATACTATGTCATCTTACAAGCATAGGGCTTAGTGCGAGTTTTGTTTCACGCTGGATCGCGTTAACGTCAACGTCGATTTGTATTGAAACTGGTTAAGCGGCGTCTGGTGACAGTAAGGAAAAACCTCTTTTTTGTATAGAAATTAACATAAGAGATCGTTTACGTTATCACGATCGAGTGCGTTAAAAAACTCGGTATAAGCACACTGGAAAGCTCACAATACTCTCCCGTATATTCCACTCAAATATGATGCTAGAGTTGTGGGCGTGGGCGAGTGAACACATCATTTCGTTAGGATAACATTACTACTGCACCGCGTGCGTGTGTTGTTTCTAGCAATGTCCTTCAGTTGGCAAATGTTGGAAGTAGTTCATATTTAGTCAGAGGTATATCGTGTTTTGTCTGATCAAGTTAAGATGTATTTTTGTTGCTTGCTCCTCAGATCAAATAAAAAGTCAAGATAGAACGTTACAAAGAACAAAGTGACGCCGGCTCAAACTATGTCTTGCCGTACAAATACACAATTACACGCACTCACATACAACGAAATTACGCCTTAGCTTGTCATTCGAGTTCACAGATCAAATAATAAAGCTCAACTGACAAGCTAAGGGGTAGTTTCGTCTTCGGGCTATGTCGGTAACCCTGGTTCTCTTGCGGATCTCTACATTTCTGATTCGATCACGCAAGGACACTTCGAGCATAGCCCTCTCCATTGCCACCTATATAATGTAAATTAATATACGAGTAGTTGGTGTCCTATCAATAAATCAATAAATACATTTAAAAATAAACAAAGCTAGTAAGCCACCCATGTAATGATGTATCGTTAACTTCCATTCTAATGGCTCGTTTACATTATTATTATATATATTTATTGTTTTGACCGCTTCAGTTGCAGCCCGTATTCGGTCACTAACTATTGTAAACAGATTTTCGGTTAGCCGTATTCGGCAAGCACTGCTTTATTTTGAAGATCCCTTACGGCTGTTATTATTTTCCAAAGTACCATTTTGACTTAATGTATCCTTCTAAATCGCCCGTCTGCATGTTTTTCCTCTTCACTCTTCAGTACCAGCGTCTGATGGCGACACATGGTGCCACTACGCGAGATTAATGACTCTTCCGTTCCGCTGCCTTTTTCATATACAACCCTATTCTGTAAGGTTGTGATTGTGGACTGAGATTACAGATATTTTGTCTGTGAATTTAATTTTAGCAAATGTAGCACAATTGTAATCAGCCTATAAAATTTCCACTGCAAATACACAGGTATTCTCTCTGTGAATGGAGAGGGCTGTAATCCACCATGCGGGTCCAGTGCGAATTGGTAGATTTCACATGTCTTAGAATTTTTAATACTTTTCACATTCGCAGCAGAGGAATTATGGTGATTTTTAAAACGTAATTTATTGCCTATGGACTTCTGCAATACTGGTATGGTCATGTGATGAGGAGAGATGAAACGCATGTTACTAAAAGAGTTATGAATATACATAAATGTGGATGAATGGAGAGGTAGAGGAAGACCAAAGTAAAGATGGATGGATTGTGTGAGGAGTGATGAAGAAAAAGGGAGTTAGTGATAGCGCGACAGGGGACAGGACGATAAGGAAGAAGAACACGTGTTGCGCCGACTCCCAAGTAAAATGGCATAAGGGCAGGATGATGATGAACTTTACCAAATAGCAATACCAATACCAGGTGCGTTGCCATTACAGAGAGAAAACTGAAATTATTGTACGTTAATACATCATTGTACGTACCTCCCGTTAATACATCGACACTTATGCCATTCAGACTGGAATAAAAACTTTATAGCTAAGCAGTGATTCGTGTTGACAAAATTATCCAGTCTAATAGAGAAGCTCATACTTCATTAAGCCGTATAGACTGTAGATTGATAATTACCCGATAATCGCCTTCCAACACATCCTTTTCAATTAACCGGCACTAAGTACTTTAAACAGTAAACAGTATTATCGTTTACCATAACTACTTTGTGTCGAAGCTAAATCATAGACCACGGAAAAGCCGCACAAGTGCACAAGGACAAGTTTCAAGTTTTTAGCCGTTGTCAGAATTGTCAAGCTCTGACAATTTATATGTGTAAACAGTTAAACACACTAGATGAGCTCGTGGGTAAGCAACTGCTGCACGTGTCGATCTTCAAGGTTTAAGCAATGCTTGCCGAGGTCAGTTCGTAGGTGGGTGACCGTGAATTACACACTGAAACTCTTCCGTGTCTCGGACATTACGTTAAGGTTGCCCAAGTCGACGGCACGAACTATTTTGTGCGCGGGGTTAAAATGCATGCTATCTTATGAGACAACACGTGCGAAAGAGATAGATGCTGTGATGAGCAGTAAGAAGCTAGTGCGCGTACAAATACAAACTTTTGTAAATTTGTAGCGAAATGGATCATGATTTAGGACGAAAACAAGCGCGCGAAATTTTATACACAGGGCTTTGGGAATATGGATATCATGGAAAAACAACTAAAAAACAATGGCAAAATCTTAGCTGACTTAAATTTGAGCGTCTGAAAGTGAGTTATATACGAAATACATTCTATTAATTGTATACGATTTTTAAAGTACGTGGTTCAAAACGGATAACAAAAAATCATAATAAATAGAAAGTTGTTTGACTTTTTAGTCAACTTCTTTAGCTTAGTGTTGCCATTATATATTTTATCTGCTAAGTGACAAGTAGTAACTATATTAAGTAACAATATCATTATTGTATTTATTGCAGTAAATGAGTTAACAACACAGTTTATGTCTAAGTGTAGATGTTCCTTGCAGGTAGGTAAGAATATAAAATATTAATATTGTAGTGTAGTAGAAATAAATAAATTACTTTCAATTAATGATTGGAAAAAAGACTAGTATCCAAGTCTAAAAAAAATATAGGTTGGTTGTTGATGATGACCTTTTGATACACGTCAAAGTCACTTAGTTTAAATAAATATTCTCTTTTCAAAAAGTATACAATACATTTCATGCTGAAATAACTACGTAATGAAAATACTAATGCAGTATTCGCCTTTTACTACCACGAAATTGAATAATATTACCTATTAAATACATTATTAAAAGTTACCCAGACATAACCTACAAAAGTTTATGACTGAATATCTATTATTCTCGACATTCTCGAACTAAAATTCTTGCACAAACTAATTCAGAACATCACCCTGAGTTAAGCCAGATCTTTTTCATTTAATGACGTAGGAATTTAAGCTCAGCTAAAACAATGTATGGGCACTTGCCATTATTCTTTATATGTTGGATATAAAACTATTTGCGTTGATGAACTACTAATCTATCCTTGTATGGTGACTCTTTCGCAATTTTTCTTCTTCTTTTGGTATTTATTTGCGTCCAAGGATGCGTTTAAATTAGTGTTGAAATATGGAACTTTCGATGCTCATAACTTTCAAATATATATTTTGGTCCCGACTTACGTGTAGGTCGTGGATTCGAAACCAGGCAGGCTTTGTAAACCGTAAACCGTACTTTGTGTATGTTTCTTTTTTATGCTGGAGAAATGCTCATGCTTACTGCGCTACCACGGGAAGATAGCGTAGTTATGTAGGACTCCAACCCACTAAAACTCTACGGTGTTGTCCTGTGCCGCTTATGGCCGTATCAGACGCGGCTGTCCGTCGCCAGACCCTCCTCTGGGGTGTACTCCCCATCACCAGCGCACCAGAACACATAGCACGCCGTGACCACCCCAGGGACCAAACCAGCTCATGGGCGCCAGATGACCCCGTGTGACGGGTCAGGTCAGTGGCCCCGTCACCTACAATTTTTTGGCCGCAGGGGATTGGGACCTCCCCTGTGGCTCCACCGCGTCTGCCATCAGACGGTGGTAACGGTGTAGATTTCGTATGGGACCTGGGATTCTCCATACGATATTGCGGCCCGTCATAGTTGCGATGTCGCCTGTGTTACCAAGCGGCACCACAACCTACTTGTTGGCCGCTACGTCGTCGGCTTAATCGGTATCCTCTTCGATTCACCGTGAGTGACCAAGCCACGGCTACTGAACCCCTCCACCCCTCGCCTCGACAATGTGGGAACCCACCAGAAAGGTTGTACAGATCTCCCTGGGCACAGCTTTTACACCTTGACCTCTGTGTAGCCTTATTAGCCATTTAACAATACTATTGAGGAGTTTAGTTTGTGTACCTATCTAATTTATTTCATCACCCATTTATTTCCCACTGCTTTAAAAACGATGAAGAAAAACATCGTGAGGAAACTGGTATGTACTAGAACCAAAAATTCGAAGACATGTGACATCTACCAACCCGCACTGAGTCCGCTTGGTGGATTATGGCCCATTCCCTCATTTACAAAGGTTTTTTCCTGTATGCCAGGAGCGGGAACATTAAAAGGATGAAGATGCTTATGATGATGGCATTCCCATACATGTTTGCAATTTATACCAGGCTGCAAGCAAATGGTTATGTTTTTCGCGCGTATCTTGTATGTATGTACGAGTAATATTATTTATTACCTCGTATCTTTCAAACCACTTTATGGATTTTTATAATTTAGACATCGATATATAGGTCTTGGCCGCCCAAGTGTTCTTAGATAAGTGCTGTTAAAAAAAAGGAACATGGCTGATTTAGGGATCCATCCATATTGAGGGGGTTGCAATTTTTTTTCGTTGATTGGTACGCATCGAGTAAGGTACCAAAATGTAGGGTTTTTAGAGGCGATTTCAAAAATATAAACCACTTATATGTTTAACCCGGCGCCAATGACGTGAAAATTATAACGCGGGCTATGACACCGGGTCTGACCCGAAGATTATTAGCATTTTTCAAATTGTTATGTAATGATAACAGCCTATTTTAATGATTCTTCGTCTTCGCTGTCCAAGGAAGCTAAATACATTGTTGGAATCGGATTCCTCTAACATTCTTTCAGATCAGTTTGTAAAAGACATATTTTCAAAATTCATAAAAAGTAAACAAGAAAATGATCAATAAACACAAAAAAATGCAAATAAAAATATGTCACGAAAACAGTACGCCATTGATGACGTTGGATCATATTTACCCGTTTTTTCTTGAACCACGTGTATCTCCCTGCGCGGGTGGCAACGCACTGAGTTCACTAGCGGTACGGGTGGAGGGATAGTGTATCTCCAGCTATGAGAACGCTCAAAACCACAAAGCACGTAAAATACAAAATATGGCCGTTTGAAATCACCTCGGGTCAAAATGACCCAGCGTCATTGGCGCCGGGTTAAACGTCATTTGAGAAGAAAATCATGCTGTGCAGTCGGAGGATATTTATAGGTTTGGACAGCCAGCTCGCGAATATGTATCCACCGACTGCACTTCATGATTTTCTTCCTCTTTACATTTTTGCAGTCGGTATTTTGTTTTTATTAACTTTTTTTTTCCAATTACAATGGCGAAGCTTACGTTGGTAGAATGCCACTTGTCTAGACACTCTACTGCTCTATGGACTAAACCCTGAACGTGCCTCTAGTTATAGTTTACGGATTTATTAATTGTATCGAGTTATGCCGATGCCGTCAACATGGCTTAATTTTAATAATGGTGGAAGATCATTTTAATTGACATGTGTTTACTTATGTTAAGCTAGGTAGTGAATGGATTATTGCGACCTATTTGGTGCCAGTATGTGTCGTTACTGATTGAAGGAAGATTAAGATGTTTTGATTGATATGATAATATTTTCATAATGTCCATGTTGGTTTTGGGTGACGTAGGTGATATAAATTAAAGGTCAAGGTCGTTAGAAACTTCGTCATAGAGGAAATAAAGTACATGAATAGTGTTGCTGCCTCAGATTAGATAATATATAATCTGAGATTGCGGCTATGTGATAATTCAAATTAGTATTTTAAAGCCCTTTCTTAAAAATCATTTTGTCAAACTGGGCAAAAGAAAATGAAGAATGTCTTAGTGAAATCACTTCATCATCATCAGCCTTTTTAATTTTCCCACTGCTGGGAAACAGGCCTTCTCTCTTTGAGAGGGAATTGGCCGTAATCCACCACGTGGGCCCAATGCGGGTTGGTGGATGTCACATGTCTCATGTTTCCTCACGATGTTTTCCTTCACCGTTTTGGGAGCGGTGGTGGTGATATAATTTACAAAAAGTAAATCACCTGCCTGGGTTTGAACCCACGACCTACAACTTATAAGTCGCGGCCGATACCACTAAGCCACCACTGCTCTTTTTTAAAATCTCAAATCACTTGATTACCCAAAAAATAAAAACTAAAACCCGACAAAAAAAAATCGCGCTCTAAAAAGTATGAACAAAGAAAACATTTTTGGAGGAAAGCCGTGATAAAAATGAACTGTTTTAAGTCAGAAAAAAGAAAATACCGCTATATTTAACTTTTCACGACAAAATTGACATTTTCACTCTAAAACTAAAACCCAGAATAAGCCCTCCACCAGTAATGGAATCGAGAAACCGACTAGATATATTAAAATGCTTGTCATCTACCCTGACACATATGTCAGCCGACCGAACACAGCTGTGGCCACAAAAAATCTCATGCACAATATAAATTGCTGGTTTTGTAACGAACTGACTTGATATGATAATAGTTGGTACGCAATGTATGTGGAACATAGGCAAGCAAGCGACGTTGACGAAGATGGATTAATCTCAGTTTGAGTGGCAGTTTGAATCAGATTTTTATGGTAGAAAAATGTGTTTGAAGATTTTAGTACAAGTGTTTTTTTTTCAAGGGCTTGATGAGTGAAGGGTTATTTACAGAATTGGCGTCTGTTTGGTTTAATTAATTAAGAACCTTTGGGTACGCAGACGACAGCACGGTTGCTGAGAGATACGTGTCCGGCGCACGGGCTACTGGGCCTGAGATCCGGTCTCTCCGGGAGGCCATGGTTGGGCGCTTGAACCTGTCTTTGGAGGCTGTCTCCGAATGGGGCGATGCCAATCTAGTCAGTTTCAATGCTGCTAAGACCCAGGCGTGTCTTTTTTCCGCAAAAAAGAGCTTATTCCACCCGGCTCCATCTTTCCGTGGTGTAACCGTGCCGATAACGGACCATCTCGACCTTCTTGGTGTTACGTTAACATCGACCCTCAATTTTGGTCCTTTCATTGAGGCAAAGGCTCAGTTGGCTGCAAAAAAGTTGGGGATCCTTGCAAAGGTGAGACGGTACTTCACGCCTGAACAGCTGCTCAAATTGTATAAAGCGCAAGTTCGGTCATGCATGGAGTACTGCTCTCACCTCTGGGACGGATCTGCCAAATATCAGCTTGATGCACTTGAGTCGATTGACAAACGGGCCAAGAGGCTTATCGGTAACGATGCACTGGTCGCCTCAAAGCTCCAGAGCCTTGAACATCGACGCCGGGTGGCCAGTCTGTCGGTTTTTTATCGGTTACATTTCGGAGAGTGTGCGATGGAACTGCACAATTTGATTCCACGTAGCCCTTTCCATCACCGGACAACAAGACGTACGGCAATGCGCCACCGGTACATGGTGGACATCCCACCCATACGTACAAAGCGTTTTGCGAATACTTTCATTGTACGCACAGCTAAGAAGTGGAATTCCCTGCCGGAGTCTTTGTTTCCTGATAGCTACAACCTTGGGGTCTTTAAGTCAAGAGTGAATAGGTTACTTCTAGGCAAGCGTGCTTCACCGTCGACCACATCATCACTTACCATCAGGCGAGATAGTGGTCAAACGCGAGCCTATAGATAAATAAAAAAAAAAAAAAAAAAATCGACGAAATGGTGAGTAGCGGAAATGTTTGCCAGGTTTAATTAAAGGGAGTGTAATTGCAAAGTTCTCAATTTGCTATATTTCTTTTTGAGATTTCATAAAGGTGTCTACGGAACAAATTCAAAAACATAATAGTTGTTGCAGTTGCAGTGTAGCTCATAATTTCGACTGCTCAGCACAGCTCTTTGGTTTGGTCCCAAGGTCATGTAAAATGTTACTTCATTAACCCCTTGAACGACTGCCGGAGGAGGGTAAAGTGTTTATACGTCTATGTATGTTTGTTTGTTCCTGTGTGGCGTTCTAGAGACCAAACGCGTTGGCCGATTTTCATGATTCTTACGTCAATCGATTTGTCTTAATCTTGCGAGTGTCACTGGCTATATTAAAATTGGAAAATAGAAAAATAACGGATTCTGGGCACTATATTGTGAGGGCCCAATTTTTCATTTTTTGTGGTATCAAAGTACAGGGTATTAAGAGGTGATTCCAAAATATAATACACTTATATTTTGAAATGATTATAGGTAACTTAAACATAAAAGCGAAATGAGAAATTGTGAGCGAACCAGGGTCAATGCACAGTTAAAAGCTGCGTTGATTGAGATGCACTGCAGTTCTACCTACCCTTTCAATGAAACCAGGCGTGATGCTATTTTATGTTAGAGTGGCGGCACTCTGCCGTTACATTAAAGCCGTTTGGTAAAATGGAACCAGTTCGCAGTAGATAACGTTTACGTCATGGTTTACGTCAAACTGAAAATTGAAACTTTTACGACGCGATGTGACGCATGTGATATTATAGTGCACTCGATGAAAAATAGAAAGAGTGAGAAATATTAAACTTCATATTTTGTACTTAAATGAACGTGTACAAAATATGTAATATGAAGTTTGTAAGCTCTGTTGCTGATAGATACGTGTCCGACGCGCGCGCTACTGGGCCTCAGGTCCGGTCAGAGCGGGGGCACACGATGCGTTGCAGCGCCGCACCGCAAAGATTTCACCGTGTCAGTGGGCACACGAGCGGTGCGGCGCCGTAAAGTTGTTATGTCGCAGCGGCGCCGTAGCACCGTTGGACAGTACGAGCGAGCGTGTGTCCTTCCTTGTGACGCAAAACAACTGAGCGGTGCCGCTCCGACGTCGCAACGCATTCACCCCTCCCCGCCTCGTCTTGGTGGTTGCAAGTCCGGTGCGGCGACGGAGCGCATCGTGTGACATGCCACAGATATTTCTATGTAAGACGACGCAGCGACACCGCTCCGGCGCCGTACCGCCGCCGCAACGCATCGTGTGCCCCCGCTCTCACTCCGAGAGGCCATGGTTGGGCGCTTGAATCTGTCCTTGAAGGCAGTCTCCGAATGGTGCGATGCCAATCTGGTCAGGTTCAATACTGCTAAGACCCAGGCGTGTCTTTTTTCCGCCCACATTATTGTTGGGTCGGATAAAGTCGGTAAAAGTGTAATTGTTTTTATCAATGTGGAATTGGTCAATAGCAGCCGGGGATTTGGATTTGTGATCTGGATTGAAGGCAATAGGTTCAGCCCCATCGCCATATAGGACTTCAACGAAACTAACGGAATATGTGCGTACTTAGACACCTGAGTGCCCCTTGGGAAAATTACAGGCTACCCAGACTAGGCGGAGATTGTTTAAAACACGCTAAGGGCCAGTGTTTTGATCCGTATTTAACTCAACCAATGGTTAATTATGCTCACCAACGGTTTAAAATTTCGGTAAAACGCGTTTATTCGTCAATTTTTAGTCTAGCAAATGGTGTAACAAACTCTTTAACATATTTGACCTTTTTATGCTTACAATTGAGGAAAAACGCATTTAGGCGAAATATGAAACCATTGGTTAGCATATTGAACTATTAGTTGTTGACGGCTAAATAAAACTGGAGCTAACTCTAACTAATTTAATTGGATAGGTACGCAAACAACGTAACTTTTACGTTAACGGAAGGAATTTAGAGGTAAACCATGCCACTGCATTAAAAAAAGTTACAATATGAAAAGACACCACAACAAAAATTGCTGGTCTTAAATGAGTATATCTGTCAGCAATGAATCAGTTTCACTGGTCTGTTTATCTGTTTAGAGTCTTCTGGGAAATGCATCGGTTGCAAGGAATTGTAGTCTGTACCGGGAACTGTATTTAGGAGAAACAGAATAGAATTAGACTGACATGTTGTCGTGTTGCATATAGAGCTATGCGACAGAATTTATATTATTTGTTTGAAGATGTAGAGGAAAATACCACAATATCATAAAACTTTTCCTGACCAAAATTAAAAAGCCGGTCAAGCGCGAGTCGAACTCGTGCGCGAGTTCCGTACCTACCTATTATACCGCCATAATAAAATTGGTATATTTTTGATTGGTGGCTAAGTTTTAAAGATATGGGCAAATTTAGATTTTTAGCGAAAACTTGTATTTTGGCTAAAAGAAAGGCGGCACAAGTAAAGAGAAAATGCCGAAAAATAAACAGTTGGAAATTAAGGTATATTTTGGTACTTACAACTTTTCGTGAAAATCTAAATTTGCCCATATCTTTTTATCGTGTTGACTCAGGACCTTGATTTTTATACACCTAATAGGGACTGTAGACTTCAGTATCTGTTATTTTTCAACTTGCTAGGTCCACCCGTTCCTGAAAAAATCAGTGGTGACACACGCACAGACGGACAAGAGAATCCTTTTTTTACCTTTTGAGGTACGGAACCCTAAAAAGAAAACATGTTGCGCCGATCCCAAGTAACATGGGACAAGGGCAGGAAGATGATGAACTGCTTTTGACGACCTCTTAATAAAAAAACATTGACCTGTATTGTGCGACGACCTGGTCAAGGCTGTGGGAGTCTGGTGGATGCGAAATGCACAGGACCGATCAATGTGGCGACGCTTGGGGAGGCCTATCTCCACGAGTGGACGTTTTTCGGCTGAAATGATGATGGCAAAAAATAATAAATCAAATTAAAGGATTAGGCACATTTAAATTGAATTTTTTTTTAAAAAATGTTTGCTATGATAAGAGTTCCGTCATAACAGTAACTATTGTTACAAGCTTACTGTCATTATCAAAGCGAACATAACTGAAAATATAGTCTAGTAAAACTATCTTGATTGTCTTTTATTTCAATAAAAATTTCAGCTACAACAAATCCAGTAATTTTAACAAGGCAAGGCAAAATCCATTCTTAAAACAATGAGTAGGTATTGACCAGTTAGCTTACTCACAGTGTGATGTGATGATTGCAAAAAAAACCGGTTTTCACTAGTAATTTCTTCATCACATCGTCATCATCAGCCTATAGCAGTCCACTGCTACATAGACATAGACCTCTCCATTTCCACGCCATTTTCGGAAACTCTCATCCAGCTGCTATCAGCCAACCTGCGAAGATCGTCGCTCCACCTAGCCTGAGGGCGTCCTACCTTACGTTTGCTAGTTCACAGTCTGCACTCAAGAACACGTCTACCCCAACGGTCATCGGTTCTGCGGCTATTATGGCCGGCCCATTGCTACTTTAGCTTGCTTACTCTCCGAGCTATGTCGACCACTTTGGTTCTCTGCCGGATCACCTCGTTCCGGAATCGATCCCTCAGAGAGACTCCTAGCATAGCCCTTTCCATAGCTCGCTGAGCGACCTTAAGCTGATGGACCAGCCGTACCGGTAGCAGGTGTACAGGTAGGACGCGCTGATGAAGACTCTGGTCTTTAGGCTCTGTGGAATACGCGACGAAGTTTCTTCATCATTTATGTGTGTTAATTAAGTGTTTTTATAATTATTCATTAGAAGTGGAATTCTCTGTCTGAAAGTAAATAACTGTGTTTTCTTATTGTACATATCTTGGTGAGATAGCGGTCAAACGCGGGCCTAACAAAAAAAAATATATGTAATTTTCTTTATCATTTTGCACAATAATTAAAATAGGAACAGTCTGAAACATAACCGTGGCATATTAAATTGTAAATTCTTAGTATGTGTCAATGTAACTTATGTAACGTCGTTACGAGATATTATTTCACGACGAGTTCCAAGAATGATGCGCACGCGACGAAATGTGCCTACGAGACGAGGAATGCATTGAAATAGTTACACAGTAAATGCTACTATTATTCTGTTTTATTAGTCTAGTTGTAGAAAGTATGGATGACAATTGAAGGTCGCAGATTCGTTTACTGGTTTGGGCAAAATTTTTGCCGGTAAATTTGAATTTGTAATAAGAAGAAATTCGTAGGATCCGAAATAGAGTTTATGTTTTTCCCACAAACTAAGTACCAGTATTTTATATGGAACGACTGCCTACCTGATCTCCAAAATCTAGTAACTGGGTAACCCATCCACATACCGAACTCGGCAAGCGTTGCTTAACCTTGAAGATTGACCCTTGTGGCTGTTATTATTTAGGTACGAGCTGCTGCTGGAAGCTAGTATTACATTTAAATTAATTGAATAATGTATTCAAGCAATAAAATATTCAACATCAGTAATCTGAAAAGTTTAAATGTTTCTAACCCCGCCTAGCTCTGCTTACTCTTTATATATATAAGAGTAAATGCGATTGTTTCTGAGAAAGTTGCGCACGCGACGTAATGTGCGGAGAAATGTTCCTGCGAGGAAAATGGAAATGGCTTCTCTTTAGCACTGAAATGAATGTGATAAATTCAGTTAATTTGTTTTGTTTTCTGTAGATACTATTTATTTAAATAACATGCAACTCTTACAGCTAAAAACAAACAGACCAAGAACAGTAAATTTGACAGTAAGCCAATTCCAAGTCCTTTATCGTCATAATGTTCCCACTGCTGAGATACAGGCCTCCTTTCCGTGAGGATTACGGCCCATCCCCTAAGGGCCGTAATCCTACACGCGGGCCCAGTGCGGGTTGGTGGATGTCACGTGTATTCGATTTTTTGGTTCTAGGACATGCCGGTTTCCTCACGTTGTTTTCGTTCACCATTTTGAGAGCAACAGTGATGGAATAATTTACACAAAGTTAAGTGTCTGCATGGGTTCAAACCCACGACCTAAGTCGTGACCGACTTGTAAGTCGTGGTCGCTACCACTGGGCCACGACTGCTCTTCAAGTCTTTACTTATTAAATATATAACAATTCTTAACTTCTATGGATAATTCAGTAAACATTAATAAACAGATCACCAAATGAGCTTATTATCACGAAGTAATCGTGGCTTGACGCAAACAAAAATTACTGAAATTAGATTCACCGCCTATATCGGTTGAAAATGAAAAATTTCTTCAGCTATGCAAGCTCAGATAGTTTACTATCTAAGCTTAGCTCTTGGTCGCAAACAAAAGTGAAAATCACATACTTTAGATTTTAATTCGGAATCAGACAAAAAAAATATCGAGCTTGGCTCAGCTTGGACGCAGCAGCGCTGTGCCCTAGTCGAGGCACTTGGCGTGGGTGATCTCTCGCTTCCAGATCTAGTTCTTTCCATGGTCGGAAGTGAGAACAGGTGGGATGTCGTCACATCTTTTTGCGAGGAGGTGATGCCTGCAAAAGAGGCGGCCGAGAGGGAGGGAGAGCATACCTCCCATTCCAGCCGAACTAGAAGAACAGCCGAGCGTCGAAAAGTGCTTAAGGATCTCCGGCTACCATAAAGAAGGGTCTGCAGGCGACGAACTTGGGGCTGAATCGTCGCCAGACTAGTCAGAACTAAAGAAGCGGAGCGCAGTTGTGCGATCGTCGGATTGGTTGTACAAGGTGATGGAACCCGCTTGCAATAGCGGATCGATACCAGTCTGGGAATTTTGATTTTGTTTAGCCGTTTGGAGTCCGACATAATCTTTCGTTTCCAACGTCCGACGTTGGGTATCCATGAGGAGATCCACAAAAAAAAAGGTTATTTCTAGGTAAACGTGTTGTTCGTCGACCACATCATCTTACCATCAGGTGAGATGGTGGTCAACGCGAGCCTATCGATAGATAATTTAAAAAAAAACAATAATGTACATATTTTATTTGCAAAATCCAGAGAAATCAGACAGGTTCGAAATATTCTTGTATCTTATTCACTACATAAAATATAGTTTTCTCTTTCAGTGCCAAGACTATTGATATATTTCAAATACTTTCCTAGGAAAAAAACATGTCCTATAATTGTATTTAGTCCATTTGGGACGGCCTTATGCCTAAGGATTTATTTGAAGATATTCGTTCAAAATAAACATCAATACAATAATAAATCTAGCGAACTATTTTACGTAACATGATTTACGTTTGCTATAAGTAGTAAATTACTGAATATTATCTAGAGTAGAATGTAGAACAAAAGAGTTTCAGAAGGTCCATATTCACCAAAGAATTTTACTGACGCTTTGAAAACAAGCTACAGGTTAAGGGAGGTTTAACACCAATATTGTAAAGCCCACATTCTAAATCCCTTGCCTCCACTCCCAACAACTCAGTCGCTATAACAACTGTAAAAACATTATTCGGCTCAAACTCTAAACTTGACTCAATCAAAAAGTTAACTGACATTGACTGATTGAATTGAGTTGAAGAAAACTTTCATATTAGATAAGATAAAGCTAAATTTATTAAGACATCATTCTTTAGATACATTAAGCACAAAAAAAATATAGCACAGGTACACAAGAAAATACAAATATTTAGTGCATTAAAGACCCAAACCCAAACCCAGACCCCACACTAGGATACCCTGTGTCGAGGGATCTAGTTTTTTCGTCGTTAATGATACATTATTTTAAGTGCACTTGGAGGTAGTTAGCAAATATCTGGTTACAACACTAAACAATAATTAAACTTAACTAATGGAAACATCTTTCGCTGACATCGAAAGCCACTTGTCTAGTGCCTCAGCCACGTCGCCAGCACAGCGCTGGCCTCGCAAAGGTCTCCATCGTGCAGGTCTTTTTGCATAAGTAGCAGGAAGCTGCTGACCACCCTGTGTTTGTTTTAAATTTAAAGCATCCGCAGATATCAGTCAAAATTTCTATGAAAAAAGCGGTCGTCACATCAGTGTAGCATCGTCGTGGTGCGCCTTTCTGAGGGTGTTTTAATATTTGTTTTTGCTAGCTCGTGCAGACTGAATCTTCTGTCTTTCCCTCCATCTTACATAACTAGGCAACCAGACAGCCCGGCGGCAGGTGGGCTACTGTCTGCCACGGCCTAAAATCAGACGAACAGGTGGCAGAGGAAAACCCGTTCCAAACGACAATCAATTGCCTTTACAATACATTGCTGCTTTTGTGCACGCTCCATAACTGGCAGTTTGAAGAAAGCAAGCAATGGAAATGAAATTATTGATTTGGCTGTTGGTTATTTTGTGTTCGTGGTATGTGCCAAAGCGCGGACGATGTCCAAGCCAACACGATCTCACAGAGGGCTATAATTCAAACATATAATTCATGGCACTGTCAAACTCACTGAGGTGGGTCTCGGTATATTTATAAGCTGTGTTATACGCCTTTTAATCTTGAAGTCAGATGGTTAATGTTATTGCAGTGTAGCAACACTGACTGATATTGCACCGCAAATAATGTTGAGGGCTTTGTTTTCGTAATAAGTGTAATCTCAAATTAAACTGGCCCGTTTATTTAGTTGGAGCGAAGTTTAGCTAAAATCTTGTCCACTGTCAGACCTGTCCCCATTATTATTTAGCAATAAGAGTAATTGTTTCCTCATGAAATGGATTGTACGTTTGTATATTTTGTTAATTATGTATAGTGTATATCGTTTAACAGGGAGTGAGTGATGAACTGACTTCCATTTAAACGATATACACTATAATTATCTTAAAGTGTGTTAAATATATAGTACCTGGGCGATCGAGCTCTTCTCGCGTGAAAATAGTGAAAACGGCGTTTTCTTAAAAATAAAACCTAGCTAAACTAGATCGATTTATCGCCCCCGAAGCCCCCTGCATACTAAATTTCATGAAAATCGTTGGAGCCGTTTCTGAGATTCAGATTATATATATACAAGAATTGCTCGTTTGAAGTTATTAGATAATTAACAAAATATACAAACGTACAAACCATTTCATGATGAAACAATGACTCTTATTGATAAATAATAATGGCAGTTGACACGGCAGACTTGAAAGAAGAAAACGTGTTGCGCCGATCCCAAGAAGCATGATTCAAGGACAGGAAAATGATTATCTAGTACTCCTATACTTAAACTGATAAAAACAGAGGTAGAAAACTCTAACAGACTTGTCACTACATGCTAGGCTAGAATTACAAAACAATGAATTCATTGTGTTTTTAATCATTGGATAAATATGGTTGAAGGCAAGGACAGAAAAAGCTTTAAATTTTACGATGCGAAGAAAATGTGGATGAACCCACAACCCAATAAATTTATTCCAGCGTAATTTCAACAACATTATCCCCATGATCGATACTAAAGGAAAATACAGCTATACAGACAGTTAAATTCTCAATTCGCTGAAACTACTCAGATTCAAGGAAAACAGAGGAATATAATGGCAAAAGGAAGTGTTCGCCGACATTTTTTATTTGTTATTTTTCCTGTAACACACATATTTTTTGTCACAGTTTATGATAGCTCGTTTAAGGGTCGACTTGGAGAAGCTATTCCTAATAGGGCTGTAAATATATTTTGGTGGGAGAAAAGATTGGGAGTTCGTTGACCGAGGTTGAAGCATAGACTAATATATAATAGATTGGTTGAAGACAAACGTCATTTGATGACAGCGTCAAAGACCTTATACAAATTTCTAATAATTAAAAGGTCTTTGGACAGCGTAGGGGAAATGTCAAAATTTAAGTGATTGACCACGTGATTTTTCGATGTACAATTTTGCCTTTTTCGAACATAGAACCTCCTCCTTTTTGGAAAGTCAAAAAACAAAAAAAAAACATGCAGCTGCTTACTTTTTTTTTTTTGTTTTTTGTGAACTCCGATTTCTCCGTCAATTGTGGACCGATTTTGAAAATTATTTTTTGTTTGAAAGAGTATGTTCCCAAATTGGTCCCATTTTAATTTGGTCAAGAACTGATGAAGAACTTCGGCGATATACAAGAGATCTCTTCGATAAATGACGGCAAATCTCTCGGGATTGCTGCAATCGCATGTCTGTTTATTGCTTATACCATTTCATAACATAAGATCACGCCAGTACGCTCTAAAGTGGTACGTAGATGAGTACAGTTCTCCTTGGTATACTCTAATTTCACCGGTTATGTTCAGGTTTCATGATATTCGGGTAATCTATTCTAGCTTTATAGGTAACTTACTTGCCTACTAGAAAATTCAACAAACAATATGGAAGTCGGTAGTATTTTTTGTAACTTCCTTCGATGTTTGAATGTCACTTGTATAAAGCTTTCGGGATAGAAATAGGATTTTTGTTGGCGTAGTAGGATAGTAAGAGTAATTCATCATCTGCCTAGCCTTTTCCCAATTGTTGTAGGGGACGGCTTCCAGTCTTACCGGATTCAGCTAAGTACCAGTGTTTTACATAGAGCGACTGCCTATCTGACCGCCACAACCCACTAACTGGGTAACACCATACCCCTTGGCAAGACTGGTGTCAAATCTCAAGCTTCTGACTACCCGTAACGACTGTCAAAGATTTTCAAATGACAGCCGGGACCAACGGCTTAAAGTGGTTGCCGAGGCACAGAGGAAACTCGGTATGTTGAAATGGTCACCCATCCACGGACCGACCTCGTCAAGCGTTGCTTAACCTTGAAGATCGACCCGTGCGGCTGTTATTATCTATTTAGCCACGAGCTTCTCAGTTAGTATAGTAAGAGTAATTAGAGAGTAGAAAATGGATAGGTGTCGAGGGAATACTGCTTGCTGATCTAATTTACTTGTATATATGAGTAAGAGTTGATTGAAGTTGTGATGTTCTAATGAGGCGGAGACACGCGGAGCGGAGAGATAATGATGGGTTTTCATACTCCTTACATTAATTCGTTGCAGAATCTAAGACAGTTGAATTGTTTCTCGTCGAGCTTCATTGCCTCGACGCTTTGTTGGTGGTCGCCAATGTTGGCTCTGGCTTTCAAGATTTGCCGTGGTTGGGGATAGTGTGGATGGCCAGTCCAATAGAAAACTGAGTGGAGACGTACCAAAAGGAAAACCAAACAGATGGTTTTAATGTGTAGCACTGGTGCGATTATATCTAAGAAAAACCAGCGAAGTGCGAGGCTGACTCGCGCATAGAGGGCTTTTTTTTATTATCCATAGGCTCGCATTTGACCACTACCTTGTCTGATGGTAAGCGATGATGTGACCTACGGTGAAGTACGCTTGCCTAGAAGTAACCTATTTACTCTTGACTTAAAGACCCCCAGGTTGTAGCTATCAGGGAACAAAGACTCCGGAAGGGAATACCACTCCTTAGTTGTGCGCACAAGGAAAGTATTAATATATAGCAAAACGATTTGTGCGTATGGGTGTGATGTCCACCATGTACCGATGGGGCATGGCGTACGTCTTCCGTTCGGTTTCCGGGTTCCGTATAAACAGCTACATTCACCAGAATAAATAGGGAACTTTACTAACGGTTAAAAAAAATGAAAGCACCGAACATTGCTCTAACGAAGAGACAAAATTAACTTTGCCGTTCGAAAACTGTTGTCCCCATACATCAATATATGAAATGTTTACTTTTCTAAGTACATTTTATAAGTTGGTCGACTATTTCTCGTAAACTTGTAAAGCCTACATAGCTGTGGTCGTTTTCCTTTTAATTTCGTTATATATACTAATGCCGTGAATTTTTAAATGTCCAAAAGCAACCATTTAGCTGGCAGGGTGGAGTGGGACACTTGCCTCTAAAAAAAATTGCTACAGATAGCTTAATTTTACGCAAACGGATCTTCGTCTTCAGAGACCCGTAATATTTTTGAATGGTCTATCCAACGACACCCCACCACCTTGAGATAGACGAAAAAAAACATCCTCACTTTACAGGTACAGAAGGTATACCATTTTTTTTACTAATGGTTTTATTTTACCACTTTTTCGGCGTGATTAATATGTATATCCATGCCAAATTACAGCTTTCTAGTACTAAGAGTCTCTGAGCTAAGCTACGGACGGACGGACAAACGGACATGCCGAATTTAAACTATAAGGGACTGTTTACTACGGAACCCTAGAAACCAAAACATGGCATTGAAGAATTGGCACATGGATTGCTTTGAACAGCTAGTTGAGTACAACAAAATCGGGGGCATCACGAAATAATTAGGAATATTCCATTCATAAAACTTTTTTTATTTTTAATGAAACACTTACGTACTTTTAAAATTGTACCAACTCGCGTGGGATGATAAAAGTCTAATTTCTTATTTCTCATTCAAATCGACCTTGAAACTCAACCACTTATTGTTAATTTCACGCACAAATCATACGCATCATGAAGACTAAAATTAGAATGACTGTATCTGCAATAATAGAAACATTAAATTATTTTGCAATCATAGAATTATTATTTTAAATGTCTGTGTTTGCGTTTAGTTCGACCATTATTTTTATTTAATCGCACTTTTTATGATGTATGTCTTTGTAAAATATTATTCTATGTTGTAGTTCAGGGCTGACAAAGCGTTTCTGAGTAAAATATGTTGGATATTTCTCGACAAAAGGCTATTTAATCTCGATGCGTGGGAGTCGAAAATACGACCAAGAGATGCTTTAAAAGGAAACTGCGATCACCAATAAGTTTTCCAAGAGCTTCGTAAAGCTTCAAGGTCTTTTCGATTTTTCTTTTGAGCATTTACTGAAAGAGATTAGATTTATATATTTTATGAGTATGTTAGTTCTTTAAGATCGTTTATAGTGATCTGTAAAAATAACTATAATTATCCAAGTTGCCTGGAAGAGATCGCGGAATGCAATAAGGCCGCCTTTTGTATGTATTTTAGTAATTAGTTTCCTTTTTAGGGTTCCGTAGCCAAATGGGAAAAAACGGAACCCTTATAGATTCGTCATGTCTGTCTGTCTGTCTGTCTGTCCGTCCGTATGTCACAGCCACTTTTTTCCGAAACTATTAGAACTATGCTGTTGAAACTTGGGAAGTAGATGTATTCTGTGAACCGCATTAAGATTTTCACTCAAAAATTGAAAAAAAACAATAAATTTTGGGTGTCCCCATACTTGAAACCGAAACTAATTTTTTTTTTCCATCAAACCCATACGTGCGGGTTATCTATGGATAGGTCTTCAAAAATGATATTGAGGTTTCTAATATAATTTTTTTCTAAACTGAATAGTTTGCGCGAGAGACCCTTCCAAAGTGGCAAAATGTGTGTGTCCCCCCCTCTAACTTCTAAAATAAGAGAATGATAAAACTAAAAAAATATATGATGTACATTACCATGTAAACTACCAGCGAAAATTGGTTTGAACGAGATCTAGTAAGTAGTTTTTTTTAATACGTCATAAATCGTAAACCGCAATTTACCAAGTACGGAACCCTTCGTGCGCGAGTCCGACTCGCACTTGGCCGGTTTTTTGTTTGATAAATTGGTGTAATATAAAGTAAATAACTGTTGGCTTGGAATAATTATTTTTTATCATTCACCACTGTTATTTCAGTCGAAAAACGCCCATAGACATAGGCCTCCCTAAGTGACGCCTTATGGACCAACCCTGTGTTTTTCGCATCCAACGGCCTTCACCAGGTCATCGGTCTACTTTGTTGGCCTACCAACGCTGCGTCTTCCAGTCTTCTTCTTCATGAGTCGATGGTTAACTCTTTATATATTTTGGGCCCAGTAGGTGGCCACGCACGAGATCTGCAAGAGAACCACAGTTATCGACATAGCCCGAAGAATTGCGAAACTTAAGTGGCAGTGGGCAGGGTACATTGCTCGCAGAACGGATGGCCGATGGGGCAGAAAGGTTCTGGAGTGGCGACCGCGAGCCGGAAGACGTTGCGTTGGAAGGCCTCCCACAACCTGATGTTATGTGAAGGTTGCGGGGATCCGCTGGATGCGGGACGCACGGGACCGATCAATGTGGCGACGCTTGGGAGAGGCCTATGTCCAGCAGTGGACGTCTTTCGGCTGATATGATGATGATGATGATGATGAGGTGGCCACGCCAATTACGGCGTCAGTGTCGAGCATAAGATCTTCCAAAGTGGGCACGGGCATATCTTCCGGTAGGCCGTAGCCACTCCAGTTCACAATTTTATTTGCATATTTCCTTATTCCATTAATCCCCATTTGAAGTCGTTTTTTGGACATAGGTTAACGTTGCACATCCCTGTTTTAACGTCTAGTAGCCATTATTTTTATGTGAGTGTGTAGATACAATTTAAATTGAAACACATTCGTTTTTTATCATACTTTATTGTTTTTTTTTTAATTTATTCATCCTTTTGGATCTTGATTTGGTTACTTACTCTTTGATACTTTTATTTTATTCAAAGATCTTCTTCTTCGGTTCGAGTCGATGGAAACTCTTCAAATAGTTTGAGTCCAGTATGTATATTTGTATTTACGTATATTTCTCCGTAGCGCCTAAACTTTTCATCCAATTTTGATGGATAGGGTGTCAATCGATTCGTTATGGCTCGGGAAACATAGATTAAAAAAAACGTTAGTCGGGTTACAGTTTTTATTAAACTATTTGCTTGTTTGTAAAAATGATTATTATACTTATAATTTTTTTATTTTTTTTCCCCACACTAGATCCGAGACCTATATACAGACAGTATATAGTAGCACAAACTGTCAAAAAGCCATGCGTTCTATAATAAAAAAAAAAATGTATCTGAATTGTTTCAAAACTAAATGAGCTGTAATTTTGCACACATATTTGGATGTATAAAGTTTAATAAAAGATAAAAAATATATAAAAGAAAAATATAACCTGTGAATGAGGGGTTAGTGAGAATAGTTAGTATGGAGGAAGTAAGAATAGCAGGCAGTTGGTCTGGATGGAATACCAGTTGAAGTGTGGAAGATATTGCGCGTCGATGGATGGACGTGGTTAGCTTTATTCTTCAATAAGTTGTTGCTGGAAGAAGCCATACCTGACGAATGGTGCAATAGTTCGCTAGTGCCCATCTTTAAAAACAAAGGTGATGTACTGGAGTGCAACAACTATAGAGGAATAAAGCTAATGTCACATAGTATGAAAGCTTGGGAGAAAGTTATTGAAAGGCGGCTGAGAGAAGAGAGTGAAATTTCGCAGAACCAATTCGGTTTTATGCCTGGTCGAGGTACAACGGATGCCATTTTCGCAATCCGCCAGTTGTGCGAGAAATACAGAGGTGCTCATAAAAACTTGCACATGGTGTTCATTGACCACGAGAAGGCATACGACCGGGTGCCCCGTGAGGTTTTGTGGTGGGCCCTTAAGGAGAAAGGTGTACCTGGGAAGTATGTACAGTTGATCCAAGCGATGTACAGTCGATGCAGTACCAAAGTCCGATCTACAGTGGGCACTACTGGAAGCTTCAGTGTGGCAGTCGGCTTGCACCAAGGGTCGGCTCTCAGTTCTTACCTCTTCCTGATGATAATGGACGCTCTGACGTCAGACATACAGGAAGAGGCACCCTGGTGTATGCTGTTTGCCGATGACATTGTGCTGGTCGCTGAGAGTGGCCTAGAGGTTTAGAGCAGATTGGAGGTGTGGTGGCACAGACTGGAGAGTGTTGGCTTGAAATTGAGCAGAACTAAAACTGAATACCTTTTCTGCGATTTTGGCGGTCTCTCCAGTTCCGTGCCTATAGCTCTTGCTGGAACACCCATACCGATATGCTCCGACTTCCGGTACCTAGGGTTGCTTGTCCAAGGGGATGGCGAGGTAGACCGAGACGTAACGCACAGGATCAACTCGGGATGGATGAAATGGCGACAGGTCACTGGAACAACTTGTGCCCCTCAAGTTAAAGGGGAAAATTTACAAGTCCGTGATTAGACCTGTCGTACTGTATGGATCAGAATGTTGGGCTGTGAAAAAGATGGATGAAAAGAGATTGCATTTAGCAGAAATGAGAATGTTGAGTTGGATGTGCGGAATGACGAGAATGGATAAAGTGAGAAATGAGTAAATTAGAGGTAGTTTGAAAGTGGCACCAGTAACAGAAAAGTTAAAAGGAAACCGTTTGTCCTGGTATGGTCATGTAATGAGAAAGGATGAAACGCATGTTACTGAAAGAGTTATGAATATAGATGTGAATGGATGGAGAGGGAGGGGACGGCCAAAGAAAAGATGGATGGACTGTGTGAGGAGTGATATGAAAGAAAAGGGCGTCAGTGATGGAGTGACGGGGGACAGGATGGTATGGAAGAAGAAAACGTGTTGCGCAGACCCCAAGTAACATGGGACAAGGGCAGGAAGATGATGATGAAAGTTTAATAGAAATCATTTTGGTTTTGAAAATTCTATTTGTTAATTAATTAAAAAATAAAACTTATATAAAAATGCAATCTATAAGATTTTTTTTCTTATCATTTTATTAAATCAGTTTGTATAATATTAACGATTGTGGCCTCCTCCATCTCACCCATAGACCGTAAATCCTGAGCATATGCATTGAGCTCACAGTCCAATCCGTACTCTTGTATCAATTCCATGTTTTGAAGATGCTTTGTATGGTTTCAAAGTTCTTGTACGGTGCACGTACATGGGTTTTAAAATTGTTAAGTAAGTAAGGAGTTGTGCAATAAGTAGGCTCGCACCTTTGCACTTACACGTGCGACCTACATTAGATTTTATAACAACCATGCAGCAGCAGCAGGCAGAGCATTGATGATGCATTTGTATCCATACTTAATTTAGTGTTCTAATAGACGCGGTTTGGGTCGGACAACTTGCATTTTTATTTCTTGATTGCAGCCCGTTGGCACTCATTGACATTTTAAATAACACTGGACATTTGCATTGCATTTACAATAATTAATGTTAAGGTGTATTTGCATTTGCACCCTACAGGTCTGCCACCGCTACTTTCAGAATTGTTGGTGTCATTAACCATGACTGGACAATCTAGTGGAACACGAAATTGACCATCTAACCTTCAACTTCTTACTTTCAAAGCGTTATTTTGTCGAGATTCATTTCTTCAGCGTTCGTTACATTTAGACACCAAGTTTCCTAATGTCGTGGTGGCTCAGTGGCTAAGCCCTCGCCTGTCGTGCGTAAACTCGTGGGTTCAAATCCGGGACCTTAGTACCAATGTGACTTTTTCAAATTCATATGTACTTTCTAAGTTTATCTTGGACATCACAGGCAACGGTGAAGGAAAACATCGTGAGGAAACTGGGACTTATGTAGTTAATAATGTAAGTCTGAAATAGCCAAGTCAGAGGCCTGTGGGTTTCCCAGCGGTGGCTTAATTAACTCTGACACCAGAGGTAGCCATACTTCACACGGAAAGAAGAAGACCAAGTTTCCTTGAATGTAAGAGACCACAGTAGCCATATCCTCTGGGGACAAATTGAAGTTTTCTTGTAAGTAGTCTTCTATATCTATATTATGCCCATTTATCAAAAAATTGCTAACTCTCGTTTCACATCACATCATCAATGCTAACTCTCGTTTGCTACAAACAAATTCACCCATTTTTCAAATCAGTCAACTTCTGCGAATATTTGAAAATAAGTATTAACTGATTTCTAGGGCAATTGAATGTCTGACCAACAACTGAATATTTCAGGGTTCGCCTTCCTTTAATAGGCCACTGAAATAGTGCTATGTGCAAAAAGATAAGAAACTTATAATTTGCAGACTTCCCATAACCAACCTGTTTTCAATTCGACCTTAATATATAACTGAACATATTTTATCAAGTAAGGTGGTCAAAATTTAATCAAAACCACAAAGAACTATCAATAATACTCATCACTGCAATCAATTTGACCTTAATAGATAAAAACTAATTTTATGAGAAATAAAACATAATTTAAAAAATATATAGTTTTTTTCTCGCGGTATCTTTTGGCCCCGTGTCAGAAAAAGGGAAAGTATGTGCAATATTTTATTCTCCTTGAATTTACTAATGTATAAAGATCTTAATACAACAAATATCTCAACAGCGGCAAGCAGCGGTAACGGGTAAACAACTCGTTAAAAAAAAATAACACTAAAAATATACCATCTTAAACTGTATTGGTTAATTTTATTTTATATATGCCAATATTTATGCCAATATTTATAATATTAATTACAAAACCTTATGAGGAGATTATAAGCATTCCAAAAATGTATAATTCTGGTACATTTCTAAGAAAATCTTTTGAGTAATGTGGCGTTGAATTGTAGCAACGTATTGCGTCAAAATTACGTTATTGAACATGAGTTAGCTTTGATGCCTATTTATATACATTTTGAGTAACTAAATAAAACAAAAAAAATATGTGAAGCGAAAGCTCATTTATTAGACATTATTAATTTGATCATGAAGGCGTCATTCGCACATTACAACACAGCAAAGAAGAAAGTATATCAACAAACGTTTTGAGGTTAGACCATTGATATTTCTTCGACTTTGACAGTTCTAGTGAAACCACTGTTTTTTTGACATAGATACAAGAAAAAAATATAGTACATTAACGGTTAAAAGCAAAGACCTTATACGTATTTCTTACTACTAGACTGTGCACCAAAAATTTTTGTATATCTAAAATGAAATCTATTACCATACATCTAGGTTAGCTATTCCCTTATAAGCGGTAGCTAACCAAAAGCGGTCCTGAGCGAGAGGGTGTCCGCTGGTAGTGTGTCCTTGTCTGACATCTTGCCAGCTCAACTAATCATTGGGTTTGTTAGAAATGGTAGAAAATTTTATATTTTCTTTTTTATGTAATACCAAAACGAACGAATAAAAAATATATTTAAATACGTTTCAAAGTCTATGAAACTTTGAATCGTATTTAAATATTTTTACGGTTCCTTTAATTAATCAATTCATTGTATTTAAAAAATAATTAATTAATACTACTAATTAGTAGTACTTTTAAATGTTTGGGCCTGGTAATACTAAATGTAGGACCACCAGGTTTGTGGAGTTTTTGGCGGGTTTTGTTCGAGTAAAATTCAGCGGCTGTTAATATTATTCGCAAATTGATTCCTAGTGGAATAAAATTGGTGAAGTTAAGTTTCTCAACTGTCTACGCAACTGGACAATATGTGAAATAATTGAGATCCTTTGGGGTATTTCAAAGCATCGTCTGAAGACTGCAGGATCATCTCACGCCTCTCCTTCATGAGCTTGAGAGTAAGATCAGATAACTTTTTGTTCCTATCTATACGATGGGTCTTGAAGAACAAGACTTATCCAGACTTGGGATTTGAGGGTTATTGAGTCCCCCCCTCTCTTCGAACTTCAGATAACACTATAATACTCCATCGTAAACTGCTCAATTCCTCTTCGAGTTCGGTGATCTTATCGTCGGTCCGAGTCCGGATTGTGCGCGTGTTGTACATTGCCAGGTTCTGTCGTCGGTATTTGTTGGGGTAGCCGGATCTCGTCCGGGATTCTTTGCACCCCTTGCCATACCTTAACCTAGATCGCTACCGTAGTCGAGGGTAGGCAGGCTGCCGGGCACTAGGGGCTATGTTTTATTTGTGCTATTCATGGGGAGTGCTTTGCAGGCGGGTTGGCGATCCCAGTATGGTTGTTACAAATGCACAGAGAACGCTGCTGCCCATTCTCTGGTTTGTCCCTTAGTCGCCTCTTATGACACCAATGGAAAAACATTGGATGTTAAAATTCTTTACGTCCGACACCATACGGTAAGTGATGTAGATTGCAAAAAATATACACACGTTTCTTTTTTTTCCTTGAATTTGGTAGGTTTAGGTAGCGTAGTTAGGTAGGATATATACATATATCGGGATACTTACACTATTGTTTTTACAATCAATTTGTCCCTTGTTATGTTTGGTCATGGTCACCTCATTAGAAAGAGACACACTACCAACGGGAGCCCTCTCGCTCGGACCGTTTTTTGCGCCATAGTGCACAGTCTAGTAGTAAGAAGTATAAGGTCTTTGGTTAAAAGTAACGACTGACATATACGTCAGTGTTGCCAGTGTTGAAAAAAATTCTATCATTTAACGATTACGTTTCGTTTCAAGTAAACTTAACAAATGGAGACACAATTCCAACTTTTGTTCGACAAAATTAAACTAGAAATGCAACAACAATCTGCGGAAATTACTGAATCCATTACAAATAAAATAATGTCTAGACTGGATGAAAAATTAATTCCGATTATTGAAGAAAACAAAAATTTAAAGTTAAGAATAGAAACTCAGGAGAAAGAGATAGAATATTTGAAAAGAGAAAAAAGAAATAACAATATAATTATATTTGGCGTGGATGAAATAGAAAAAACCACATTAGAATTAATAGATAATATAAAGAAAATCTTCAAAAGCGACATAAATATTGATATCGAAGAAAATACAATAAACAATATATACCGATTAGGGAAAAGAAGTATAGAAGGTAACAAACCGAGGCCAGTCTTATGTACTTTCGTAAACGGATGGAAAAGGAATGAGATAATGAGAAATAAGAAAAATCTTAAGGAGATATATGTCACTGAAGACTATCCAAAGGAAGTTCTGGCCAAAAGGAAGGCGTTACAGACAGAGTTGATAGAAGAAAGGAAAAAGGGGAAAATAGCGTTTTTGAAGTATGATAAGCTTGTAGTGAAGGGAAATGAAACAACTAACGATAAAAGAAAACGGGAAACTTCTTCGTCACCGCATTCTTCAGATTTTCAACCTAAAAAACAGCAAGCCACCGTATCCTTTAAGGCCAATAGAACCAACGTGTTTGACGTGATGAGAATGCGATCTAACTCTCTTACTAACGTCCCTACAAATAAACAACAGTAACAACTAATTCTCGGCAATCGGAAAATACAACAAAACAAAGACACAAAAATACATTTAATAAGAAAATTACACCCTCCTCCAAGCCGACTGGTCATCGTGGGGGAAAACGACCAACACCCTCTAAGGATAGACAAACAAAAAAGGAATAATAACTGCGACATACACATAGCGACGCTTAATACACGTTCACTTAGAACCCCAGAGAAACTCATTGAACTAGAAACAGCAATCGAAGAAATTAATTGGGATATTATAGGAATAAGCGAAATGAGAAGACTAGGAGAAGGAATAGAAGACCACGGGAAATATATACTACATTACAAAGGAGAAACACCAGGACAATACGGTGTTGGTTTTTTGATAAAAAGGAAATATACGGAACGAATCGAGGAATTAAAAGGCATATCCGAAAGAATTGCAATACTCAACATCAAACTTCCCGTACAAAATAGCAGAGATGAATCTTGGTCAATTATTTAGGTTTACTCGCCAACTGAAGCAGATAAAAAACAAGATAATAACAAAATAGAAGAATTCTACCACAAATTACAAGGTACTGTTGATACTGCTCACAAAAATATAATATTAATGGGGGATTTTAATGGTCAAATTGGGGAATGTCAAAGAGGCGAAGAGTACACTGTTGGAAGACACGGTAATGGCAACAGGAGTAAAAACGGTGAAAGATTGGTTAACTTCTGTTTAGAAAACAAACTAAGTATCCTGAATAGTTTCTTCAAAAAGAAAAATAATAAGAAATGGACGTGGACTTCCCCAAATGGACTCTTTAAAAATGAAATCGATTACATTATGACCAATAAACCAAAAGTTTTTAAAGATCTGTAAATTTTACATAATTTAAATTTTAATTCGGACCATAAAATTATTCGTGCTAAGTTAAGAGGTGCACGTTTAAAGAAAAGTCGAAGACTGCACACTGAATCAGTACCATATGTAAACATTAAAAATAACGCAGAGATAATGAACAGCTTAAAAGAAATTCTAGAGAGAAGAGAAGAAAAAGAATACAATAAACCAATTGAGGTGACATACTGCGATTTTGTAAATACTCTCAAAACTGAAGCCCGAAAAGTGTCTACAAATAATAAAGCCATATTATTCACCGAAACAATTCAATTACTCAAAGAAAGAAAATTGCTTTTACAAGGCAAGAAAAACAAAGAAACTCGAAAAGAGATTGCAGAAATAAGTAAAAATATCAACAGAAATATAAGGAAAGACAGAAAGCAAAAAAGGGCAAACACTTTCCAATACCATATTAAGAAAACAGGCGGAGTAAAGAAAGCGTTCAAAGAATTAGAAACGAAAAAGAATTGGATGCCAAATATGAAGGATAAACAAGGAAGATGTTCTACAAAAAGATCAGGTATATTAAATATTGCTACGGAATATTATAAGGAGCTGTATAAAAGCAATAATAATAAGGTTGCTACGACAGTGACAGAAGACCCGCAATATACTGAACCTATACCACCTATTCTAGAACAAGAAACAGAAAGAGCTATTACTACGCAGAAGTTAGGAAAAGCACCCGGTCCCGATCAAATCACCAATGAACTTCTAAAAATATCCATGCCGGTAATTGTCCCTAAATTAACCAATTTGTTTAATGAAATAATAACAGCAGAAGTTATCCCAGAAGATAGGCGAAATCAATGATAGTGTTGTTTCACAAGAAAGGAGACAAAGGAGACATTAACAATTATAGGCCAATAATCTTAATGTCTAATATATATAAGGTCTTTTCTAAGATACTATTGTTGAGACTAACTAACACCCTTGATGAAAACTAGCCGAAGGAGCAAGCTGGATTTAGGAGCAACTTCTCGACCATTGACCACATACACGTCCTACGCCAGATACTTCAGAAGTACAGAGAATACAACAAAGTATATTATTTGGGGTTCGTAGACTTCACCAAAGCGTTTGATTCCCTGGAACACCACTACATATGGGAATCATTAGAACAACAAGGTGTCCATAAAAAGTACATACGCATACTAAAAATCATTTATGGGAAAAGCACAGCACAAATAAAACTGGAAAGGTCAGGTGAAGAGTTCCCGATAGAAAGAGGCGTCCGTCAAGGTGACCCTATTTCGCCGAAGATATTCTCAGCTGTGTTGGAGTTGATCTTTAAGAACCTGGGTTGGGACAATTTCGGCCTTAACGTGAACGGAGACAAATTGAGTCATTTGAGATTCGCTGATGATTTAATACTTTTCTCCGAATGCCCGATGACCTTGGAAAAAATGCTACAGCAGTTATCAGACGAAAGTGTAAATGCAGGGCTCACAATTAATATAGCAAAAACAAAAGTAATGAGCAATTCCTCACAAAAAATGCTATTACAATTAATAATCAGCAGTTAGAATATGAAAGCGAATACATTTATTTGGGACAATTAGTATCACCGACAGACAGCATGCAGAGAGAAATTGAAAGAAGAATAGCAAACACTTGGAAGAGATTCTGGTCGTTGAGCGAAGTAATGAAAAATAAAGAAATGACTATGGCGGAGAAACGAAAAGTCTTCAATGCTTGCATACTGCCATGTCTTACATACGGATGCCAAACTTGGACCTTAACTGAACAACAACAAAATAAATTAAATATATGTCAAAATGGGATAGAGAGAAGCGTATTGGGAGTAAGAAGAAGGGATAAAATAAAATTAAAAAAGATCAAAGGAAAAACTAAGTTTGCAAAAGTTCAATCAGTATGCAGAAAATTGAAATGGCGTTGGACAGGACATATGTTGAGAGAAAAGAAAGAAAAGTGGACCAGAATAATAACGGAATGGTACCCTAGAGAAAGCAAAAGAAGTAAAAGCAGACAGCCAAAGCGATGGGAAGACGATTTGAAGCAAGTAGCTGGGCCAGAATGGTTACGTACAGCAAAGGACAGAAACAAGTGGAAATCCTTAGAGGAGGCCTTTGTCGAAAGACAAGCTGTTAAGAGGGGAGATAAGCCGAATGCCGAGAGTATTATGTTTTAGTTTAAGTTAATTTATAGTTTCCTACCTCTACTGTTATATTTTTTTAAGTAAAATTATTCAAATAAGTTGAAATCTAACAGCAATAAAGGCTTATTTTTTTTTTATTTTTTTTTTTATTTGATTTCATTACAACGACTTTCACGTGAAACTGTTTTGAGACGGCCTTGTACAAAAAAATATGGGGCTTTCCCACCGTGATTCGCCGCGACCGCGAGTCCCGCCTGCCGTACGTCAGCCGTCAGCCTCCGTGAGAACATGGGCGCGGACGGACGTCCCATCTTTCCATGAAGGTTGTATAAATATTAAACCTTATTAAACAACTGCAAAAAAGGATGAGGTTCTGAATTCGTTTGTACTTTTTACATAATAGTTACAACATATTTTTTTTGCGTTTGTTACCTCAGAACTCCGACATTTACGAACTGATTTGGAAAATACATTTTTTTATTTGAAAAGATATTCATTAGATTGGTCTGATTATTTTCAAAATCCAGTTCTAATGATGGGATCCATGAGGAACTGAAGGAACTTTTCAAATATTATAGCCATACATATAGCGATTTCAGTATTTTAATCAACATCATTTGCATTTAAAAAATATCATTTGGAGAAGTTTAACTCATGAAGAAGACCACAGATGGCACCGGAACTCCAGTAAAATAAGAATTTTACGGGTGGCGATTAGATATCTTGAATAGGTAGGCGACTATGATGAAGCAAGTATAAATGTTACCATTGAACTGATCTGATGATGAAGCTGGAAGGTAGGCATCAGAACTCCGTAATAAATCAAGGTATCCTAGCTGTGTTTGGGTTTATTGTAATTGCCATGAGAGGCAAACGTCTGTTGTGCAACTAAAAAGTAAAACTTATTGAAAAAAGTGAGGATGATTTGTACAACGTCCCAAAAATATCTCGCACAGAAATAAAACGGGGGTGTCCAGAGTAAGACAATTTGTTACCTTAACCCCCAGTTGCCCAGCTCAAAATTATCGGAGAATTAATGTGACAAATTGTCAAGCACGCGTTATCTGCTGTGATTGGCTGTTGAAAATTCATTCAACCAATCACAGCAGATAACGCATGCTTGACAATTTGTCACATTGATTCGCCGATAATTTTGAGCTGGGAAACTAGGGGTAAGTATAGCGGAGGTCATGCAATACAGACGAATCTTAAGAAGGTACCCTGGCCAAAAAATTGGCATGAGATATGAGCATTCCTATTGGTCTAGCGGCACTGGTGGCGCATGAATTACAGTAGTGAATACGCCCAGATTTTAGAATAAAATCTTTATAAAATCGAATATTGGCCTTTTGAAAAATAAAATTCTACAAAAATGTTCGTTATTAAATTGTCTATCCATTAGTGTTAGTACAAAAAATAATTAATTAACACTTTACGAGGAGATGCATAATATCAATAATAATTTCTCATTTTTATGTTTTTTTGGAAGGAGATTAGTGAAATATATACAACATTAAAAAAAAAAAAAACTACCATTTTAGAATCAATATTATGTAGACATTTAATGTATTTTTATAAATTGATATTTCTTTTTAAATAACGAGTAGTTAGCTCCTAAAAACAGCACAAAAAACGTTTTGCTCGGGGTACCGCCTTAACACCGCGATCTATAAAAGGAGTCGTCACGGAACAACGCCAACTGTTATTCAATAGCGGTACTAAGCTTATGACAAATGTTGAACTTCGTTTATTATTTGTATGTAATAATGATTTAAACAGATTAGACACTAACGGACGTTATGGGCATTCGAAATGAAAAATTGTAAAAGAAACCTAAAGATGATTGTTAAATAATTATTCAATGATACACCACTTAACATATTCCGTTGACATTTTTTTTCACAATACTTTTAGTATCTCCCTATTTTACATGTCATGATATGTGGCTAAATAATAACAGGTGCACTGGTCAATCATCAAGGTTAAGCAACGCTTGACGAGGTCGGTCCGTGGATGGGTGACCATTTCAACATACCGAGTTTCCTCCGTGCCTCGGAAAGCACGTTAAACCGTTGGTCCCGGCTGTTATTTGAAGATCTTTGACAGTCGTTACGGGTAGTCAGAAGCCTGAGATCTGACACCAGTCTAGCCAAGAGGTAACGTGTTACCCAGTTACTGGGTTGTGGAGGTCAGATAAGCAGTCGCTCCATGCAAAACACTGGTACTCAGCTGAATCTGGTTAGACTGGAAGCCGACCCCAATATAGTTGGGAAAAGGCTAGGCAAATTGATTGATTGATATGATGTCATGTCTCCCATAACTGAGGGGAATCTAATGACACCTCATAACATGTTGAAATCCGTCAAACGATTTATGCTGTAGACTGTAGAACGTGCCAAAGAATTGGACAAACATACATACATATACGCTCGAAAAACATCGTTTGACGCATCCAGACATCCTTCGGCAGTCGGGTGAAAATAGTATATAGGGATAGTAAGCCATTATGGTCAATGGTGTAATAGTTATTTGTTATACAAGAGTGCAAAGTTGCTTTTTAACCGTGTGTTCAATTTTGATGACCGAGCAAGCGAAGGATTCTAAAATTGAATCACGAGCGCAGCGAGTGATTCAAAATTAGAATCCTGAGCGTTAGCGAGGGAATCAAAAGAGCACGAGGTGAAAAATCTTTGCACTCGAGTGCAACACGTAACTTTTCATTCCACCTCAGCGAGGAAATGACTAAATGCAAAAAAAAAACGTTTACAATCACAAGATAATAATAATAATAATAAAGCCCGTTTATTTCCAATCTTCATTGTTATTACATGCTTTTTTTAATATATATTACAAATATAACATGTAGTGATTAGTTTTAAATATATGTGTATGTATGTATAAATTTGTTTTCTTTTTCTTCTACTCGCTATCATTTCTTTCTTCAGTACCATTGATCGGAACCCCTTCTTGGGTAAAGGCCTCCTCGAGCTTCTTCCAGATCTCTCTATCCAAAGCTTTCTCTCTCCATTCACTTCCTGCTATCCTTTCTATATCTTCTATCCACCTCTTTCGAGGGCGCCCTCTTTTCCTTTTAAAAATCTTTGCACTCGAGTGCAACACGTAACTTTTCATTCCACCTCAGCGAGGAAATGACTAAATGCAAAAAAAAAACGTTTACAATCACAAGATAGGTACACTTTTATTTCAGTTTAGGTATTAATTACTACATTATGACAGGTAAGTATTACAGAATAATCTTTAAATTATAACAAAATAATACTAAGGTATAATTAAGAAAATTTTAAAGTAACGTTGCTACAGTTATTTAAATTGAGTGTAATATTTTTGTTTGGTACTGTAATATTGGTGTTAGTCACTTGTGTACTGTTTTTCGGTAAACTATCTGTCATACTTAATAGTTGTACCGATTCATCGGATTCCCTTGGCGTGAATGTTGGAGAGAGAGGGAGATGGTTAGAACCGCGTACAAAGCAAATTGAAAAAGAACACCAAGAAGGTTCCGAGTCTGAGTTTTTAACAAATTAAAAATAAGTTGTATGATATATTCGGCATCATAGAGGTTGCAGTAAATAGGTTTAATGTTTTTTTTAATTCACAAACTTAGTGCACACGATGTTCTAAATTCAATTTACTTTATCCTCTAGTGAATAAAAACGGCTTTTCCACTCAGATATTGAAGATTAAAAATACTCTTTCCGAGATGGTGGGATGAAAAAGTAATTCAACTGACTATTGGAAGTGGTTTTGCTTATTATAGTAGAGTGCACTAAGTACTGTGCATTTTTGCCTACTTAACGTTAAGCGCTCCAATCACAAGAGAGTAGAATCAAATGGACTTGGAATTATTTTAAACACGATCACAGATAATATAATACTGCGCATAGACAAAAAGGGTGCCGATGTAACTAGCGTTTTTCGATGGACTAACGGCTTTTTTATTGTACATAGGCTTGCCCTTGACCACTATCACACCTGGTGGTAGTGATGATGTGGTCGAAGTTGTAGCACGCTTGCCTAGAAGTAACCTATTCACTCTTGACATAAAGACCCCGAGATTGTATTGATTTGTTGTTGTTTGTGATTGTTGATTGATTTTCTAAAAGTACGTCGACCGCGTTCGGTTCCGTTCCACGGCGATAGATGGTGTTAGAAATTACTTGCAAGTAACAGGGTTCACTCGGTTTAAATACAGTGAGATTTGTTTTATAGTATTTTTTTCACGTTTTTACATTTTCTTTGGACCAAAATGTGTTAAAATGCAAATTTAAATAATCGAGTCGGAATCAAAGACAAAGACCAAAATTCTTTATTTGAATCCCCAAAACCTTAATATGGCGCCATCTATTGGAATGTATATTAAAATATCCGTCCAATTAATCTTTAAAATTTGAATTAAGAGCTCATTATGCCATAATTTTGTGCTTAGAAAAGTTGTAGCGCGACCAAATAAAAGAACGATGGATATAATGTGTAAAAAATGATATAATTATTTAAAAAGAAGGTGACTACAGAGATGCCGATTAATTGAGAAGTATGGAAGAAGACATATTTTTTGCGCCGGTTCCAGATAAATTGGGTTAAGGCCAAGACAATGCTGATGATGAATTTTTTCACATAGCACTGTTATATTAATTATGTTTTATGTAAGTTGGTATCAAAATGTATCTAGTAGCGACACCTATGTTATAGAACGTGTAATAAACATAATGTAATCTACGGTGTATGAACGAAGGTAGAGGAATAAGTATTGTCACTTTATGTATGAAGGGGAATGAATAAATACTGTTTGCAATGAATTACTGACATGTTTACATACATACCCATATAGTTCGTTATGTTAAAGGAGAAGAAGTTGACAAAGCAAAGGTTATTTAAATAGGAACAGTCAAAACACAAAAGTTCCCAATACTAACTAGGGATTTAATAGGTACCTTCCTCTTATTAAATAAATTCTTATTTATTTTATTGCTTATGTAGCCTTCTGCCCACGGCTAAACATTTATCAAACATACAAACTTTTTCACATTTATCATATTAGTAGGAACTATGTACCTATGTAACAGCAATCAGGTTAAATTAGCCTGATGGCTGAATTGTCGTGTAGTCATTTAGTTAAATTAGATATCGATGAATTTGTAATGTTTGGTTAGGGTGACTTAGTTTAGACTCAAATATTTCGCGAAGACGTAGTATTATTTGGCACCTCCATGCTTACATACTTTTGGACAATATCACACTTAAAATTGCACACAAGAACGAAATTCACGGTTTCGCAAACCAAAACGCCATATTACTTTTGGTGACTACTAACGCCGCAGTGGAAATAAAGTTAGCTAAATTTGGATTACTTGGCCACTAGTATTATATTATCTGTGACTTGGCCGAGTCTTGGTCAGAGATCTTCAAAGGGCTGACTTTCAATACGCATAGTTGTTAAACGTTCAATGAGTCTAGTTCAATTACTTATCGGCTTAGGCATCCTCCAATTGGATTGGCGTTTGATGGACGGCCAATTAGCTGGCTAATTTAACCGGATGGCTGCGACACTTACGAAGTACAATATAGAAAAAAGACAACATGAGTAAAATTGCTTACAAAGGTACTCAAAGGTAGCATTGTGATAAATATAAAGAACAATGGCAGGTGCCCATACATTTTTTTAGCTGAGATTAAATTCCTACGTCTTTAAATGAAAAATATCTGGTTTAACTCAGGGTGATGTTCTGAATTAGTTTGTGCAAGAATTTTTGTTCGAGAATGTCGAGAATAATAGATATTCAGTCATAAACTTTTGTAGGTTATGTCTGGGTATCTTTTAATAATGTGTTTAATAGGTAGGTAATATTATTCAATTTCGTGGAAGTAAAAGGGGAATATCGCATTAGCATTTCCTTTACCTAGTTATTTCAGCATGAAATGTATAATATACTCTTTGGAAAGAGTATATTTATTTAAACTAAGCGACTTTGTCGTTTATCAAAAGGTCGTCGTCCTCGTCAACAACCAAGCTATATTTTTTAAACTTGGATACTAGTCTTTTTGCCAATCAGTAATTAAAAGTAATTCATTTATTTCTACTACACTACAATATTCTTACCTACCTGTACTGTATTGTTAACTCATTTACTGCAATAAATACATTAATTATATTATTAATTAATATAGTTACTACTTGTCACTTATTATAAAATATATAATGGCAACACTAAGCTAAAGAAATTAACAAAAAAATCAAATGACTTTTTATTTATTATGATTTTTTTTTATCCGTTTTGAACGAGCCCAATAATATATTTAAAAAATGTCGACAATTAATAGAAAGTCTTTCGTATATAACTCACTTTCAGACGCTCAAATTCAAGTCAGCTAAAATCTCGCCATTGTTCTTTTCAATAATTCAGCCTTTAAATATTGTATACCTATACGTCTTTGATTTGATTTGGCTTTCCTCATGGAGGCCCTGTCAAAGAGGGCGAAAATAGCTTCTCTATTGAAATACGTCCGATATCTTTACTCAATTAAGCCGTTAAAGACATCTTTATTCAATTAGATCGGGATATTGATTCCTTTGTCAGTCAACAGATGAAAGAACGTTATTGCAAAAGGTTTCTTTTATATAAAAGCTTTGGCTTCTTGCTTTGCTTGGGAAACATAATGTTATTATAAATCATTCGTGTGTCTCCCATGTAAGTGCGTCCGGTGTATCCGTCCCACTGAACTAAGACTTAATAAATATTTTTGCGATCCAACACGACAGATTGAGATTAAACTGAAAAGAAAAATAAGCAAAGAAGTTTTGTAACTTTAAATTTTAGCAAACTTTGGTAAGGAAATAAATATTAATAAAATAAAACATAACTAATTAGCAAATAGCAAAACTCTTTTTTGTTGCTAGTAACAAAGTTCGCATAGATTATTGATCTCTAGATTATTTAAACCACCTATTGACGTCTGGAAGGAACTTTTATCCGAATGGCAAAGTAGGTGGGATAGTTCCATCAAGGGCCGACACCTCCACCAATTCTTTCCATCTGTTTGCGTGCGGCTGGCCAGCACGTGGCTGGAGGATCACTGTGTTGCCAATTTCTCACAGGGCATGGCAACTTTAAAAGTAAACGATTTTCCTTTAAGATCGTTGCCTCGCTTTTATGTCAGTGTTCTATATCTGACTACGAATATGTACAGTCTGCACATCATACCTTATGGGAGTGTATTCTTTGGCAGAATGAACGCAATATTATGTCGAATAATGTACAGACTGCATCATAAGTTGTTTACTATACGGACCTTGTGGAAACTAGAACAAATTTCCGTGCGTTCAAACGTTTTTGCCATACCTATTATTGGAATCAAATATAACAGCTCACTATGTTAGGACCCATTAATATTAGTCTTAATTTTTATCCGTGGGCTTATCCCAGTTATAAACGACCCTTTGTGCCTATTGGCCTTGTTCGTTCTGTCTCCTGCTTGATATGGAGGGAAGTGGAAATTTATATTTTTTCCTACGCCTCCGTTATTCTTTTCTGATTAATTTAGTTGCGGGATCCAAGACAGGTAAATTCATTCTCCGGGACTTCGTCGAGCTTCATTGCTTAGGCACTTTTCTGTTGGTCGCCACTGTTGATTCTGGCTTTCAGAAGTTGCAGTGGTTAGGAAATAGTGCGGTGGGATTGTCCACAAAAAAAAGGCTTATTAATGTACCTGCAACCAAACCTTTGGTAACTGTTAACTAAAAATGTATTTCTTACAGTGTAGCTTTTTAAACAATGTACATAGATGTCTCAATGTTGAAACGTGGCAGACGTATTCAGATATAAAAAAACTTAAATATTTTATTTCTTTCAAGTTCGTAATCTAACAAAGTTTGTGAAAACAAGAACAAAATAATAAAGTAGGTATATGTTGTAATATTATAAAGGGTAAGTAGTTACGACAACTCTATTCTATCTTTTACGATTTTGTTTGCTGAAAGACAAATGAAAATGATAATAATATCGCCCTGAAAGTGTCCCACTTCAGAGTCTTTGATCATCGCGCTTGCTCCAAGAGTGTTGCCGATTTTAGACCATTGGTAAAAACTTTCCATAAGATGTTTTTACAATCATAAATAACACCACATATTCATATTCATATTTATTTATTTGCACATACAGGTTCAGACACGCATTGTGCCACGTATTGTGGCGTGCAAATATGATGATTATTCAATTCAATCCAATTCAGTTCATATTATGATTATCAATAATTAATTTCAGCCAATATCATTAAATTAAAAACGTCAACAGACAGCAAATAAAAAAAAACAATTCATGTCAAAATAAATTCTACAGTCAGAAAAGCATAAATATTATATAATTAGTGTAGAATGTCATGAATTCAAATAAGAATTATATATAACAATTTATAAGATAATATCAAAAATATTTATGTAGTACATAATGGCAGAATTTATCTGTTAAAAACGTGCACGCTTGTATACTATTTCCCCAAATTCAAATTCAAATTTCAAATTCAAATTATTTATTTGTAAAAACATTGGTACAACATAATAAGATCTTATTCTAATGTCAGGATCGCTATGTTTAACCTAATAGGCATACAAATTTTGGAAACATAAATCTAATTTTAAAATATACATTTTTATGCATTGTATTATTTAAATTATTATTAAAATTAAATTAGATACCAATAATCATTAAATCGAATTGAGCATAAATCAATCGGACACTTGACTCATACAACGACATACCCAACTATTATTTATTTGAACTGTCTTTTAAGAATACACCAATGGAATAGCGTACTATTCCATTTAACCATAAAATCTGTTAGCATTCTTTTGAATTTGTTAATATCATTCTCAGCTCTTATAGTCATAGGTATCTTATTATAAATTTTTGGAGCCATTCCCAGAAAGCTTTTTGCGTATAATGCTGTTTTATAACGTGAATTTTGTCTCGGTGACGTTTACTAGTCAGGGTTTCAAATAAATTGAAGTGTTTTTTAACGAACATTACTATTTCAAATGCATATAAGGAAATGTCATTATTTTTTGCTCAATAAAGTGTGGCCTACAACTATCAGTAGCTTTTATTTGGCATACTGCTCTTAAACACTTTGTTTGCGCCTTAAACAGCTCTCCCTATCTGATGAATTTCCCCAAAAAATTATGCCGTAACGCAATGTAGAAGACACGTATGCATGATATGCAGTTTGTACGGCTTCACGACTTGCTATTTTACTGAGATTATGTAGAGCGTACTGAAACTGATTTAGTTTTTTTATTATATGTTCAATATGTTTACACCAATTCATATTCTCGTCTATAAAGAGCCCTAGGAACTTTGTGTGCTTTGATTCTTCTATAGTTTTGTCAGCGTATTTAATGTTAAGTTTATCTTGATTGATTCTTTGTTTGAATGACATAGCATAGGTTTTATCTAAATTTACATTAAGATTGTTATTATTTAACCATGTTATTAACCTGTTCAGATTTAGATTTATATCCATTTCATAGCTATGTGATGCCATATTTTTAACCCTCGCCGGAAAAAGAGGGGTGTTATAAGTTTCACATTTGTGTATCTGTGTATCTGTGTGTCTGTCTGTGGCATCATAGCGCCTAAACGGATGAACCGATTTAGATTTAGTTTTTTTTGTTTGAAAGGTAATTTTGTCGAGAGTGTTCTTAGCTATGTTTGAATAAAATCGGTTCAGCCGTTCAAAAGTTATGGGCGTTTTACTGTTTGAATCGGGGTGTTTTCGCAAGATAAATGTGTCGGGGGTTTTTTAAATTTTGAAATTTTACTTGTGTACTGTGAAAATAACTGTACTATCATCTGCAAACAGGGTCATGGGATGTTGAATAACTCTCGGCATGTCGTTTATGTATACGAGGAACAATAACGGACCGAGGACGCTACCCTGGGGTACACCAAAGTTCGTTTTTCTTGGTTTCGATTGGTACGTTAGTTCTAATTTTGTCTTCTGGCAAATATGGCCAAAGAATTAGTAAGAACAGCACCTATTGTATACCTAGTGCACCCAATTGTTTATTAGCATCAAAATTTACAAAAACAAATGAAATCCTGACTCCTGAGCTTGGTAACAGCACCTGCGTTTCTGGGGACTAATGAAACAAAACCGGCTAAGTGCGAGTCAGACTCGCACACGAAGGATTTCGTAACTAACATTATCGCAAAAATGCCAAAAAATATCGTGTCAGAAGGGAAGAGGAAGTCTTTAACATAATAGATAGTGTGTAAGATGATACGGCTAAAAAGAAGCTGTTTTTTATTATACATTGGCTCGCGCTTGACCACTATCTCACCTGATGATAAGCGATGATGTGGTCGACGATGTAGCACGCTTGCCTAGCATTAATGTGGGATATGATTATTGCGATGATGGCGAAAAGAGATAAATTATATGGAGAAAGTGGACTTGCTGCGCCAACCACAAATCATTTGAGATAAGGGGATATGAGGCAAATAACAACGCTGTTGGCGTGGCTGAATTCTGGTCAAAATATATTTAATTTTGGAATCATCGATACGAAGAAGAAGAAGAAGGGCTATAGACAAGTGTCATTCGATGTCAGCGATGGGGATGGTCGAAATGTCGAAATCGATCCAAGCCTTAGATGTAGAGGCGTTTCTCGTGTTATCGCCGAGAATATGGATACGTCGATCACGCTCGCATGGAGTGTTTAACTTATAAATATGACACGTCGGTCTTAGCAAGCGCTATTAATAATAATACAGATGATTAAACTCTGTTGAAACTATGTAAAAGGAATTGATCACGTGACATTTCGATAGCGTTTGACATTCCCATTTTTTTTTTGACATTTTTCTAATCGCTTTCGCCACATTTTCGATGGTAGAATGTCACTTGTCTAATGTACGATTTCCACCAACCGGGCGACGCAGGATCGCAGCGCAGCGCGTCGCAGCGGATGCGCGAGCATGTGCCAGTAGCCGACCGCGTCCGCCCGACCGCTACAATCTGCTGGAACCCGGGCGCATGCGCGCGCGTACTCGCGCATCCACTAGCATGCTCTCAGCGACTAGTGATGCTTTCGTGTCGCAGTTTTTTTTTTTTCAAATATTCAATTATGCTTTTCATCTGTATCCATATTAATTTTGCACGAAAAACACTATTGTTTTTCAAATCAATAAATCACGTCAATCACAGTTCAACGCACGACTTGATTGATTCAACTTGCCGGCCGGCGACAAAAAGCGAGCGCGCGCGGCGGCGGCCGAGCGGACGCGACGACAGCCGAGCGCCGCCGTCCACGTACGCGAGGAGCCGACTGGATGACGCGGCATATGCGCGGATCCAACCGAGTTCCAAGCAGTATAAATTCCATGCAAACATGAAACTTAACTATTGTATAGAAGTCTGAAATTCCTTTTGACAGTGTGAAATGCGCTGCGCTGCGCTCCTGCGTCGTCCGGTTGGTGGAAATCGTACATAAGGCCTGCAGCCTAATGAAAGAGTATGAACAATAAACCAATCACATGCGAAATGAAAGACGCGATGTGGATTTCCGTCTAAGTGGTTGGTCGTTAGTTCATACTCTTTCGAACCTATTGCCTTCCAGAATTCGGTAGTTGACAAAAAATATAATTTAGTCCGTCAGTTAGACTAGCTAAAAATATTGGACACGTAATTTTACTACTGCCACGTAAACAAAAAAATACGAAGATACAGTGCGTTGAAATATCGAGTGATGTCACAAGCCCCCACTCCTGAACTTTGATTCGCTTTATCTTTGTTAATTTTTAGGGTTCCGTACCTTGAAAGGAAAAAACGGAACCTTTATAGGACCACTTTGTTGTCCGTCCGTCCGTCCGTCTGTCTGTCTGTCAAGACACTTTTTATCAGGAATGCGTAGAGGTATAAATACTCAAGTGTACTGTCCCTTAAAGCTGTGAAAAAATCAAACTGCTGAGCCAACGCAGTCAAAAGATACAGCCGTTTATGCCGAAATTTCCGCAAATTTTCGACTCTCGGAAGGGAATCAAAACCTACAGGGTACTTCCCGTGAACTCAGAATCTTGAAATTTGGTACGAAGCAACGTCTTATAGCAAAGATAAAGGAATAATAGCGAAAACCGAAAATTTAAAGTTACATCATATAATAAAAATATTTTAATAATTTTAAACTTGCTACCCCTTTCCTCATGAACGCGTAGAGGTATTAAATTGAAATCATATCAAATACTCAGGTCTATAATACCTTTAAGCTGAGGTTTGTAGTTGTAGGTGCGCGAGCACTTGGCCGGCTTATTTATTTATTTGTTAAAGCAAATAATACGGGTCCAATATTATTTGATAATCTCACTGACGGACTAAATAGAATAATCATTTTTCTATCCAGGAAACATCACTAGTAGGCTGCAGGTACATGAAAATTATGAACCATATGTTTTGTCTTTCGGTAATAGTTCTATACATTATGCACACGTATAGTCGATTTTATATTTAGCTTTATTACAGCGAACAAAAAGTCTTAATTGGGTCGTACATCGTAACATGAATTCTTGGCATCAATTCGAATTGCGGTAGGTTAAATGATGCGCTTTTAATCGTCGTGTTTTAGTATCAGAACTTTAATAGAAACAATAGATGTATAGAACACTAGGTTTTGTCGCGGTTTCACTTACGTGACCTATGCCACAAGAATCTAGACTTTTTTCGAGATAAAAGCGTAAACTTTTCACTCTCTGATATAGTTTAGCTTTCTGTTTATTTTTATTTTTAGGGTTCCGTACCAGAAGGACCCAAACGAAGCCCTATTGCTGTCACTGACGTGTCCATCTGTCTGTCCATTTTCTGACACACAATTTGGTTTCGAACTTGAAATTTGGTGAAATTTTTTATTATTACGTATATTTTACTAAAAATACCAACATATTGATAAATTAGTTTTTTTATTTGCTACGGATCCCTAAATGTACGAAGTCCAATACGCACTTGACCGGTTTTTTATTATTGATAGGCTCGCGCTTGACCACTAGGTATATCAACTGATGGAAGGCGATGATGTGGTTGACGGTGTAATACGCTTGCCTAGAAGAAACCTATTCACTCTTGACTTAAAGACCCCGAGGTTCTAGCTATCGAGAAACACAGAGACCGGCAGGGAATTCCATTCCTTAGCTGTATGCATAATTAAAGAATTTCCAAAATGTTTAGTGCGTATGGGTGGGATATGCCCACGATGGCACATCGCCGTACGTCTTGTAGTCCGATGATGAAACGGGCTAGGTTGAATTAAATCATGCAATTTCATCGCACATTCCGCGAAATGCAACCGATAAAATACCGACATGCTGGCAACTCGGTTCAAGGGTCTTCGATTTGACCAGTGTCTCATTGCTGATGTGCATCGTGGCCCTTTTTTCGTTCGACTCTAGTGCATCAAGCTGGTATTTGGCAGATCCGTTAGTATTTTTTAGGGTTCCGTACCTAAAGGGTAAAAACGGGACCCTATTACTAAGACTCCGCTGACCGTCTGTCTGTCTTTCTGTCTGTCACCAGGCTGTATCTCATGAACCGTGATAGCTAGACAGTTGAGATTTTCACAGATGATGTATTTGTGTTGCCGTTATAACAAAAAATACTAAGAACAGAGTAAAATTAATATTTAAGTGGGGCATCCATACAACAAACGTGATTTATTTGCCGTTTTTTGAGATAATGGTACGGAACCCTACGTGCACGAGTCTGACTCGCACTTGGCCGGTATTTTTATTCGTAACTGGTTCAGTCAGTACCTACCTACTTCCAGATATCACCTCTTACAAATATAAAAAAAAAAATACTGTACTATAAAATATACTAGCGACCCGCCCTGGCTTCGCACGTGACAAATTATATGCCTAGAGGTCTTTCACAAATTGGTTCTTATGTGTGGTCTGTTGACTCATAAAGATTTGCTTCATGTTTTATTTAATTCATAACTAAATGTCAAACTGCGATTCCACAATACCGCTATTTAATAAATTCTTATTTAATGTTTTAACGTTCTATAGAGAAGCTGACATTTCATTTCTTGAATTGAATTTTGAGTTACCCATTCATGTATTCATACATGAATGGGTAACTTTAAAATTGGTTTCAAATTTTAAAACTTATTTCACGTTCCGTTAAGTGCACTGGGTTGCACATCAGTGGAAGTAAGAAAGGTTTTTTCTTTGCCATTTTTGTTTTATAGTATAAACCTGCCAAACTGCGTGACAGTTTGTCAGCAGGATAAGCGCTCGTCTTAAGAACATTTGGTATTAACTATAAACATCTAAGTAGGTAGATACAACTATAAATAGACGGTAAGACTGTTATCAGTACAGCCATAGATAAATATATGCCTACTATTACAGCAGCGCGGGCTGCTGTCGGCACACACACCGGTGACGGCTCGCGTCGCGCATGCTGTTTCAGAATACAATACAGCAAAATGCTTCAAGGCACTACGCTAAGTGCAGTGGTGGTCTAGTGACAACGGCCGCGTCTTATAAGGTATAGGTCGTGGCTTCAAACCAAGGCAGGCGCTTTACTTTGTGTAAATTATTTCACCACCACTGCTCTCAAAACGGTGAAAGAAAACATCGTGAGGAAACCGGAATGTCCTAGAAACAAAAATTTGAATACATATAACCACTAACCCGCATTGGGCCTGCAATGTGGATTACAGCCCTCTCAGAGACGAGGCCTGTATCCCAGCAGTAGGAACGTTAAAAAGGCTGATGGTGATGATGATGATGATGATGACTACGCTAGGCCAGCTCAGATGCTCTAGACGTCTAAACAAGTTACATTATGTCAACGAAAGCGTCACCATAGTGATTAGAAAAAAGGTGATAAATGTATGACATTACCATAGCAATATCGAAATGTCACATGACCAATCCCTGACATTTTGGCATTCTGATAATTGCCTTAGATTGACATTTTGTCCAGACACTTATTCTATTTGAACAAGTAAAATTTCAAAATTTAAAAACCCCCGACACATTTATCTTGCGAAAACACCCCGATTCAAACAGTAAAACGCCCATAACTTTTGTACGGCTGAACCGATTTTATTCAAACATAGCTAGGAACACTATCGCCAAATTCACCTTTCAAACAAAAAATATTAAATCAAAATCGGTTCGTCCGTTTAGGTGCTATGATGCCACAGACAGATACACAGATACACAGACACACAGATACACAGCAACACACGTGAAACTTATAACACCCCTCTTTTTCCGGCGGGGGTTAAAAAGAGAAGATACTTGTATTTCTTCTTGTCAATTCTCTCATTGTGTATTAGGCATTGAATTAATAAATTATTAATATTATTACTTCTTAGGCTCTATTCAATTTGTTTTTGCATTTTCTTGTATCATCATCATATCTGCTGAAAGGCGTCCACTGCTGGACATAGGCCTACCCCAAAGTGTTGCCACCGTCTTGCATCCAGCAGGTCCCCACAACCTCCACCAGGTCATCGGTCCACCTAGTGGGAGGCCTTCCAACGCAAATTCTTCCCGTTCGCGGTCGCCACTCCAGAAATTTTCAGCCCCATCATTAATCCGTTCTGCGAGCACTGCCACTTAAGTTTGGCAATTCTTCGGGCTATTTCGGTAACCCTAGTTCTACTGTGGATCTCTACATTTTTGATTCGGTCACGCAAGGAAACTCCGAGCATAGCCCTCCATTCTGTATAGTGGCTTGTTTATTTATAATTTTTCCCTGAAGTAAAACCGTGGGAATACCGCTGCTCGTTTCCTGAAATACAGATAACCTTTCTAGGTCAATGTTACATTCATATTATGAGTCACGCGCCATTTAACTTTTGATTGTGAACACGTTATTTAACAACTTACTGTAGAAGTCTATTCCTGTGATATATTGTGTGCTGTAACTAAGCATTGAGGTAGAAAACGAGAGTTTTTGATGAATTCTCGTATAGAGTTTGATTTAGCCTTGAAGAAGCGAAATCACGGTTACTGGCTATTATAAAATAAAATTTCAACAATTTTATTTTCTTACTAGGCCTTTTACTGTAAGGATGGTGACGAAGCCATCATCTATAGTGGCTTGGAAAAGTGTTAAAACCCGGCCAAGTACGAGCCTGACTCGCGCATGGGTGGTTCCGTATAAACAGCTACATTCACAAAAATAAACAGGTATAACTAACGTTCATAAACAATGAAAGCACCGAAAATTGCTCTAACGAAGGGACTAAATTAAAATTAATATTTGTTTCGGGATATTTACCATTTTCACTTTATCCAAAAGCAATCATTTAGCTGGCTTTAACAAACATTTGCTACTTAAAGCTTAACTTTTCAGAAACGGATCGCAGAATCGAAAAAAATGCTTTTGACAGACCCGTAATATTTTTGAATGACCTATCCAACGATACCCCACACCGTGGGATATACGAGAAAAAAACATTCCTACATTACGTGTATTCGAGGCACGATATTTTTTACTATTTGTCGGCGTGATTAATATGTATATCCATGCCAAATTATAGCATTCTAGTACTAAGTCTCTGAGCTAAGCTGCGGACGGACGGACATGGCGAAACTATAAGGGTTCCTTGTTGACTACGGAACCCTAAAACATGTAACCTAAACAATTATTTGAGTCTCCATAGAAATCTTACCAAAGGGATAACTTACGGGGCATGTATGTAGGTTACTGTGCCACACAATTTGACACAATTCAACAATAATATAGTGCGTCACCATGAGCCTTATAATTGTGTTTGTAAACATAACCGTGACGCCTGTCAGAAACTATAGAGCTGTTTGTTCAATTATTGTTCTTGACAATGTTATGATCTTAAGGGGGTCTAAGTAACCCCAACCCCATAAGATGTATCCTTATCTCAGATGAAAAGAAAATACAGAGTGTAACAGAAACAAAGCCATTCTTGAAAAGTGTTCATAATACTGTGGGACCAACCCTGAAATTTTGAAAAAAAAGGGCCCCATACTTGTTTGCTTAACTCGGCAAAATGTAACGGAAAACAGATTTTGTTTTTTTTTAAAGAGAAATCAAAGAATAAACCGCCCAAGTGCGAGTCGTACTCGCACACGAAGGGTTCCGTGCCATATAAAATCACGTTGGTTGTATGGGAGCCCCACTTAAATATTAATTTTACTCTGTTTTTAGTATTTGTTGTTATATATATAGCGGCAACAGAAATGCATCATCTGTGAAAATTTCATCTGTCTAGCTATCACAGTTCATGAGATACAGCCTGGTGACAGTCGGACAGACATACAGACAGATGGACCGTGAAGTCTTATTAATAGGGTCCCGTTTTTACCCTTTTGGTACGGAACCCTGAAAAATGGTCTTTAAAAAACTGACCAGCGTTAAAAAGGGCGGGCAAACAAAACTCAAACAACAATAAACTACATTGAAATAAAATACGCAAATAAATCAGTTTTATTTATATTCAAGCTTTTATCGCTCGATAGACCGTTACTATGAAAACCATGTTATTCTATAAAGCTTGTTATTCGCGTTCCGATGTTGGTACATCAGAATGTATATTTTTCTGTACATAATAATTTATTTAACAGGAGCTAGCTCCTGCCCGCAGCTCCGCCGCATGCATGTCGGCAATTATCCCAGAGGAATACCTGGAATAAAAAGTCCTAATTCACGACATGAACTACCCATGTGCCAAGTTTCATCTTAATCCCTCCAGCCGTTAAGGATGCCCTAGTTGGCGGCATGAACTATTTTGTGGGCGGGGTTAAAATGCATACTATCTCATCCGACAACACTTGCGAAAGGGATATATTCTGTGATGAGTATGAGTATGAGTATAAACTGACCTTTGGGAATATGGATATCTTGAAAACTACTGAATGTATCTGTTCAAAATAAAATTATTTGCAAAAAAAAAAAAACTATTTTTGAACTACTAATCTATCCTTGTATGATGGTGATTCTTTTCCAATTTTCCTTCTTCTAATGGTATTTATTTCCACCCAAAGATGCGTTCAAATTAGTATTGAAAAAGGAACTATCGACGCTCATAACTTTCAAATATAGATTTATTTATTTTTTAAATTCATTTTGAACGTACACCGTCAAACAGTGGAGCGGCATACGAAGTTTGTATGGAAAAAATACCGACCAGGGCACCCTTAAGACGTGAAAAGGTAACAAACCTATAGCCAGATAGTATATACTGAAGTATGGATGGCGTCTCTAGTCGTTGCCGGCATAGGATTCCGTGCTCTGCGCATATTAATTTTTGTACTATCTGCCTAATCTTTTCCAAACTACGAGTATATGAGTTCGGCTTCCAGTATAATAAGATGCAGTTGGATACCAGTATTATACGGGATATTATAAATTGCATATCAAATAAATAATCGCCTATCAATACATACTCATCATTTATATTCTTATTTACATCTAATAACTTACTTCACTACAAATAAACTAAATGTTTAACAAAACTCAAACTGCAGATAAAACGAAATTATACATCAATATAACATTACTTTTTCCTCATAATGCAATACTGTTAAATTTATTTTTGTACAAAAATACTACATACATAGCATACATACTAATTGCACAGCAAATTTTCCATATTTCATGGTCTATTTTAGTTAATCTACGAATAAATTATGGTCAAAGAATCAGTCCAAGAGCGAGCGAAGCGAGCTCGGGAACTTATGTAATTCGCTTGTCAAAAAACGGAGTAAAATTACGATCACTGATCGTAATTTGAGCTGTTCATTTAGCATTATCGACACTGAAAATCCACTGAAATCTAGAAATATGCCTTTTTATGCCATATTGAGCTGTAAAGACTGTATAGAAAAAATTGGCCGAGGCATTGGAAATGTTTTCTTTCATTGGTAAGTAAATTTGTTTTTAAATTGTGTATGAAAAAGTGGCACGCTTGGTTTTAATACAGATAGAGGGACTTGCGTTATCTAGTTAGATTTATGTCTGTGGATTTCAGGCTTCTGACTACCGCCTACGACTGTTAAAGACAAATGACAACCAACAACTTAACGTGCTTTCTTAGGCACGGATGATTCTTGTTATGTAATGAATTTATAACCATCCACGGACCGACCTCAGCAAGTGTGGCTTTACTTCAAAGCGGTACCCATGCGTCTGTTATTATGTATAGCCACGTGCTCTGTGCATAAAATAACACTTTGATTGAAGCTTTGCAGCCTTGTTGTGCAATGTTAAAAATTTGTTTATTGTTTAATGGCGTGTGTGGCGCGCCTAAATGTGTGCAAAGATTTATAGTTGTCTTAAAATAAAATGATTGATGTTCAAAATATTTACGTGTTTGATATTGAACTGCGGGCGGAAAATACTCAGAATATTATGAACTATCAATAAAATATATAGCCTTTCACAGTACTCTCCTATCTTTTTGGCCAGCTTGAACCTAGGCTAGGCTTTTCGATGATGCGCATGGCGTGGCATGAAGCAATGCTGTTTTAGTATGTGATTTACTACTGCGCAACCAACTTCAGACCGGCCACCGGGACTATTGTACAGTTTTAAAGCGTTTTCTCTACCCCAATCTAACCAATATTTTCTGCAATTGTTCCACTGTACTGTAGAGACAAGTGTAATTGACTCATGAGTCATGACGCCTGCAGCTAAAAATTTGTTTAGAAACTTTAAAACATTAAAGTTATTTTGTTATACCCACTCATGGTGTTTAGTAGTATAGAAATTTTATCAATAATATAGGGTTGTGCGGTGTGCCACGTACAATTTTGAGCATTGTGTTCATTGTGACACTGAGGCAAAGTAGACCATGGTCTGATTCGCAATTTGAATTGGTCGTTTAAGGTGAACGCGCACTTGTCCGCGCCGCACGCATTGTATCCACTTCTGTATATCTTGAACTATATTTTCATAAGAATACGGATCATGTTTCCGCGCCGCCCGCATCGCCCGCCGAATCTTATGACGTCTTCCGCACGCGCTGGTGGAATCAGTATACCTACAGCATTTTGCTGAAATGCGGGCCGTGCGGCGCGGATAAGTGCGCGAGTCTGCGTACGATTTCATATAAAGATTTATAAAATGCGATGACTGCGGCGCGTGCGGCTCCTGCGGCGCGGATAGGTGCGCATCCACCTTTACTTTGAAGAAGAACTGGCAAGAAACTCCATGGAACTCGATTCTCGGCTCGGCAATTCTCATTCAACTGCTACCAGCCAACCTGCAAAGATCATCACTCCAAGGATAGGCCCTGAGAGCATCCTTAATCCTTACGTTGTATTTGCGTATTCCAAAACTATTATACATGGTGGACATCTAACCCATACCCACCCACTGAACGTTTTGGGAAGACTTTCATTGTGCAGCTAAGGAGTGAAATTGCCTGCCGAAATCTGTGTTTCCAGATAGCACAATCTAAGGGTATTTAAGTCAAGAGTGAATAGGATACTTCTATGCAAGCGTGTTTAACCGTCAACCACATCATCGGTTTTTCACCAGGTGAGATAGTGGTCAAACGCGGGCCTATCTACACTTTTATACTAATCATATTATAAAGAGGAAAGATTTGTATTTTTGTATGTCACGAATAAACTTAAAAACTACTCGACCGATTTCAAAAATTCTTTCACCGTTGGGAAGCTGCACTATTCCCGGGATTGACATAGGTTTTTTCACCCTGTATTCTTACGGGAACGGGAACTACGCGGGTGAAACCGTGAGGCGTCCGCTAGCCTTTAAAAAAACTTTTTTTTTATAAATTTTACATTTTGTTGTGGTCGTAAAAATTATTTACGTAGTGACTAGCCTACATATTGGCATACATTCGGCTTCCGTCCGTTCCATGTTTGTGACGTTTTTATGCGTTTGGATACACTATCAAGAGTTTTATAGTTGCGGCCAGTTTTGACCGCTTATTGAGTAACGTGGTCTGAGAAAATTGTGCTTTGAAGTTTGTTGAATTTGTGGTTTTGTAATCATCATTTTTATAGTGAGTAAATCAGCGATCTATAGGATTTACGTTAGTGTCGTAAGAATTGAATCATGCATATTGTCTTTGTCTTATGCGCAGTCAAATTAAAAACAAATATTATGTTATCAAAAATCATTCTAAATGTATATTTCTGAAATAATGTGAGTATTTATCATAAGGTGTTTCTCCTGAGATGTTAAACACTTTTTTAGGGTTCCGTGGTCAACAAGAATCCTTTATGGTTTTGCGAAGTCCGTCTGTCCGTCCGTCCGTCCGCAGCTTAGCTCTTAGACTCTCAGTACTAAACAGCTACAATTTGGAATAGATATACATATTAATCACGCCGACAAAATAGTAAAATAAAATCATGAAAAAAAATATAAATCCTTTTGTACACGTAAAGTAGGGCTTTTTTTTTCATCTATTCCATATTGTGGGGCATCGTTGGATAGGCCATTAAGAATATTATGGGTCTTTAAAACCATTTTTCAAGCCAGGGATCCAGTTTGCGTAAAATTAAGCTTTACATTGCTAATTTTTGTTAGTGTCAAGTGTCTCCCCTCTTCCAACTAAATGGTAGCTTATGAATATGTGAAAAAATTCGTGGCGTATATAGTATGTAAATAAAAGGCAAACTATCACAGCTAAGTAGGCTTTACAAATTTACGAGTAGGTAATAGTCGACCAACTTATAAAAATGTACTTGGATAAGTAAACATTTTGAATATTGATGTATGGGGCCAGCAGTTTTCGAACGGCAAGGTTATCTTTGTACCTTCGTTAGAACAATGTTGGGTGCTTTCATTGTATGAGAACGTTAGTAATGTTACCTTATTTTGGTGAATGTACCTGTTTATACGGAACCCTCTGTGCAAGAGTCAGACTCGCACTTTACCGTTTTTTTTCTTTAAACGTGATTAAACCATCTAAACATGTCACTACTTCTTTATTCTATCTTCTTCGGTGATTAAATGCTGAAGCTGAAGAGTTTTTTTGTTTGTTTGTTTGTTTTAACGCGCTAATCTCAGAAACTACTAATTAACTAAATAATTATTTTTGTGTTGGATAGTCCATTTATCGAGGAAGGTTATACGCTATATAACATCACGCTACGACCAATAGGAGCGGAGCATAAATGAAAACGATGTTGCAAAAACGGGAAAAGATATTCCATTTTGAGGGCTTCCGTTGCGTGCGCTGCGTAAACGGTTAAATTTACGCAACAATCATGTATGTAGTTTAGGTAGGGTAGGTAGGTAGCCAGTTTACGGTAGCGAAGCCGCGTGGGAAAGCTAGTGATAGATAAGTTTTTAACACAACATTAAAGAAAACACCAAGATTCGATCATTAATATAAATAAATCTTCCATCACTCTCAACATTTACTAAAAGTTAATATAACAAGAGCCACAGATTTAAATGCATAAACAACATCCAACGGCATACGAGCTCACCCCACTAGGTCAACGAGTCGATCTTCAAATGTTTTGATTGAATTGCACCGACCGCTGATCTCTCGGGATCTGCCATTCAAAAATGATCTTTATTAACTAAATAAATATATTGGTGAATCAAATTGTCTAGTTCGAGAGTATAAACATGTTGTTTTGACATAATAACTGCTAATTTTGAAGTGGGGTAAACATATGCTCTGTTATAAATGTCTTGGATAAGTGTTTTGTTAAAAATTTGTAAAAACTGGCCAATTGCGAGTCGGACTCGCGCACGAAGGGTTCCGCACTATCGCATAAAACGGCAAAAAAACACGTTTGTTGTACGGGAGCCCCACTAAAATATTTATTTTATTCTGTTTTTAGTATTTGTTGTTATAGCGGCAACAGAAATACATCATCTGTGAAAATTTCAACTGTCTTGCTACCACGGTTCTACAGCCTGGTGACAGACAGACATATAGACAGACGGATCATGGAGTCTTCGTAATAGGGTCCCGTTGGTGGAAGCGCCAAAGGCTATATAGCTTTCATAAACGGTTAGTGGATTGTTTCAAGTATTCCGCTAATAGGCCAGAAGGGGTGCAGATCTCTGCCGCTCTTTATACTGCACTCGATGCTCCTTCTGTGAATGAAAAGAGAATCATCTTTACTCAAAAGTGACATTGAGTGGTTTTGAGGTTGCACTAATCGAAAATTCTTACATAAAACGTAATCTGGCGATTACTCCACTGTTTGATGGTGTACGTTTAAAATAAAAAAAAAATATCAATTTTTCTCATCGTTATCTAGCCCTGTTGGAAACAAAAAAGTTAAAACATAATATATTTACAAGTTGAAAAATTGCGTCGAAAGTTCCATATTTCAACACTAATTTTGACGCATCTTTGGGTAGAAATAAATACCATACGAAAGAAGAACGAAAATTGCAAAACAGTAACCATACATATCCCAGATTAGTAGTTCAACAATGGAAATAATTTTATTTTGAAAATATACATTGTATTTAGTAATTTTTTCGTGATATGCATACTCCCAATGGTCTGTTTATAAAATTTCGTTTTCGTCCTAAATCATCATCCATTTCGCTACAAATTTGCATAAGTGCTAATTCGTAACAACCTTAATACTGAATCGAAAGCCCTTAGCTGATATTCATCTTCTTTTTACCCGACTGCCGAAGGAGAGTAATGTGTTTATCAGTCTATGTATGTTTGTTCCTATATGGAATGCCAGAGACCAAACGCATTGGCCGATTTTGATGATTCGTACGTCAGTCGATTCGTATTAACCCTGCGAGTGTCACTGGCTACAAAAATTGGACAATAGAAAAATGGTGGATTTTGGGCGCCATATTGTGGGGGCCTACATTTTTTTTCTGCCACACTCATCGTAAGGGGTATCAAAATAAAGGGTTTTAAGAGGTGATTTCAAAAATATAGAATACTTGTATGTTTAACCGTATAGTTCGGACGGGGTACACTTTGGGGCGCGACAAGCGTACCTCCGCTGGCTCAGCCGCGGTTCATTTTGGACCCCAGATTTACGTCATACGACATCCCAATTAATAACGTAATTATTGATTATGATACCTAACGAAGCTTCTTTGGGGGCGTTGATTAAAACAGTTGGATAAAAAGCTTACATGTTAGCGCCAATATTTTTTTTAGATTAAGCGCGCAAGTTTATTAATTTACCTTTGTTAAATCCAAGTGTGTTAATGCGATAATCGCCATTTTGATGACAGACGTGGTCGAGGCTAAAAAACATAAAAAATGCATATTTGGGACACCCAAACTCCAGTGCAGGAGAGTGGTTTGCTCATCGTTATATTATTTAAAGAATTCATCAATATTTCAACATAAATATTTAGTGGTAATGAAGTTATTTGTTATCCAAAGTCGAAGTTTCGCGCCAATCGTGTTTGTTTACATTTTTATTTTACACAAAAATCACCTACCCACATGGAAAAATGATTACAAATATAACAATTATGTCTCTAAACTTAATAAACAATAAAAAAACGCCCAGATCTTTACGTAATTAACAAAAACCGGTCCAATAATACGTAAAATTCATCACCACTACTTTATTTATGTTCAAAACCTCCAATTCGTCAACGACATTATTTTTTTATTGTAATAGTGGTGTGCCAAAACGATTTTAGCAATCGATTTTTTTATACTATTAACTCAATTAATGAGCGATTATTCCAAATCAATTCTTAAAAATTATAATAAACAAGATTTAGGCATAAAATACAATAAGTACTTAAAATAATTACTCTTAATACTTTCTTAAATCTTAATAGATATTTGGACATTATTTGACTACAGGCAACTAAACAAATTCATCGATCCGTGGTGGATAGTTTCGCACCGAATTTTCTTTTCGATTCAAAATTTAAATTCGGAATGCGCTCGCTATTCAAAAATATTTTGTATAAAAGTAATAATGATTGAGCCTTTTAATGTTTGATAGTCTCAGAAGTCGACAGAGTGCCTAGTATATTTTTATGTAAGTATGAAACGCATGGTTTCGGGGAACGCATATTCGGTATATTGTAATGAGTGTCGTGGTGGTCTAGTGGCTAAAGGCCTCGCCTTGCCTGAGGTCATGGGTTCAAATCTGGGCAAGTACCAATGCGTCTTTTTCAAATTCCCTTAGGTACTTTCTGAGTATATCTTGGAGATCGTTAACCACGGTGAAAGAAAACATCATGAAGAAACCTGATCTTATAATCAGAAATCGCCAACACGCAATTGTGCAAGTGTGGTGATCAATGCTCGTGCTTTCTCTTTATGAGAAGAGGCCGCTGCCCTGTGGGATAGTTATAGGCTGGTATTATTAATATATATATTGAATAATGAGTTGAGTGATGATGATGGTTAGGTTTTGAATTCGGTCGAGTTTGTTGTAATGGTTGAATTAAGGTTGAATGAATATTTCAATAGACAATCGCAGCAGATAACGCGTTCTTGACAATTTGTCACATTAATTCTGCGATAATTTTGAGGTGAGAAACTCGGCCTTATAAGTATTATTTTTATTCGTTTTAAGAACATAAGTTTGGTTTCTATTAACATCTGCATTCCCCAAAAACAATTAATGACAAAAACCTTATGCGTATCTTCTTGCGTGACTCCAAGCGAGTTATGGCATGGTTATAGTTGTCAACCAACTAAGCTGAAAATCAAAATCCAAGATGTCGCCGACGGTAATTTGATTTTCATTATTGGGTAATTTTAATGGTTTCTCTGACAAAAGATGGTTAACTTTTCTTTTTTTGGGCATCATTGTCTTGGTTTCCGTGTAGTTAAATAACGAGTATTAACTTAAAACAAAATCCAAGATGGCGCCGACGAAAATTTGTTAACTTTTCGTCATAGTTGTCATTAACGAATACGGGCTTTAAAATTTAAATTATAAAAAAAATAAACAACCTGAAATAGCTGCCAACATGGATTTAGAATTTGCGGTAATAGCACCCCAGGAGAAATAGAAAATCCTTTAGAATATGTAAAGCTTTGAAAAAGCCGCCATCTTTAGTTTGTGAATTAAAAGAATGTACTAGCCCTTACTAGCACCTCGCCCGCGACTTCGCGTGATCCGTATTTTATCCTACAGATGACTTTTTAGTTCACCCCCTTAAAGGTTGAATTTCCAAAAATAACTTCTTAGTGCTCCCCTATATCATAAAAAGAAGTCCTGTACAACAAAATTCTTCAAAAATCATAAATACCCCATAAATTGTCTTTTAGGAGTAGTTTTGAAAAACTAATAATGAAACCTTTACTATTTACTTAGGTTAGTATTTATGCAAAATTTGCAAATTTCCACCTTTTCACTTCCTTAGGTGTCGAATTTCAAAAAGAAAATAAATACATACATGAATTCTTTTTATCAACCAAGAGCGTAAATCTAAAATTTCACGTGTCCAACTTACAAACTATAGAAATTTCATACAAACTTTCAACCGAAATTCCACCCCCTAAGGGGGTAAAAATTGTTACCCCCTTAGGGGTGGAATTTCCAAAAATCCTTTCATAATGCGCACTCACGTCACTTGAGAAACCTCCCTGCCAATTTCATCTTTATACGTCAAGCGGTTTTTATGTGTGGATGATATTTCTGACCTTCTTAGATTTATTTTTAATTAATTTTCTGGATCACCACCCTCGAAAATCATTTTAATGACTTCCATTACGATAAATTGTATGGTTGCCATCTTGGATTTTAATTTACAGGCATGCCATAACAGCTGGCTTCGGATTCGCGTAGGTGTACCAGTTCCTGCCTGGGCCTACTTATCATACATAGACAAAATCTTATTTATACTGGTCATTCTGTTTAAAACCTTCTGAAAAGATAAAAGTAAAACTCTCTTTTATACTAAAATGTATCCGATAAAATATTTTGAATATCGACCGCATTCCGATTTTGAATTTAGAATTCTTGTACGTAATAGAAAAATCGGCGCGAAATTAGCCACGAAACCGATATATTTTCTTAAAATACATCATTTTTTCATTATTACATTATGGTTATGATAAAATTATGAAATCATATAAGTATAGTTATTACTGTACGTTGTTATTGTATTTTATGCCTATAAACGGGTTAGTTCTAATTTTAAAACAATAGATTTTTGAAAATCACAAATTTATTTTAATGAACCGAGTCAATCGAAATAATTTAAAATAATTGTTTGATACACTATCGATAAGGCTGAATGCAATTTTTAATCGATTATGAGACGGGTGAATGGACAGCATAAAAACAACAACACCAATGAAATGTCATGGTGCAAGGTTGCATCAAAATTTAAAGCAAAATTTTGCCAGATTTTGGCTTGTTTTTTTATGAACTTTTGTATGAAAACTTAGGTATTTAAGGACGCAAATAAAATAAGTATATCTTTATTTTGTCCTTTCGCATCATTTCAGCAAGCGAAAAGGTTATTTATGCATATATTTTGAGCAAATCTAAAGTGTCTACTGTTTGGAAAGGTGTAGTAATTCGTATTTTGTACACATTTTGCAGCAGGCTGACACGGTTTAACCGACCACAACATGTAAATAAAGATATTTTTTACAAATTTACTTGTAAAATAGCTGAGTAAACTTATTTCTCTGAATAAATTCGAATGTTGAAAGTTCATGTAAATTCCTGAATTTCATGGCGTGATTTGCAACAACCTGTCGAGTCAGCTGGTATGTCATGTGTCAAAATCTTGCCGAGCAGAGTGGTTAAATGTACCTAATTTAAAAAAAAAAAACTAACTTAAAAGTTATAAATAAAAAAAAGTTAAATCAAAAAATCATAAACCCCGACTGCTTCAAAAGAGAAATAAATTTTAAAAAAAACAGTCGGGTTTTTTTATTTTTTGATTTAACTTTTTTATTATTCCTATGAGTGCCTTGTCAAATATGTCAAAAGAGGTGACATTCTAGCCGCAACTATGTACCTATAAAAAAAAAAACAAGAAGTTGGTTCTGCCTTTAAAGTTGATTGACCTCACCGACCTCAATCGGTACCACTTACTAGTCTAAGTTACAACTGTTGATCTTATTAACTTAATGAAGCTAAGTCACACAGAATAGCTCAATAACAATCGATCACACTTGTTTGTTTGTTTGTAAACAGTGCTAATCTACGCATCCATCATTCTGTGATAAAAACGTAAACAGAGCTCGTTCATTTGCAAGCTGATGAGTAATAGTGTTGCTTTTTCTATGTGTTTTTATAGTAATTAATTTAATAAATGGTTTTGGTGGTTTGAGAAAAGGGAGTCAGTGACCTCGTGACAATTTACACGCAAGAAGAAAACGTATTGCGCCGACTCTAAGTAACATGGGACCAGAGGTGGACAAAATACATGCTTTGCTTTAATTAAAATACAATTTAATTTTTAATACAGTCTGGCGTTTCACTTGTGTGTTTCCCTGTACTGTACAGATGCATTGTTGCCAACTTTAAAGATTGACATATTTTGCGGTCGCCATTTTGCTTACGAAAGCTATCGAGCGCTATTTTCTGCAGAACGCACCCATTAATATGATCGCTTAATGTTTCCATGTTCGAATGTATTTTGAAGCCATTAAGTATTTCAAATACAAAATACCTCAGCGTCACGTATTTAAACTACCAATAACTAATTACATTTTTGTGAAGTAGTTGAATGTCAAATGTGTATGTGTGTATTTGAAGGAGCTCGTGGCTAAATAATAACAGTCGCACGGATCGATCTTCAAGGTTAAGTAACGCTTGCCGAGGTTGGTCCGTGGATGGGTGACCATTTCAACATATCGAGTTTCCTCCGTGCCTCGGGAAGCACGTTAAGCCCTTGGTCCCGGCTGTCATTTGAAGATCTTTCACCAGTCTTGCCAAGGGATAATGTGTTACACAGTTACTGTTGTACCTGTAAGGACAACAGGGTTGTGGAGGTCAGATAGGCAGTCGCTCCATGTAAAACACTGGTACCCAGCTGAATCCGGTAAGACTGGAAGCCGACCCCAACAACTATTGGGAAAAGGCTAGGCAGATGATGATGAATGTCAAATGTGTATTTGTATTACAATAACGTATTTTAATTACAAGTAACTCAAATACTGCCCAATCATGCATGGGACAAGGGATGGAAGATGATGAACGGTCCTGTGCGTATTCACCAACCTCTAGAAATGGTTTATATCTACAAGAAATACAACAAATTCATCAGTCGCCCGAAATCATAACTTAGACCTTTTTGAGCCCTGACATCTACAATTTGACGCGAATTTGACACGAACAAGGAAATAACAAGCCAGAATTGATTAGCAGTCACAAAACATTCAATTCTGGTTACGTCCAGTTTGATCCAGTTTCAACCAGTTTTATCGAGTTTTGGCGAGTTTCTTTTCTTTTGCCGACTTCTTGTGTAAACAAGTTAGACCTAATTTATTTCGATTTATATAAATACGATGTTTTGATATGTGTTAGCTGCCTAATAATTTACAGTAACGATACATAAATAGTGGGTAGTGTTATATATTTTTTATAGCAATGGTCTGTGAATGAATTGAAGAAATATTTTGGTCTCGAGGTTATTGGTGTTCTAACAATAGATTCGGAAAGTTTTGATCTTGAATTTGTGGTGATGACGCTTTATTAGATGCAGAATAAAAAACATTTTTATTACAGAAAATTACAACCGACTTCCAAATAAAAACACTACAGAGTAAAAAAATTCTTTATTTTCGGCAATCGGTGTTCCTGTTTTCGTTTCTTCGTTTTTTGACACCGACTTCCGAAATTGAAGTTATTATATTCTTTGTAGTGTTTTTATTTGGAAGTCAGTTGTAATTTTTTGTAAAAATGTTTTTTTTTTTTGCTTTTGGTACGTATACTGGACCAGTTCTATAGGCTAGCCTACCTGTAATGGCCCAAAGTGATGGTAGAATAGTTTAACCCAATACCATGAAACTTAAATAAAACCGGTGGAATGAGAGTACATACCAGGGTGAACTGTTCACATCTGCGTACCCCTTTAGAGCGTACTAGTGTGATGTATATCTCTGAAGTTCATCATCAGATCTTAATGAAATTTAAATGGGACCACATGACAAGCTCCAGCTTCCAGGTGAAAAAGAACCATAAAAGAAATACAGTCGAATTGATAACCTCCTCCTTTTCGGGAAGTCGGTTAAAAACTAACGAGACGAGTCTCTAGTAGCTATGTCATTAGTAAGTGCAATTTTCTGCTAGATTGAGATGCAAAGTGCTGTGCTTTAATATGTTTCTGCCTTAGGTAGGCACTTATGAAAACACTGAAAATTTACTAAAACGTATTTAAAGTATAAAATAAAACAAATAAAATAATAATAATAAAACCAGTCAAGCCCATGCACGCTAACACATACACATCCACACATACACACAAACACAACACACCACACACCAGAATACCACACACACACTATCTTCATACTCACATGCACACTACTACTACTTACTTTAGCACCGCACCACACTTGTAATGGCAGCTCGAACACGGTGGTGACGGAAGTAACTGGTGCTTATAGCACAGGAATCCTCCTAGTTTAAGCCCAGTTGCACACATTTGGTATCTTGCCACTAACTTAATGATTCTAATTTAAGGTACAATCATTGTAATTAGGTTTAAGCCTTGAACAAATAAATATTGTTTATTGTTTACTTATGGCAGAAAAACTCCCGTTTTTTTAATTGAAACGAGATGAGAAAGATATAGAAATTCACTGGGATGATGATGGTTTTCAGTTGCTTTGCCGGGCTATTGGGGAGTTCAAGCTGGTAAAAATAACTTCTAATAGTATCAAACGCTTTGCTATTCAGCTTCCTGCTAAGGTTCCAGCTGTTTGTGTTTTTGGTTATTGATTAGTCAATCCAACTGAAAAACATAACGCGCGTTTGCACTTTTAATAATATTGATATGCTCTTTAGGTACCATGTTTGCTCAGATAATTTGATTTCTTTCCTTCCGATATTTTCGCCTACCATTGACGGGATACAACGTATCCTCAATGAAACATCACATAGGTATATCACTAGGGTTCCGTACCTCAAAAAGAAAAAAACCGCACCTTACAGGATGACTTTGTTGTCCGTCTGTCTTTCAAGACCCTTTGATCTTGGCCTCTTGGACACGCGTAGATGCATCGAGTTAAAATTAATATCATATAGGTACTCAAATTTACAACCCCTTGCAGCGGTGAAAAATCAATATTCTAGATCAACGCAATCAAGTGATACAGCCGTTTACGAATATTTTACACTCGCAAGAAAATAAAAATTTACAAATATACTTCCCGTTGACCTAGAATCATATTTGGCAAGAAGCAATATCTTTAGCACAAGTAAAGGAAACAATCCTGAAACCATAAATTTGCTTATACATTAAAAAAAACATCGACTTATCTCGATGTATAGGGACTACAGTTTTCCAACGGCAAAGTTAATATTGTTCCTCAATTCAATTTATCTTATCGTTAGAGCAATGTTCGGTGATTCGGTGCCCTCATAGTTTATGAACTTCAGTAATATTTTGGTAAATGTAGCTGCTTTTAAGGAACCCTCTGTGCGCGAGTCCGACTCGCACTTGGCCAGTTTGTATACGTGACTAGCTTTATTTATGTATCGCTACCGTTTCAAATTCCTGAAAGCAGACAAGGAAAAAGACGAGAATTCCTCCCATCACGGCATTCTTTAGTAGGCAATAAATATAACAGTGATGTAGATCATGTTCGCTCGAATTCGTCAACCTTTCTCGGTAACCTGTGCACTTGACCTACATCTTGTTTAGTTGAACGGAGATTTTGTATGACGATGTCCGTTTCTATTGAATTTGTACTGAAATGTTGAGTGTTTTATTTTGTTGAGAATAATCCTGAATTTAGGTAAATCACGTATATGTTTTGAAGATTTAATTAATTCTAGGAACCACATATACACAGTATTCATACTCACGCCTTGGTTCGAACCCAGGCAGGCGATTTACTGTAAATTATTTCATCACCACTGCTATCAAAGCGGTGAAGGAAACATCATGAGGAAATCGGAACGTATTTGAACCAAAAATTAAAAGACAATTGTGACATCTACCAAACCGCACTGGGCCCGCGTTGTGGATTACGGCCCATTCCTTCTCACAGACAGGAGGCCTGCACGCACAACGGGCCAAATGGGAATCTATGCTGCTGAAAGCTGTAAAGGGGATCCAACTATCCTATCGTCGGTAACTGTATAGTAAGAACTTGACAAAAAAATCATTTTTGAACAGCATTATAAAGAAAGAAAGAAATAATATTTATTTGTGCCCCCACAGGAGACACCACCACCTTTATAGTACCTTCTTATATCTTACAGTAGGTTGGTTCTTATTATCACTACGAAGTATAAAGCCAATTTAATAATAGTAGTTTATGCAATGGTCATATAATATGGGTTATTAAATTAACACGCGAGTGTTTTAATGCCTAAATAAATGCCGTTGCATACAATATTTTATCTTCACTCATACAGTTGAAATAAAATAAAAGTGGAAACGGAAAAAATATGCAGTATGGCGGGCAATTTAGATTCTCATTGCAACATGACAGCGCACTCGCGCATCCATAGACAGTGACACTAGCTCATAAGCGGCAATAAATTAAAAACTAAAAGTGTGCTATAAAAATTAAAAAGTTATTTTATGATGCAGTTGTTTGAAAATCGAAGGAAAATGTTGCACTGTAATGGTTTTTTTTTTTAATTTTACTTTTCCACCAATATAAAGTACGTGTTTATGTAATACTTTTTGAATTCATAATTGGAACATTACGTTATGAGTGTAGATAAAATCAATTACGTAATGCCCTTTCCTGTCCAGCATATTTAAAATCAATATATCTGTTTGATGATTCCGTTGTTATAACAAGTTGACAGTAAACGTCATATTACGCTGGTAAATACAGTTTAATCCACCTTTAAAATGACATAACCTAATCCAAAATTCAACAGTGCTTCTAAAACATGTCAAGCGTTTAAATTAAACGATACAACGGTAAAGTGTTTTGTTCTCGAGAGAAAGTACAAGTGTACCAAACATACCAAACGCGAAAGTAAAAGGATTAGACACTATCAACATAGATACACATCTAACGGGTTTTGGTAAAGACCACATTTAACAAAGATATTTACGACGTGAAGGTTTTTATTAAAGACTATAGGCCGTTTGTTCACGACGCGACACCGCAAAATGTGATGACGATTCAGAGCTCCATATATTTGTATGGACCATTTAGTCATTGCAATCTCATGTGCGTTTTGTCTGAGATCTCTTTGCAAGAGATTGCAATAGCGAGATGACGCGCCACCTAAGGCGCGGGCAACTAGTTCCGCGCACACTATAGTAAACAAAAGAACGGACGACAGATCGTATGCAGTGTGTCGTGTGTTAAAAAACGCGATGCCTCGTGAACAAACGACCTAACTTATTCCCGTGGCAACTGTGTGCTCAGGCTATACTGAGTGCTCCCGAGCTTACGCACACAGAAACAATCTACACACACGACTAAGACCAACCCGCCGTCGTAAATTGAACAATTTTACCAAAAGATTAATAAGTTTTTTTACAACAGTTTTTTTTGGACTTTTTACAACATGTATATGTCAGTCCTGTAAGTCTTATTATTATTCACTAGCAATAAAACATTAGTTTTACTTAAGATGATAATAGTTTAAACAAAAGATTACTAAGATTTTCGGAATAGATATAGCCGATGGCATTCAGTGATTGGTAAGTTAAAAATCGATTAAAGAATTTCAAAATCGGAAAAGTTTCTTTTTTATTTATTGATAGGCTAGTGCTTGACCTCTATGCTGTATGTTAGGGAGTTTGGTTTCCGCAATTATGGGACCATTTTTTCCCTCAGGTGAACCATTGTGCGGGCCATTGACCATTATCTCACCTGATGGTAAGCGATGATGTGGTCGACGATGAAGCGAGCTTGCCTAGAAGAAACCTGTTGACTCTTGACTTAAAGACTCCCAGGTTCTAGCCAACAGAAAATACAGACTCCAACAGGTTCATCAGTTACTATTTCTAAGGATTAGCAGTCAATCAATCTGCCTAGCCTTTTCCCAACTACATTGGGGTCGGCTTCCAGTCTACCCGGATTCAGCTAAGTACCAGTGTTTTACACGGAGCGACTGCCTATCTGACCTCCACAACCCAGTAACTGGGTAACACGGTACCCCTTGGCAAGACAGGTGTCAGATCTCAAGCTTCTGACTACTCGTAACGACTGTCAAAGATCTTCAAATGACAGCCGGGACCGACGGCTTAACGTGCTTTCCGAGGCACGGAGGAAACTCGGTATGTTGAAATGGTCACCCATCCACGGACCGACCTCGTCATGCGTTGCTTAACCTTAATGATCGACCAGTGTGGCTGTTATTATTTAGCCACGAGCTCCTAAGCCAATGATATTCAAATAAACAGATATGTTATAAGCGCGCGCATTGTGAAGACTCGAATAGTAGACAATTGTATGATTTAGTCTTTAGTTTATGTCACGCATGGCGAAGAGCGATACGCTTTGTTGAAAAAAAAACAAAATTAAAAAAATGCCATCGTGTGTATTTAGAAAGTGTACCAATTGTAATACCAAATTACATAAAACAGAAGGGATCTCATACCATATGTAAATACGCAATACACCTCAATTTACTAATTTATTTCATTTTTTTTTCCTAATTTTCTGATATTTGGAGGTTACAAAAAGAAAAAACATTGGTTGTCAGAATAATGTTTGTTTACATTCACACGCAAATGACAAACACTAGCTGTCTCTTTTTTTCTTGTTTGTTTTATCAAGCCATCCCTTTCGACATTGTAGTGAAATGTCAGATGAATGAAAAGTGTGTATGTGTGCTGCCGCTGCTGCGCGGAACACTTTTTTCAATTGTTTTGTGAGTGTATAACGTATCTGTTTATTTGAATATCATTGTCCTAAGCTCTCTCTAAGGATTAGCAGTAAAAGACTTAAAAGTCTGGACGGTGAAAACTGCTAATTCTCAGCTTACTTTAAATAAATGTGTTCAAATTTTCTTAGAAATTTCTTCATGAATATTTCATCACGAATGTAAACTATCGTCAAACGTGGATAACGACCAATAATTTATCAAGAAAATACCACAGTCAAATACAACAACTAGAGAGCATAAATAAAATTATCTCTTGGCGGCCAGTAATTAGCTCTTGCCCTTTCGTACATGTCATAGACAATGATGAACATTCGATTCTCGAAGTCGGCTTTCCCGCCCTCGACGCGTGATCCAAATGAAAACTCCGTGGGTGTGAAAATTCAGTGGGCCAGTTGTCGCGCGACCAGCGTCAAGTGTAGACGTCTCCACGCCGCTCTTGCCAAAGTTTCCGCGCGAAAGTTTTCACGTAAACGTTAGTGAAAAAATAATTTTACAATAGTGTCTAAACAGTGTTTGTATTATAATTATTTGTGTTAATTACTGTGAGTTTTTCGACTGGTGACCGATATTTCGATTTATGTAAGTATTAGCTTTTTATTTTTGGTTCGAATAATTGATGCTTTCGAAATAGGTTATTGGGATGGATTCGTAATGAATGTGGTTTTCGCGACGGAATTATTCATGTTAGATTGACACTGTGAAAAATCTTCAAAAGCGTAACGAAGTGACATGTTTTTGGGAATTAAAACATACTTTAGTTAATTTCGAATGTCCGGTAAAATGTCAAACAAATTCTAAATTGAATGAAAAGGTGGCTTTGAAACGAATTAATCTTATTTTCTTTGTAGGTATATTAAATAATGTTTTGAACAATTTTTTTTTTTGGAAAAATTGAAGAATCGTTGTGATTGACTATTTATGTTATTTATTAAATAGATTTATAGTAGACAAAAATAACGAATGAAGTTTACAGTCAGCAAGACTGTAAACTTCTTTCTCTAATTTATTTTTAACGCACCGACAAAACGTTAATAAACCAAGCCTGTTCAATAAATTGTATAAACCTAAAGCTATCGAAGAAAAATTTATTGGACGATAAAACGCTGATTTAAAATATTTGCCTTCGACTTCAAATGTCAGCAGAATGTTTAAAACCTATAAAGATTTCCTAACGAAATAAACTTTGAATTCACTACACTGTTTTTTTATACAAATATCTTGCGTGCTTTTAACACATAAATTGGAACAGGTACTTACTTTGATAAGCCTACTAATAAAAGGACTAAGGCAAATACTTATTTATGCAATGTCAAAGAAAATAATGTAATAAAAATAAATTAATATTTTATTATTATTAAATAAATTCTCTAATCTTCCGCAAATGAACATTTTGAAAGGAGCATTAGTATGTTATGTTATACAATATTTGGGGTTTCAGACTTATGAATTTGAAGTTGAGTATTTCTCAAACTCTATTTTTAGTTAGAAAACTTGTCAAACTTTGGTATTAGAGTAGGGTTTGCTACGTTGTTAACTCAAAATTAGCATTTTAACTAATCGCTTCTATTGAAATGCAAAAAAAGTAGTAAAGTATATTTTTGAAGACATTAATCAAAAAAAAAAACCACTCCGCACCCCAAGGGTTTTACATTCAAAAACCAAAACCTAATAATTACGTCGATTTTCCCAGAAAAAAAGTTACAAATAAGATACCGTCCGTTTCCTAGAAATCCGCACAAACAAGAAAGCATCTGCCACACATTTTCCCGCGCGACTTATGTCCACAGATAATAACATAAGTAGGCATAAACTAAAGATGTGGGTTAATTAAGAACGTCCCTTTTTCTTTCAATCCTCGCACACACGATTGACCTAATAAGTTATAGTCATATGAAACGTAGGCACATTAATATCGATTTCTCTTCTTTTCTTAATTCTTTGAGAAAGAAAGTATTTGTAGGAACTTGTAACGGAGGGAAAAGCCAACATTCTCTAGGTTTTCGTTCGTTGTTTGAGGAATCTTTGTATTCTTATGGGTTAATTTTGGTATTCTAGTTGCGTACGAAGTCATGGCTCTTAATTTTTTTTCCATAATATTCAATTTGTGTTCAACGAGTCGCTGAAAAATTACTTATTTTTACCCGACTGCCGAAGGAGGGTAATGTGTTTGTCAGTCTATGTATGTATGTTCCTTTGTGGCGTTCCAGAGAGCAAACGCGTTGGCCGATTTTGATGATTCGTACATCAATCGATGCGTCTTAATCTTGCGAGTGTCACTGGCAACCTTTTTTTTAAGCCCATTTTTTTTCTTCCAGTCTCATCTTGTGGGGTTTCAAAATAAAGGGTTTAAGAGGCGATTTCATAAATATATTACACTTATATATTTAAATGTACCTAGTGTTAATAAAAAAATAAATTAATTAAAAAAATCTAAAATCCCGTCTGCTTAAAAAGCGAACTAAAAAGATGTAAACAAGAATAATAATTATCCTGTGCAGTCGCAGGATTACGTCTTAAGTCTTTGTAAATTAGTTTTAATGTTCTACGAAACCACAGTATCAAATAATACCTGTTAAACAAAAACATAACCACCAACCATTTGTTATAAATGGCACAAAACGGTATCGTGATTGTAACATTTCAAAGAAAATAAAACTTTTTCCTCCAAAAAGTTTCGAACACGCTTACATAAAAAGCCATTTGAACAGCCATAAAGAAAATTAAAAACTAATAGATGTCCCTTTCCCTTCTCATTTAAAAAAAATTATAAACCACAGAACATGAAATCGTCAGCGACTAGAGAAGCCAGAACTTATTTTCTTGGCCGTAATTTGCTGTCAAAATTTACACAGGTCGTCAATTTCTAAGAGTATACAATGACATTCACTGAATCGCTAACTTTGTATGTAAATTTGACAATGCCGTCTCTGGCAATGACCACCGAGGTTTGTCTCTGCTCTATGTATATCAACGAATGCACTGAATAAATCACTTTAGCAAATAAATCTTACCACACAGTAATATATCTTATTAACGTGTAAACATAAAATTAATTAATGTTAACACGGGAATTAATAGTTCAAGATACTGTCATTAATTCAGCTCTAGAAATTATGAATATGTCTGTTGTTTATGTACTGAAAGGCTCAAGTAGGTCCCGGAAAAGTTAAATTATGTAACAAGATTTGCTACAAAAGAAATGAAGAGTTGAAATGTAATTTTATTCGGCAGGAACTGAAACTTTATACTTAAAACGGAATCATATTTAGCTCAGTTTTACTCATAAATCCTAAAGGTTCAAAAATACTTCAGCATTCACTTAAGTGAGAGTCCAGCTTATGTTGGTGTTCTATTTCAAGAAGGAATAGTTATTGAATTTCTGGCAAAAAGGTTTTTTAGGTTTCGACAATGTACCGTGATGTTTAGAAAGGATCAACTTCTATAACCCTTATCTTGATTTAAAGTTGCCCTAGTTGACGGCACAAATTATTTTGTGTGCGGGGTTAAAATGCTAGTTCGCGTACGAATACATAATATAAATATACTAAATCATCATCCATTTCACTACAAATTTGCAAAAGTTGGCAAATTTTTAGTGAAATGGATGATGATTTAGAACGAAAACGAGCGCGCAATATTTTATAAACAGGCCTTTGGGAATATAGATATCCCGAAAAAATTACAAAATGTATCTGATCAAAATAAAATTATTTGCATTGTTGAACTGTTTGTTGCTGTATGGTAACTGTTTTGCAATTTTCCTTGTTCTTTTGGTATTTATTTCCGCCCACAGATGCGTTAAAATTTGTGATGACATATGGAACTTTCGACGCTCATACCTTTCAAATAATTATTTTTTACTCTTTTTTCCATACAGGGCTAGATAATAATGAGAAAAATTGAAATCATTTTATATTTTGAACGTACAACGTCAAACAGTGCAGTAATCGCCATACTACGTTTGTATGGAAGAATAATCGACTAGACCAACCTTAAAGCAGTATCTAGTAAGTAACACAGAGGGATCTACGATTCAAAATACTTCAACATTCAATTCAATTGATCAACTAATTCCTTGATCATATAAACAGAACAGTGAGGAGATTAAATTACTAGTCGATTGTTTATTTTTATTTTACTTTGGTATGCTTAGTAATAGGTGATAACGGGTCACACAACTTACCTTTGCCTCGAAGTCTATCGCAAGACCAGCAATAACTCACTCCACATCCTTACGCAAGGTGCATCTTCTCCGTGAATAGCTTAGCGTTGCCACCAGCAGTCACGTATGGAACATTTATTACATTCTGCATCCATATCTTCCAGCAAAGATGCTGGTGTTTGCAATGCACGGTTACTTACAGCGGCTTTAGCCCCATAAAGCCACTTTTTGGTCTTACGCGGTGTTTTTATTTTTTTATTGTTTAATTTTATGCTTTTTCTCGTGTCTCCTATGCGGGACATAAATAAATATGATTTTTTCTTTCTTTTCTTTTTTTCTTTCTATTCTTTCTTTTTTTTCTTTTCTTTTTTTATACTTTTTTTTTTCTTTTCTTTCTTTTCTTTATTTTATTTCTTTTCTTTATTTTCTTTATTTTCTTTCATTTCTTTCATTTCTTTCTTTTCTTTCTTTTCTTTCTTTTCTTTCTTTTCTTTCTTTTCTTTCTTTTCTTTCTTTTCTTTCTTTTCTTTCTTTTCTTTCTATTCTTTCTTTTCTTTCTTTTCTTTCTTTTCTTTCTTTTCTTTCTTTTCTTTCTTTTCTTTCTTTTCTTTCTTTTCTTTCTTTTCTTTATTATCTTTCCTTTCTTTTCTTACTTTTCGTTATTTCCGTTGTTTTCTTTCTTTTCATTCTTTACTTTCTTTTCTTATTTTTCTTTATTTTGTTTCTTTTCTTTCCGTTCTTTCTTTTCTTTCTTTTTTTCTTGAGTGCTTAAAACCAGGATCCACGTGAGACAATGGTTTTTCAATAGTTCCGGTAATTACGGCATTTAACCGGTTTATCTCCTGAACGCTTTTCAATATTCGTATGAAAATAGTAATAGTTAGACTATGATTGCTGTTCGAACGCTAGGGAAAGGTCAAAATGAGAAAAGAACATCGGGTTATGAACACAATTAATTAATCACACTAATATTATATAAAGGTGAAAGTTTGTGAGTGTGTTTGTGTTTGTATGCTTGTTAATTCTTCACGCACAAACGGCTGGATGGATCTGGTTGAAATTAAAAGCACAGAGATAGATTATAGTCTGGAATATCGGGAATATGTTCCCTTGGAATAATTTTCGACATTCACGTGGGCGAAGCAGCTTACAGAAGCTAGTGATTAAAATTAAAATAAATAACATGTTCTAAAATGACGCACAAAACGCTTATCCCTTGTGGCTACGTGAGATATATAGCTTTGCAATGGCTTTAACATAATTTGCATCTAGTGTAAGGTATTACATGAAGGTTTTAGTCATTTTGTAGCAATTTTTGTAACCACTCTCAACGCGTTTGAGTAGCAATTTAGCACCAATTAAGATGGCGTATCAGGAATGCTGTATATTGCGATGTTGCAATCTAGTCATCGACATAGCTCACGGGGTCGGTCCTTCTGATGATGTTATTACTAAACGTGTCGAAAGTGTCTATGATATTATAAGATTTGTTCCATATTAAACACAAGAGAAAATCAGTCACAATTTACCTCTCCTTTTTACCCGACTACCGAAGGACAGTAATGTGTTTATCAGTCTACGTATGTATGTTTGTTCCTATGTGGCGTTCTAGAGACCAAAAGCGTTGGCCGATTTTAATGATTCTTACGTCTATCGATTCGTCTTAATTTGCGAGTGTCACTGGCTACATTAAAACTGGAGAATAGAAAAATGGCGGATTTTGGGCGCCATATTGTGGGGGCCCAATTTTTTCTTCTTTGTAACCAATTGTATTGGGTTTCAAAATAAAGGGCTTTAAGAGGTAACTTCTATGTTTAAATGTAGCTAGATCGAAAAATGTTAATTAAAAGTAATATATAAAAAAAGTTAATTCAAAAAATCAAAAAACTCGACTGCTTAAGAAACGTGAAAGAAAAAGACGTAAACAAGAAGAAAATCATGCTGTGCAGTCGGAGGATACATCTGGTTTTGGTCAGCCAGCTCGCGAATATGTTAACTTTTTATTATTATTTTTACTGTCGAGAAATCCTTCTATCTGGGAAACGGAGAATTATTTCAGAGCCGTACCGACTAAAACCCCAGAGTTCCTAGAGCTATCATTAGTCTAGTGCCCGGGATAAAATTGAATTATTTATGTAGGTAACTTTTATAAGAAATCAGTACTAATTAAGATGAACTTAGATGATTTAAAGAAATAATTATGTCAACATAAAATGGCATATAATTATAAAAAAACGGTATAAGTTAACATGATTTTTGTTAAGATCAAGTTATTTATATGAAAAAGCAGAGGTTACCTACTTTTAGCAAGTTAAATAAGAAAGGGGTTGATATCTTCCTATTTTCACGTTATTAAGAGCAAATTGGGACTCACATTTCACCTAAAAAGTAATCATGAGACCCTTCCCTGTTTGTTAGATACATAGCCAAAATATACACTTACGTACAGTATTCTATACTACCCTTTATTACTAAATTGACTCGCACACTGTTCCGTTGTTGTTGAATTAGGTAATTTATCTTTGTTGTGCAATATTTGTAAGTATGTGAGAACCATGTTCCTATTCACCAAGTGAATGAATTTACCTATTAGTGCTTGTAATATTTTCATATACGTAGTATAGGAGTTCTGGGTGCATCATCCTTACGTATATGAATTTATGTATGTATGTAAATGTTATAAAACACATTTTTTTTATAGAGTAGCTATGGAGTTTCTTGTCCGTTCTTCTCCATAACAAGTAACTTTTCCGAATGGACAGTAGAATCAATTAATATTAATTTTAAATTAACATTTTTGTCGTTCAAAAGTGCCGCTTAATGGCCTAGTTGAAATAAATAATCTTTGCCTTGGTCTTTCTCCTTATATGCCTCAGTTATAACACTTTCATGTGCTTCTATTTCACAATAAACCTTTACTATAGAACATGAGAATATCATAGGAAACAAAAACTAACGATATAGCGAAGGATTACATCATAATCTTTTATGATAGATGCTCTAACACATAATGATTCTGGAGCGGATTAGTGTTACATGATGTTCTAGTAATTTGAGGTCAGTCTACTGCTTGTTAGGGATTATTTAGTTTTATCTTATGGGAGCTCTCTCGCCTCACATAAGATATTACATCCCTTGAAATAACAATATTCTCGTGTAATTTTTTTCTCTAGGTGTGAAATTACTTTGTTGTTTCAAAATTCCTCTAATGATGTGATAAATCTCTACGTCTTGTCTGCTAATATGATTCTACATATTATGTCCAGGGATAGGCAGTACTTAAATACTTAGTTAATTGAAATACAAATACGTATTTGTAATTCAATTACTTCTTGAACATGTAATTTGTAATTAGTATTTCAAATACCTGACGCTGAGGTATTTTGTAGTTAGTATTTTAAATACCTTATACATTAATACATTTTAATGGCTCCAAAATATATTGATCATAAATACATTTAGCGATCTTATTTATTGGTTGTGTTCTACAGAAAATAGCGCTCGATAGCTTTCGCAAGCAAAATGGCGATCGCATACGTCAATTTGACGTAAGCGTCAAGTATCTTGTCAACTGTCATTTACATTTCAAAAGGTTATTTTTACGAAACTTCTGGGTACTTATACGAATGTCACGATGGATGATCGACTGTGTTTTGTATTTTAAATAAAAATCGTTTAAATACTGTATTTTGTATTTCAAATATGACTTATTTTAAATAAATGTGAGGTAGTATTTTGTGATTTTAATTAAAGAATAGAATAGAAAATATTTACAACATAAAGCAAAGCATGTATTTTGCCCAGCTCTACATTGCCGTAGATTTTGACCACAGATTTGACACATAACATAATACCACGTCTGTATTGCGCCTGAAGCTTTAGGAAAAGGTATACTTATGGCTATAATGGGTTAAAACAGAATTGACATCTCATCCATCGATTAAAAATTCTTCTCATTCAAAGAAGGAAAAAACCATGATTGATCATTACACTTGCTTACTGTGTAATGGCCATTAAGAAGGCCTGGTTCACGATGCTGCCTACCAACTAACTGCCTTTGTGTATAAATAAACCCTCCTTTTAAGATGATATCCTTAATTACCCCTTACACGCAAAACGCAACTCTCCGAATGATTTCCAATTAGGACCCATATCAAAACAAAACATAAAAAGAATTACCACATAAAAAAAATCATTACAACTTTTATTTCTCATAAACATCCCATATTATTATTATTACACCATCTGTCAAACCCCAAATAGAATAATAAATAATAATTTACGTTCCACGTTCGCGTACAAATCTCTCGCCACGTCCGAACAGGTTGGTCGTTAGGCAGGTTGGCTATTGGTCAGTTGGCTTATAAAAACATTGACCCCTTCATGTGTCTTCATTACAATAACCCGAAACAAATGTTCTACAATGTGTTGCTTGTGAGGTGACCATACTGGAAGAGGGATGGGATAGTCCTGATATTTATGAAGGTAATGTGTGCTGCTTGTGCATGTGACGCTGCTTGTATTAAAATGTTATTCTTTTAATTTCAAGCTTGCATTTTACAAAGGGAAATAAAAAAATATCTAGACAGCTGTATAATAAGAGGTAACATTATTAGTTTGTTTAAAATTTTGTAAAAGGAAGGTTGTGAGAAAGAAAGTATTAATCTGAAAAGGAAGGTTGAGAAACACCACACCAAAACCACAACAACAACAGCAACAACAGTACCTATAACTTACTAATACCTAAACTTACCAATAATACAATTAATTTATCACATTAAACACTCAGTGTCCTTCCTCCTCTCTCCTACTTTATATACGCTGTGCCCGACAGGGTCCATAATTGTGACTTATATAATTATTTTCCTACCAACTATGTATATACATTATGGTACGCAATAAAAAATTGAGAATTGAAAGGCAGTACTAATTTTATCGTGAAATTATTCTATCGCTACACTATGGTTGAGTGTCACGGGTTCCAGTTATGAACAAGTAAAATTAAAAAAAAAAACCCGGCTCATTTTTATTGCATGCTACATACTATATCTAGTAGTAAACGCGCTTCAATCGACAATCTACTGAACACGCAATTATGACACGATATCTTGAGAAATACTCCAATTCAAACAGTAAAACGCCCATAAATTTTGAACGGCTGAATCGATTTTCATCAAACATAGCTACGAACACTCTCGATAAAGAAGGCTTTCAAACAAAAAAAAACGAATTAAAATAGGTTCATCCGTTTAGGAGCTATGCTGCCACAGACAGATACACAAAGGCACAAATACAGAGGTACACACGTCAAACTTATAACACCCCTCTGTTTCTGTCGGGGGTTAAAAAAGGCTCTTACCAAGAAGTTACCTATTTCACTCTTGACTTAAGACTCACAGGTTTTACGAGTAGCTTTCTGGAAACACAGATTTTGGCAGGGAATTAACGAAATAACGAAAGAAATGAAAGTATTCCAAAGTTACTCCTCCCGAATGTCCACAATGTATCGATGGCGCATCACCGTACTTCTTGTAGTCCGATTATGGAACGAGCCAGAAGAAATTAAATCATGCAATTCCATCGCACACATCGAAATATTGGTGCCTGTGATAAAGACCACAAGAGCAAAACCGCAGGCAATAGCTAGTAATTTATCTATTACAAAAACTATACGTCCAATAACAAATAAGTATCATCAATCAATTTCCAAAGCGTTACAGCTGATTTGATAATAGCTTTTTCCTTCTCAACTCATTTCATAAATAAACGAAAAAAAAACGCTCTTAAAATGTTAAAACCACTTTGCGTGTTATGAATAGCTTAGAAGCCAATCATAAATCATTTCACGCAGAAATCCTTGTACGAAAATGGAGCGTGATGCTAAAAGGATTGAAACTCCAAAGAGAGACGCTTACATCCCTTAGAAAATGTCAACGTTAAACTTGGTTGGCAAGATGTGACCTTATTGCATGAAAAAGGTTCTTTATTCTTCTGAATTAATTCAAATTTAGAACTTTCAGCTTTGAGATGTGTCTTTTTGCGGGTAGTATACAAAACTGATCATTTTTTGTTGCTATTTGTATAGTAAGTACCTTTTTGCTACTTGAAATCTAAAGGATTTCTTGTGAATGGCTCATCTTTTGTATATTCCTCTCATCCTTTAAAGGGTGTGGTTTAGCTATTGAAATGAAAAACAGTTTTTGAAGTGTTTAGTTAGTCGTTCACGAGGCCATATGAAAAGATTTGCGTTATCGTGAACGAGAGTTTGGGCTTCGCCCGTTTCAAAGTCGGAATGTATCCCACTAAAACGTGTTATTGGGATAAGTATTATAATGCTCTTAGCTTCCAGATATCAAATATAAAAACAGCCAAATATGTATGGCATTGCCAAGCGCTATCGATAATCTCAGGAACCTCTCTAGTACGAGTGTGGTCCATAAGTGTTCCTAACCGTTCAGCCGTTGACGCGTGATTGATTAATAAACATCCAAACATAATCCTTGTTAAATAATTTCTTGGTATTTTAACCGACTTCAGAAAAATTAGGTTTTTGAAGTCTGATCCTTATGTTTGTATGTTTGCCCGCGATTTTCTTGCGTTTGGCTGTACCAATTTTGATGCGGTTTTCAGAAAAGTATTTTATACATTCTGGAGAAGGTTTTGGTATACAACAAATGGATATTCCGAGATGTCATCCACATGTATCCGTTATATGTATGTTTGTCCACGCATTTCTCAGAAACTAGTAATCGGATCATGATCATTCTTTTTTATTAGATTAATCATCTCTCAATCTACGTCATAGTGTAACTTTCATCAAAATCGGCAAGGCAGTTTTCAAGATATAGAGCATACAACCGAACTCTTTAGCGACAAACAGCACGACTATGTAAATTGTGTTATTACGGGTATTTTGTCAATTCTTTAGGTACCTTACTAAGGAACTTGCTCAATGTATAGTTATGGTGAACCAAAACTAAAAAGAAAAAAGAAAAACATTTTTGCAAAAAAAACACTAAAAAGTGCAAAATAACTTTCGTTTCGGCTGTCGTCGGTCGGTTTTATATTTTTTTGGAAAATGTATTTTCACTTTAAAATTCAACTTTTCAGCATAGATTTAGTACTTCCTGACCTAATGTTCCCACTTAGTAATCGTTTTGATGATCATGAACACAAATTATGCTTTTAGTTACCATCTAAACATTATCCATTTCTCTGGAAAGACTTTACAACATCCTATGACGTCCGTGGTCACATTTATCCAATATTTTATGTATCAAGCTATCACTATTAACTAAAAACCCAAAATCACTAGTGCTGTAAGAATTATTACACTTTTACCATTATTACAGACCTGCGCTTGCGCATAAAACAGATTTCACTGTATTACACTGGCGGCCCACGAAAAAGTTATTTAGTCATTTGGCAGCCAGCCAAATCCCAATTTTTCATGTACTTTCTCCCAATTTGACTGATTTAAATGTCATTATGGTTTCATTACGAACGTTGTGAGAATTGGGTCTACATGCGGCGGAAGTTGTAATATGTTAAATTGTCTTGCTGGTATATTTATTGGTGATAACATATTGTCTGTGATAATTTTTATGATAAATGATTTATTTGTTTTCACAACATAAGTCGCGGTAAAATATTATTATAATAATTTTCACAAAACAAAAAAGCTCGTGACTAAATAATAACAGCCGCACGGGTCGATCTTTCAGGTTAAGCAACGCTTGACGAGGTCGGTCCGTGGATGGGTGACCATTTCAACATACCGAGTTTCCTCCGTGCCTCGGAAAGTACGTTAAGCCGTTGATCCCGGCTGTCATTTGAAGATCTTTGACAGTTGTTACGGGTAGTCAGAAGCCTAAAATCTGACACTAATCTCGCTAAGGGGTATGGTGTTACTCAGTTACTGGGTTGTGGAGGTCATATAGGCAGTCGCTCCATGTAAAACACTGGTACTCAGCTGAATCCGTTAAGACTGGAAGCCGACCCCAACAACAGTTGGGCAAAGGCTAGGCAGATGATGATGATTTTCACAAAAAAATAATATAAAAAGGTACTTACGCATGATATTAGGTGACTAGAAGAAAACTGACAAACAAAATAATTTCTTCGACATCAAACATTGAGAAGCAAACACATAAACCTATTTTTGTTATAATGATTACTGAGAAGAAAATAACTGAAACTCCTATATCTTTAATTTCATGAGGTTATTTTAACTCTTCGTGGTAACAGCAGGTTAGCCGAAAGGGTAATTGGAAAAACCATTAAAATTGTTCTCATTTTCTTCTGATTTTCTTGGAAATGCTTTTCCAGCGCAATGAAATAAGATACCTTGTAAAACATAAAACTGTGACCACTGAGAAGAACCCAAAACAGAGTGACCTGGAAGCAGCTCGTCATTGAATCTGTCTAAGCTTTTCATAACGGGCACGAACAATGCAATGAAGGAAAATGATAAGAAGAGAAAACACATAAAATTTAGTTTTTCATCATCATCATATCAGCTGAAAGATGTCCACTGCTGGACATAGGCCTCCCCCAACATTACCGGTCGCGTGCGTCCCGCATTCAGCGGATTCCCGCAACCTTCACCAGGTCATCGGTCCACCTGATGGGAAGCCTTCCAATGCATCGTCTTCCGGTTCGCGATCGCCACTCCAGAACGTTTCTGCCTCATCGGCCATCCGTTCTGCGAGCAATGTGCCCTGCCCACTGCCAATTAGGTTTGGCAATTCTTCGGGCTATTTCGGTAACCCTGGTTCTGTTGCGGAACTTAACATTTCTGATTCGATCACGCAAGGATTCTCCGAGCATAGCCCTCTCCATTGCCCTTTGGGTGACGGTAAGGTTTCTGATGAGGCCCATTGTGAGCGACCACGTCTCAGAGCCATAGGTATCACTGGCAACACACACTGGCCGTAGACCTTCGTCTTGAGACACTGCGGTAAGTTGGACGAAAAGATACCGCGCAACTTCCCGAACGCTGCCCAGCCGAGTCGGATTCGACGGTTAACCTCTTTCTCGAAGTTGGCCCTACCCAACTGGATTGTTTGTCCCATGTAGACATAGTCGTCCACAACTTCGAGTATAGTGTCTCCAACCTTGATAGGAGTGGATGTAACATGGACATTAAACATTACCTTGATTTTGTCCATGTTCATTTTAAGACCCACTCTTTCGGAAGCTCTACTGAGGAAATCTAGTCTTTTAAATTGGGTTAATTCCGTTTTCTTTTTGTAAAAAAAAATATTTTTTACTTGTGGATTATGTATCTATAGTGCCCACGGTAATACCGGAGTAGATTACCTGAATAACATGAAACTTGAACACAACCGTTGAAATTAGAATTTACCAGGGTAAACTGTACACATCTGTGTACCCCTTTTAGAGCGTTCCGGCGTGATATCATGTTATGAAATGGTATAAAAAATAAACAGACATGCGATGCAGCAATCCCGAGAAATTGGCTCCGAAGTTCATCAGATCTTGATCAAATTTAAATGGGACCCTATGAGACCCTACAACTTTCAAATAAAAAAAGAATTATCAAAATCGTTTCACCTGCTCCTTTTTGAAGTCGGTTAAAAATAGGACACGGTTTCTTAAGACTCTAGTCTAATAATTTTGATCCCGATATGATTCTGAATAAAAATCAGGATTCTAGTTATCAAGATATCATATAACCTAAATCGTAAATGTCCATTGGCACAAACAAGCCATTAAATGTTTATGGAGCAAGATATAGAAGATATAGATAAATAGTATTTACCGGAAAGTCTTCAAAGGAATGGCTAAAGTAAAAACGCCTACAAGGCTGATGGTACAGGATTAGGAACAAATAATAAAAGAAAGAATTGTCAAGCAGAAATTATTTGTTTGTAATAGAAGTAAACTTACTTAGCCTAACAATGATAGGGTCGGCTCGGTTTCTAGTCTAACCGAATGAAATTTAATTCTAGTGTTTTTAACGAGTTTCCAAAAAGGAGGACGTTCTATGTTCGACTGTATATTGTTTTTTAATGTAAGTATGTTCACCAATTACTCCGTCAATTATAGAACGATTTTGTAAATTCTTTTTTTTGTTTGAAAGGGTATACTCTCGAGTCCATTGTCACAAAGTCAGGATCTGATGAGGGGATAGGGAACGATCTCTTAAAATTTTGTAGGCATACATATTTTTTTCCTCCTTTATTCTTTTCTGATTAATTTCTTTGCGACATCAAAGACAGTTAAATTCATTCTACGGGACTTCTTCGAGCTTCATTGCCTCGGTGCTTTTCTGGTGGTCACCACTGTTGATTCTGGCTTTCAGGCGTTGCAGTGGTTTGGGAATAGTGGGATAGGATTGTCACATAAAAAGGCATATGTATGGATTTTGGCATTTTTATCAATATGGCAAGCATTTGCATTCATAATTATCAAGTGGAACTGATGGAGAAGACCACAGATGGCTACTGGAACTTCTCAATGATAAGTATTTTTTGGGTATGAGATATCTCGAATAGTTAAATGACTGTGATGAAGCAAATTTAAATAAATGGTATTTATGAAAATGGTACCATCGAACTGATCTGACGATGAAGCCGGAAGGAAAGCACCGGAACTATAATAATAAACATCTCAGCCTAAAGACGTCCACTGCTGGACATAGGCCTCTCCGTTACCACACTGTTGTTGGAATTGTTATGAGATGCCCTCTGACTATGAATAATTATTTTCATGCTAATATAAGGTACCAAAACTAAAAAGAGAAAAATAAAAAAACATTCAACAAAAAAAAAAACCCATTCGAAAACAAAGCACAATAAAGCAAGACATAACTTTCTTTACCGAAGTCGGCGTCAATAACGAATAAAATAGATACTTACCAAAGACACCGTCTTCCGAAAAGAAAGCTTTTTTCTTTTTTAGTGTTTTGTTTTGGAAGTCGGTTTAATAATTTTGTTAAAAAAGTTTTTACTTAAAGCGACTGCCTATCTGACCTGCACAATCCATTTATTGGGTAACACGATACCCCTTGATGCGACTGTTTTCAAAGATTCGAACTTCTGTTCCGTAAAAAAATCTAGCGAGAAATCTGGAGGAATTACGGCTTGGCGTATTTTTGGAGACACGAAGGGGTCTTGAAATGTAAGAGATTCCACGGCCTAACATTGTCAAGTATTTCTTACCCCTCAGTAGCTGATTTTAAAATGAGAATTACGCCTAAACGGCCAGTCGCAATTTTTTGGAAAAAATATATGTTGCATGAGACCATTTTATTAATAATTTGATCGAAGAATATTTTGAGTTTTATTCGTATGTACATAGTGTAATTAATTTGTAAAGTTATGTCTATCACGGACAATAAAACCACCAAGAATATTTTAATAAAATTTTCACCACCTCAAAGACAATTTAATTATCTACATTTTGATCTAAGGCTTTTTTTTATGCAAAAAGCTACTGAATGGTCACGCGGGTGTGAAACGAGTGCGCGTTTGCGTTGAAGGTCAATAGCGGTCTTTTAATACTCACAACGGATCTTTGTGTCTCTGAATTGGCTGCAAGAGGCTGCGCAGTAGCTATTTTTGTGTCAATATTGAAAGTGAAAAAAGCATTGGATAACTGTCTCTTTCACTTGCATACGTTTGTCGCATCATCCTATCTCGCTTACTCTATGCAGTTAATCTGTTTCGTGCGCAATAGTTGACATAGCCAACTTCAGAGACACAAAGATCCGTTGTGAGTATTATACTTTAGTTCCGTCTGTAGTATTATATTATCTGTAGTTCCGTCTTAATATTAAAGATCGATGCGTGCCACTGTTGCCATGTTGTTACTTAGCCAAAGTTTAATACATCCAATAGTATACTAGTTACTGGAAATGTTGGAGCACTATTAGTTTCAATTGTTTCAGAAATTTATAGATCTATAATCAATTGGGTTGGAGAACCAAAGTTGTTAGCAATTCTGGTGCGCGGTCTCTAAAACTTTACTGGTACTGTTAGTACTAAATCCAGTGTTAATCGGTAAGTAGTTGGAAATCAATTGTAGACTTTGCTTATGCCTAATTTACTGTCTAAATGTAGTTGCATTAATAGATTTTTAACGTTCGGCAGTGAGCAGAGCATTGAACATTCAAGAGTGAGGTATTATTTAAAATTTCGTTTAAAACTAAAAATGACAATGGAATATTTTGATATTAAATATTTTGTCCTTAAGCTTTTTGATATGTGTATTATTATGATATTTATTTTATATTCTCAGTGTCATATGTGAGAGATTAACATTACATTAATTAATATTTAGGGTTCCGTACCCAAAGGGTAAAAACGGGATCGAGGCCAATTGAATCAAACCAGAAAAATCATCATCATCCAAGGATCAGAATCTCGCAGCGCTCAACAGTGCCATCGCTTCCTATAACAGGTTCTTCCGAATATTTTTTTAAACCAGCCATTACTTAAAAAAAAACTTTATTTTTTTCTAAAAAAAGACACGATATATGAACTAATAGACTTTTCCCGTCCAAAATCATGGTAACCCTACACCCGGATGGTGAAGCAACACGGACTGCACTGGAGATCATAAATCTCGTCAATTGAACACAAAATTGATACTAATCGTTTGAGCGGATCCGTTTCATGTGGTCGAGACGAGAATAGCCGTAGTATACGTATAGTTATAGAATAGTTGCAGGTAACTGTGAATGGACGTTAATGTTAGCTACTGAAGTTTATAGCTGGTGATGCTGAAAAATATATAGTTAAAAGTGAGAGTCCTGTCTTTTTACCCGGCTGCAAGGAAAGGGTTATGTTTTTCGCACGTATCTTGTATGTATGTAATATTCTTTATTAACACATATCTTTCAAATCCCTTGACAGACTTTTATAATTAAGGCATCGTTAGATAGGTCTTGGCCGCCCAAGTGTTCTTAGATATGTGCTGTTAAAAAAAAACATGGCGGATTTTGGGCGCCATATTGTTAGGGTTGCAATTTGTTTTGTCTTCGAAACCCATCGACTGGGGTATACCACTTATATGTTTAAAAGTCATTCGAAAAAAAAAGTATAACTAAAAAGTTGTAAATAAAAAACAAAAAGCCGACTGCAAAAATGTAAACAAGAAGAAAATCATGCTGTGCAGTCGGAGGATATTTATAGTTTTGATCAGCCAGCTCACGAATATGCTCCTATCCTCCGACTGCACAGCATGATTTTCTTCTTGTTTACACCTTTGAAGTTTTTTGATTTAATTAACTTTTTACATGCTTTTTTCAGTAAAAACTGTAGAAAGTTAACTTAACAAAATAACTTTTTCTAATATGTATGAAACCTTGTTTGATTGTGAACGAACTTCGATGATTTTTGTTTTTTTTTGTGTATTTTTGTAGTAGTGTCGGGGAACACATCATTTAACATCTTATGCTAGGGAAAGGTTAGATGTAGGTACTAGTCATATACCTACCTTTAACAAAATTTGGTCTCCTGTTTATAAAAATTCAATGATATATAATCACGTAAAATTTAGCATTAGTACCGTGAGTTTTTATATAAACTAATGGGTAAACCTGCTGCGGAGTAAATAAATAATAAAATAATTTATTACCATTTATTAAATCTGTAAGCTCTTCCTAATAAAACATAATTTGAAGACAGACACAATATTTAAAGTTTCAGTGGCTGAGTGTTATTTGATTAATTTAAATAACCATTACTACCCGTGCAGTTCCTAAAACTACAGGATTTTTCTCGTCGACGGACGGCACGAACTATTTTCTGCGCGAGGTTAAAATGCATGCTATCTTATCCGATAACACATGCGAAAGAAATAGATGCTGTGATGATCAGTAAGAAGCTAGTTCGCGTACGAATTAGCACTTTTGCAAATTTGTATCGAAATTGATGATGATTTAGGACGAAAACGAGTGCGCGAAATTTTATAAACAGACAGACCTTTGGGAGTCTAGATATCATGAAAAAACGAATAAATATATATTTTCAGAATAAAATTATTTGCATTGTTGAATTACTAATTTATCCCTGTATGGAGGCCGTTTTGCAATTTTCCTTTCTTCTTCTTATGGTATTTATTTCAGCCCAAAGATGCGTTAAAATTAGTGTTGAAATATGGAACTTTCAACGCTCTTAACTTTCAAATATATATTTTTTACTTTTTTGTTTCCATACAGCGCTAGATAGTGATAAGACAAATTGATATGATTTTTTATTTTGAACGTATATCGTCAAACAATGCAGTAATCGCCAGACTACGTTTGTATGGAAGAATTTTCGACTAGTGTAACCTTAAAGGGTTTTTTTACAAATTGCATAGTATTACTTAAATTGAGCCTTTTAAGGCGTCCCACCTACAAACAATATTTGCGAAATGAAATGTAAGCTTTCTCAATCATCTTTTAATACAAACCCTAGACGTTTACTAGAGTTAGGTACGCAATCGTCAATATTCCGCAACAATATTGTAAGTTTACGGAACGCCTAAGCAACCATAAAAACAATTGAATCACAAGTCAGTAGCAAGCACTGACTTTTCAAAAATTTCCAATCAATGCTAACGGGTCGCAGGTCTTCTGTGAACAGAGAAAATGTTACTAAAGCAAGGACATTCGTACCCGGCTTATATAGTAAGCGGGGGCATGAAACCATACCGTGATACAACGGAGGGTGCCCGAGAGGACAACGCCATCTATCGAGCGTCATCATCATCATCTTCATGCCCTTGCCCCATGTTATTTGGGGTCGCCATCTATCGAGCGTAATATTACTAAAATAGCTGGATGATAGGTGTACCGCCTTAAATTCGCGCTAACTGAACATCAGTGTACATCTTTCAAATATAGATCCTATAATGATGCCCTTTAGATAATTTCTTGATAATATTAGTCTTTCTAAGTCTGTTTATCTCGGACATCGCTGACAACGATGAAGGAAGACATCGTGAGGTAGCCTGGACATATCTATGTCTATATCTATAATAATATTATAAAGAGCAAAGGTTTGTATTTTTGTATGTAACGAATAAACATAAAAATTACAGGACCGTTTTTAAAAATTATTTCACCGTTGGGATGCTACACTATCCCCAGGTGACATAGGTAACATACTTTTTATCCCTGTATTTCCACGGGAACGGGAACTACGCGGGTGAAACCACGAGGCGTCCGCTAGTAGTGAATATAATCATATTCAACTTGAATTTAATCATATATTGTACACAATATTTACTGAAATGATACAAGGGCGAAGTGAGTACTAACGTCAGGAGGGGACGCCTTAAAATGACATACACAGATCTTATTGGAGATGTTCTTCAGAGAGGCCTGCACCGGCAGCCAAGTTGACAATCTACAATCGATAAAGCTAGTAGAAAACGAATCAATGTATGGGAATGACACATCTGAACGTTAATTCACGTGGTCAGACCAAACTAATTAATAGAAGGCATTAAGGATTGTAGAAAGAGATTCGATACGAAACGTTTGTAACTTGGCTAGGGGGGCTGGTGCGCAGAACTCATAAACGGCGAGCGTGTATAACTATATGTATGAACATCAAAGGAGATAAAGGAGTATGTAAGGTATTTTCTCAAAGGGGTAGCCTTTGAGAAAAAGGCTTGAGTTTATGTATGAATGTATAATAACAGTCAATTGCTCGGCAGTAAATCTTACAGACTTGGTCTTAACCAAACTAACACTAGTTTTATTCCTTTTTACCTTAGCACATACGTCAGAACTCGATCGTCTTCAAAGACAGCCAGTTACATTTGAATACCAGCCATAGAGTATTGACTACTGGCCATGGAACTGTTATCAATTGATTGTGTAAACGATCCTTGGTTCACTTGCGGTAATCACTTCACTTGGCAGAAGATTTTAGTATGATTTTATTAGCTTAGGTACTGGCTGTTTTCTGTGGCTTCAATTGCATCCTTAGGGGGATTTTGTTCTGTTGATATCCTACTTCCTACAAATCCTGTCCTATACTCTGCGCTGTAGCATGGTGCAGGTGACAGTTTCAATAACAGTTTTTTGTGCATATACGTATACGCATTTTTTTTGTAGTTTAACGTCATACCATAGTTGCATGTATGACGTTAAACTACGAAAAATGCGTTTTATTGAAACTGTCACCCGCACCATGCTACAGCGCAAGGAGTGTAGTTGCTTTTAAATCCTATGTTTTTGTAGGAGATAACTTCTGTAAGTACAGACCTAATTGAGAAAATTCATATGCTACTTTATCTCTAAGTCTTAGGATTAGTAATGTTGATCTCGCAAAATGCGCGGCTCCTGTGGAAAACTGGAAAATTGCTGATAAACTGATTGGGAATAAAATCAGATAAATTAATTGTTATAATTTTAATCGCACAGAGAACAGGAAAATCAAAACAATACATCCAAATTTAGTCAATTCGAAAGAAACAAGCGACAACTTCAAATTCCAAGCAAAGTTTGAAAGCGAAAATTATTAAAGTAAAAGTAGAATTGCCATTGTAGGACAGACTTCAGCGAAAATATGATTAGCATACAGAACAACAGATTTATTACAGCTCCGGAATATAGGACGGAACTAATGGATCTCTTTCCTGAAAATTACGAAGATCTGGAGCATTTCTATTATGTTATTATAATGACATGCAAAGATACTTTAAATTCATGTGAATATTACTGGTACCAGGAGAATGTTGGTAGATGGTAGATGTAGAATGAGATTGGGCTTTGACAGATGTATATATGATGTTACAACAGGAATAACGATACTGATGGCCATTTTAAAACTGAGACAGATAAAATATCGGAAAACACAGGAGACAGAGTAATAAATATCTGCATACTTTTTAAATACTCATTTAAAATCAGCAGTGATAGTAATCGGAAGTAGTATAATAACGAAAACGGTTACTCTTATCTTATCTTATCTTTTATTATGCGTGTATGACTAGATGTATGAATGTGAGTAATACAAAATAAGTATGTATGGATCGTAGCAGGTGGCGTTCTTTAGTTTCTGCCTACCCCCATGGGAAAAATGCGTGAGTTTATGTTTTAGTCTTAATTAGTTCGTAGTTCTTGATTAAAGTGTATTTGTATATAATTATAATATTTTATCAACTGAATATATTTTTATTAAATAAAAACGTGCTAATTTACTTATCCATAACCTCTAAACTTTTGTAGATATTTATTAATATTTTCAAGTCCACTACTCACAAACAACAACATCATCAAAGTGAATGAATAAAATAAACAGAGTGTATGTTTTGACAATTTTGATGTCTCATAATGTTTGCGTTCGTGTTATTTTACCGAAGTAACGACTACACGCGAGTGTTCATACAGCTCTGTTTTAAATATTCTGCGTACTGTACTAAAAACTGCGTTACATCTGTACCATCTTTGTTTATTTTACCTTTATCCTTACTCACGGTTTTGTTAATCCTTAGACCGCTTTCTGACAAGAGATGAGCGAGATGTATGGAAAACTAGCAATATAAAATGATGCGTTCCTAGGTGATAAAAAAACTGGGCAAGTGCGAGTCGGACTCGTGAACCGAGGGTTCCGTGCAAACAGCTACATTCACCAACATAATTAGGTAAAATACCGAAGATTTCTCTAACAAAAAGATTTTTTTTACTTTTTCAAGTACATTTTATAAGTTGGTCGACTATTACTCGTAAATTTGTAAAGCCTACTTATCTGTGGTCGTTTTCCTTTTAATTTCGTTATTTATACTACTTCCGATTACTATCACTGCTGATTTTAAATGAGTATTTAAGAGGTATGCAGATATTTATTACTCTGTCTCCTGTGTCTTCCGATATTATAACTGTCTCAGTTTTAAAATGGCCTTTAGTATTGTTATTCCTGTTGTAACATCATATATACATCTGTCAAAGCCCAAGCTCATTCTACATCTACCATCTACCAACATTCTCCTGGTACCAGTAATATTCACATGAATTTAAAGTATCTTTGCATGTCATAATAATAACATAATAGAAATGCTCCAGATCTTCGTAATTTTCAGGAAAGAGATCCATTAGTTCCGTCCTATATTCCGGAGCTGTACTAAATCTGTTGTTCTGTATGCTAATCATATTTTCGCTGAAGTCTGTCCTACAATGGAAATTCTACTTTTACTTTAATAATTTTCGCTTCCAACTTTGCTTTGAATTTGAAGTTGTCGCTTGTTTCTTTCGAATTGACTAACTTTGAATGATTGTATTGTTTTGATTTTCCTGTTTTCTGTGCGATTTAAATTATAAAAATTAATTTATCTGATTTTATTCCCAATCAGCTTATCAGAAATTTTCCAGTTTGCCACAGGAGCCGTGCATTTTGCGGGAACAACATTAATAATCCTATGACTTAGCGATAAAGTAGCATCTGAATTTTCTCAATTAGGTCTGTACTTACAGAAATTATCTCCTACAAAAACATAGGATTCAAAAGCAACTAAGATAGGATTAGTAGGAAGCAGGATATCAACAGAACAAAATCCCCCTTGGAGCACTTCAGAAAATAATAGTTTTACATAAGCTGGTAATTCACAGTTTTTGAGAGTTTTCAGAATAGAAAATACACTTTGTATTATATATAGTACTCAGTAGTTAACCGACTTTCAGCGTTCAGTCCAGCGTCAAAACTAAAAAACTGACGCACGTTTTTTACTCTTTCTGCCATCCCTTCTAAATTTCAAATTCAAATCTCAATAAGGCCAGAAATAATAAAAACGGCTTTACAAAGGCGGGTCAGTCTGCGCTGCACTTACAATAATGTACAACTAGCTTCAGGAAAGGTCTAGGTACTCCATGGTACCTATGATATGTCTATGGCTTAAGAAAATAAAATAGACAGACAGATGTCATGTCAGATGTCACAGTAGAAAAATATTGCAAGAATTACAAATTACCAATATAATTTAAGTTTTAGATATTAAAACAATCAGAGATAACTAAAATATGCTTTCCAGGTGTTATAATACAAAGAATACATACAAATTAGTTATTTGAATTGATGTAATATCAAAAGATATGAAGATGGTTTGTATATGTTGTGAAACGTAAGTAGATGCCACAAACGATAACGATAAGCTCGCTTGGGACCGCCGGAGCCCCGCAGCCCCAGAGCCGTAACAGAAACCATGCCTGCTGCATGTTGCATGCTTGCTGCATACTTGGATGCTGCATGCTTGCTTGCTTGCATGCTTGCTTGCTTGCATGCTTGCTTGCATGCTGCATGTATGGTGTAAGCTTTTTTGTATGCTTGTTTGCATGTTTTTTTACAGGGAAGTGGCTTTTTATCATATAGGTGCTATGTCTTTTAAGTCGTATAATCAAACGATATTATATTCAATGTATGTTATGCTTTTAAAAATTGGTTACTTTAAAATTTTATCAATCGTTTATTTTATTAACTGATCATTATATCAAATAAAATTATAGATTCAGTTGTTACATCTTGTAAATAATAGAGATTTTGTAATATTATCATATGTTACTTACCGTGTTTAGGCCCTGGGCAGTCAACCCTATCTTTCTACCTCGAAAATTATTTGAAAGTGACATTATAAATTCGAAAACGATTTACCCAGGTCATAGATTTAAATAATGAAGACAATGACCTAGGTACAGTTCGCCGCTATGAGAAACGAAGGAAGTAATAAAAAGCCAAACCCAAGCGAAATTATTATGGAAATCTTCCATTTTTTCCACTCGCCACGTTCAAGAGTAACAAGATCCATATTATATGTTGATGACTTCCTTCCCTCCAATAAATCTCGAAGTTCTTACTCATGTAGCCACACATTGTGCCAATATTATTCTTACGAGTACCAAAAATAACTCGAGTAACTTTATGAACTCAGTAGGAAGATATCTCAACTAACTTATTCCGAGTTTGTGTTTGTGTTGTTGAATTGGGAAAAGGCTAGGCAGATGATGATGTTTGCGACCGCATTTCATAGTAAAAGCGTCAGTAGCGTTCGTTAAATATTCAGGGGCATCCTTCATGTAACAAAAGCCATTCTAATCAATAAGATCACAGGTTTCCTTTTAAAGAAACGACCTTTCTGAGGAGAACATTCTAAAAATAGCACTATTTCTAATTCCACCTCCTTTTCTCTCTGTTTTCTACAAAAATATAACCTTGCAACGCGAGAACCTGATCAAGTTACAAAGTCTAACAAAAAATGGAAATCCCAACACTACTCGATCTGAAATCCGATACGAATTCTATGTAAGGCGACATAGAATTCGTATCGGATTTCAGATCGAGTAGTGTTGGGATTTCCATTTTTTGTTAGACTTTGTAACTTGATCAGGTTCTCGCGTTGCAAGGTTATATTTTTGTAGAAAACAGAGAGAAAAGGAGGTGGAATTAGAAATAGTGCTATTTTTAGAATGTTCTCCTCAGAAAGGTCGTTTCTTTAAAAGGAAACCTGTGATCTTATTGATTAGAATGGCTTTTGTTACATGAAGGATGCCCCTGAATATTTAACGAACGCTACTGACGCTTTTACTATGAAATGCGGTCGCAAACATCATCATCTGCCTAGCCTTTTCCCAATTGTTTGTTGGGGTCGGCTTACAGTCTTACCGGATTCAGCTGAGTACCAGTGTTTTACATGGACCGACTGCCTATATGACCTCCACAACCCAGTAACTAGGTAACACCATACCCCTTGGCAAGACTGGTGTCAGAACTTAAGCTTCTGACTACTCGTAACGACTGTCAAAGATCTTCAAATGACAGCCAGGACCAACGGCTTAACGTGCTTTCCGAGGCACGGAGGAAACTCTGTATGTTGAAATGGTCACCCATCCACGAACCGACCTCGTCAAGCGTTGCTTAACCTTGAAGATTGACCCGTGCGGCTGTTACTATTTAGCCACGAGCTCCTCTTCTAAATGCAGTCGCAGACATCCGACTGAATTTTCTAAGTATAAAGTCATAATTCGAGTTTTGGCTCTCGCCTATTTCCTCCTCCAATGTTGGACCAATTTAAAAGATATTCCATAAACTGAAAAATAAAGTATATTCTGTGCCCCCATTTCCTGTTTGGTGATACATTATCTTTAGAAGCACAAGTACCCTCAAAAAAATTCTCAAATTTGCGCTGTCAACAGAGTCCTAGTGTACAAATTTGAGAACTATAAATGAAAAAAGGAAAACATAAGGGCACAGTATATATCTTTCATTTTAAGTTATTGGTTAATAAAGTTAAAATTCAGTCGGATGTCGGTTTATCCTCTTAACGTGTGGCCATGTACTGGAGCCAAAAATAAAAATGCGAAACTGGAAAAGCTCTCTTTTCTGCTGATAACAAACGCTATCTACAGTATAAGAAAGACATTAAAAAAGTAAGATAAAAAAAAACTAAAATGAATGCCGATAGAATTTATCCTTGTAACTGTCCAACTCAAAATTCCCAACTGAGCGAATTTTAAAAGTAATTTAAACTTGTAAGACAGTTAATATCTGTCATTCCTTGTCATCTGGGAGGAACTTGGTTAAAACTGGGTTGAATTTAACCCATTGAGTGAATTTATCTGGCTCTTTGACGACTCATTAGTTGGCGTTATTACAATAGTGAATGCGAATCTTCTGAGATGGAACTAACTTTGAAGATGGTGATTCGTGATTTAGATTTTGCTTGCTCTACTGTTTGTTACCTATGGCTCTGAGACGTGGTCGCTCACAATGGGCCTCATCAGAAAGCTTACAGTTACCCAAAGGTCAATGGAGACGGCTATGCTGATATTTGCAAAGCAGAACAAATTCATAAAAACCCACCAAATAGAAAAAATCTTAGGTTCAAAAAACACCTCCAAATCTACGTCAACAAAAAAGAAAGAAAATAATAAGAATTCTGTAGTAATTGGTCCGTCACACCAAATCATCAAACGAAATAGGTCAGTAACCTAATTGAATTTATTTAGACCCAACTTGACAATTGGTTGTGGCTAACGAAAACAAAAGAGACGACAAAGTAAATTAATAAAGTGCCGTACCATTGTGGAATGTTCGCTTTATTAAGATTACAAAACCTAGAAGAAACAGAAACTAGTTTTATTAATTATAGCTGACCCCCGCGGCTTCGCTTTCGTCAAAATTATAGCCTATGTTACTCGGGAGTAATGTAGCTTTCCATAGGTGAAAGAATGTTTAAAATCGGTCCAGCCATTTCAGAGATTAGCCGGAACTAACAGACAGACAAAAATTGTAAAAAATTATATTTTGGTGTATGTACCGTATATATATTCATATACATGTAGTAAAAAACGGTTATTTCAATATTACAAACAGACACTCCAATTTTATTATATGTCTGTAGATAAGAGGAGTCCCAACTTTAAATTATTTCTGTTTATCAACCGACTTCAAAAAAGGAGGTTTCTCAATTCGACCGTATATATATATATTAATTTTTTATGTGTGTTCGTTTATGAACCGATTTTGATGATTCTTTTTTTGTTGGAAAGGAGATAACCCAAGAGTGGAACCATGATAAGGAAACCAGGATCTGATGATGGCATCCCAGATTAATCTCACTATATCAGGCAGTTAGTGTAGTTATGTGGGGATCCAACCCACTAAAACTCCACGGTGTCTTCCTGTGCCGCTTACAGTGGGTACACGAACAGACGTTAGCACTCATCGCGAAACTGTCGCGGCTGTTTGTCACCGGACCCTCCTCAGGGGAGTATCCCCCAAAACCGGCGCACCAGAATACTGTTTGCCTTGATCACCCCAGGGACTAAACCAGCACATGGGCGCCAGATGACCCCGTGTATGGCACCCTTGGTCCCCATGTGACGGGTCAAAGACAATGGCCTCGCCACCTACCATCCGTTTTTCAGTATGGAGGGAGAGCGGCCAACGTTATACCGATACTCCTCCTACCCTGCGGCCCCACCGCTTCCACGATCAGACGGTGGCGACCCCGTCCAGGCTGCGGAAGGTAGGGAGAGCGGCGCACCGCAATACCGGCACTTCTCTCCCGCCTCTAACCTTCAGCCGCGATATCGTATGGGTATGGGCGGCCCCATACGACATCGCGGCCCGCCTCAGTTATGATGTCGCCCAGGCAGCACCGCAACCTACTTGCCAGTCGCTACATCGTTGGCTTATCGGTAAAAGCCCTGACGAGCGGCTCCTCCTCAGGTTCCTCTTCGCTTCACCGTGGGTGACCAAGTCACGGCTACTGAGTCCCTCCGCCTCGTCAATGCGAGAACCCACCGGGGGGAAAATTGCATTAGTCTGGGTCAACCCAGGATGCAATTATAATTTTAAAAAATTTGGTTATGTTTACACTTCGGTAAATGTAAATAGCCTAAAGTACTCATGTGGTTTTAGGTTCTAAGGATTTACAATGCAAACACACATCTTTTCTTTTAAATTTAGAGATTAAAAATGGCAAGTATAAACGTAGGTTAGTGTAAGAAAGATAGTTAAGTTTCCAAGAATTTAGAAACTATGAGTATCGATGCCACGTCAACCCCGGGAGGTAAACTAGGTGTAAAGTAGAGATAACACTATCATATTACCTGCTCGGTTGGGCAAGATGTTGGCAGTGAAGCAAGACTAGAAGATTTTAACAAAAATTACTAAAGCAATGCACAAGTAACTATATATATGCTCTGAGCTGGGCATTTTTCAACCAAAATTTGAATATGATGACTAGCATGAGTGCATACAAAAGGAAATGTAAACTCTGCCAGAATTTGTATGGAGTTTTTTAAGTCGAGAGTGAATAGCCTCCTTCTAGGCAAGCGTGTTCAACCGACGACTATGTGATCGACGGTGGAACACGCTTGCCATCGCTTACCAACAGGAAAGATAGTTTTAAATATCTTGACACATATTTTTAACTAAAGGTCACAGCGTGAGAAATGGTTAGTTTACGTCGAAGGCTATTATGCTGTGAAATATACACAGACCAGGTCATATTTTGTAAAGATAAAGATTATAAAATGGTCCAATCTTCAAATTACAGTACACAGATTAAACTTTGTTTTTGTCATTCGATTTTTTGAACAGTGTTCTTTGGGAATTTCAACGATTTCTTCGATAAATTATGATAGAAGTTTCTTCAATAGATATTATGTTTTTGATACAAATTATTCACCTTAGCATAAAAATTTAAATAAAAACTTTAAAAAACTTCCAATAATATTATCAATGGTCTGTAAAAAAAATAAAAACTACAGACAGACATATTTTATGGACAAATAAAACAAGTTTTTGCATAAAGTTCAAAGCTAACTTTGTTTTGTTCTTCTATAAAGCTTTTGTTATTGTGAACACAATCTATACAGACTCAGTTCATTTTTTTTATTGCATCTTGTTATATATCTTGTCCATACAGTCTGTACTAGGTTCTGCCTGCGACTTCGCCTGCATGAAAGTAGGAAATTATTACAAGGGTGGCAGTGGGCAGGGCATATTGCTCGCAGCACGGATGGCCGATGGGGCCGAAAAGTTCTGGCATGGTGACCGTGAACCGGAAGATATTGCGTTGGAAGGCCTTCCACTAGGTGGACCGATGACCTGGCCAAGGCTGTGGGAATCCGGTGGATTTCGACAAAACCCACGGGATCGGTCGATGTGGCGACATTTGGGGGTAGCGTATGTTCAGCAGTGGACGTCTTTCGGCTGAAATGAAGATTATGATGATACTCTTGGGATAAAATGAAAATCCCTCAACCTAATCCAGGAAATGGTCTAACAGTGTGCTAAATTTCATCGGAATTCGGTCAGCCGATATCAAGCAGACAGACAGATCAATAACTTTTGCATTAATAATATATGAATGTAGATTTCTGTTCAGCTTTTCAAACTCCCAATTGTTTCAGATAAAAAAGGTACCGAACGCTTAGGCACATATTCAAAGGCAGTTTGGAGGACCTCCACTCGACCCAGTCACCACGACAATGGAGAAAAACCTTTATAACTGACAATTTATTGACTGGACGTGGATTCGAGTTGAAGGAGTTTTCTTAAAGTAACTGCATGGGAATATTTTGTCATCTAAATGGTATATCAAAGTTGACCGATGCCGTGAACCAAATGACCAATATTCAAGATGACCTAGACGACAAATTTGCCAAAAATTGATCTCGTTTACATAATCTAATCTTATGATAATCTTAATTAAAATATTACTGAGTCAACCATAAGGTCAATGTCTGTGGCCAGCTATGTGGAAACGCTAACTTATACGTTTACGTAACGACTTGTTTATGTTTTGGCAAAAGTTATGACATATTTGAATGATATATTTTACGACCAATTTCCAATGATTGGAGATTGTTTTGTACACGAAATAGGAAAGACTGTGACGGATTAATATCTGTCGATGACTAAATAAATTACTAGGCATTTTACGATTTGATAAAAAAACTGCTTAGCATTTTCCCAATGAGGGCTACACAATGTAAAATTTCAACGTTTTGGCTTTAAGCGCAAGTTTATTCATTACCTTTTTATCGTTGTGAATATTTTCCAAATATGGCAGATTAAGATGGTTACCTAGGGGTTTTAGAGACTGTCACCAACGACCTTGAGGGAACAAAACGCGCACTCGTTTCACACCCGGGTGGACCCAAAATGTAATAGTTTTTTGTACTTTCCTTATTATTCTTAGACTTTAAAAAAATTGCTTCAGATCAAAATGTAGATAATTAAATTGTATTTGAGATGGTGACAATTTCCTTAAAATACGCTCGGCGGTTTTGATGTGATTGTCGTTTTTTTGTCCATGTTAGACATAACTTTACAAATTAATTACAATATGTTATACGAATAAAACTCAAAATTTTCTTATCTTTGGAATAAATTATCTAAATATTAGGGCCAACCGCATCAACACCAGTGTCGTAGTTTATATAAAAAAGTGCCCTCAAAGACAGACTATTTGTTTTGTGATCTTCATGTTTATTTTATCAACTTTGCTTTTTCTCTGTTTTTAACACAAGCAAGTTATGGCATGCAATCTTTAGCTTGTTTTAATATTCATCTTAAGGAATGCAGTTTTAATTAAAAACTGTTTTTATTATCCGCTATAAACCTTTAATTAAATATTTATAACTTTATAATTGTTAAAAATTAATGAGCTTGTTCCAATATATTTTATTGTAAAGTAATAAACTGATGTAGAAGCTCACATGTTCACTGAGCAACATTCATTGGTTTCCTGATTCCTGTAAAACCATATAACAAATCTTCTTTTACAAGCTTTCTTGTTTTTTTAGGGTTCCGTACCCACTGTCACCAGGCTGTATCTCATGAACCGTGACAGCTAGAGAATTGAAATTTTCACAGAAGATGTATTTCTGTTGCCGCTATAACAACAAATACTAAAAACAGAATAAAATTAATATTTAAATGGGGCTCCCGTACAACAAACGTGATTTTTTTGGCGTTTTCTGCGATAATGGTACGGAACCCTTCGTGCGCGAGTCCGACTCGCACTTGGCCAGTTTTTTTATTTTCTTTATTTAGTTTCTCTTGACCCGGTGTTTGTCTGGGTGTTTGTCTGTAATAAAAAAATAGAAATTAATTTTTTCCCACTTCCCGGTGTTCTATTGAGATAAAATTTTGCACACACGTTTGTTTCTCGTGACTATTCCTTTTTTAACCGACTTTCCAAAAAAAGAGGAGGTTCTATGTTCGACTTTATGTTTGTCCGTCAATTGTAAAGCGATTTTGAAAATTATTTTTCGTTTAAAAAAGTATGTTTGCATATGGTCCCATTTAAATTTGGTTAATTTTAATTTAAAGAACTCCGGATATATACAACAGAACTCTTAAAAAAATAACAGCAATTCGCTCGGGATTGCTGCAGTAGCATATGTGTGATAAGAATTTTATACCATTTCATAACATAACATCACGACAGTATCCTCTAAAGGGGTACGAAGATGTGTACAGTTAACCTTGGTGTACACTCATTACACTGGTTATGTTCAAGTTTCATGATATTTGGGTAATCTATTCTGGCATTATAGAACTTGCCTATTTGGTACCACAACAAAAAAGCGAAAAAAAAAAAAAAACCTTTTTTCAAAAAAATACAACCGACTTTTAAATAAAAAAACTACAAAGTAAAAAATAGCTTCTTTTCCGGCAGACAGTGTCAAAAAACGAAAGAAGAAAACAGGAAATCCGACTTCCGAAAAAGAAGTTATTTACACCTTTGTTCGCGACGATACGTCACCTTTAGATAGGTTGTCATATGTAAAATATAAATAGTATTGACAGACACACGTCTGCTCACCCCAGAGCGCCATCGCATACTAAGCGATGTCGGTAGGTGAAAAAACCTTTTATAGTAAAGCTCGTAACTAATTTTTGCTCATGTTTTTGAGACACTAAAATTATATTTTATGTGTCTATCAGTAGGTAATAGAATTATATAGTCTAATAACAATAAATTAGAAGCTTTAATATGCATACTGATTGTGTTATTACGGAAAGAAACAAGTATTTAACTCCGTAAAAAACAACCGTCCTCAACGAGCGTTTAGTTCACAATGACCTGTAAGAGGGCGGCACCTTATATTTATACTAAAACCAGTTTTTGTAGAATTTTGATAACTTTAAACTCATGTTTTGGGGGCTTTTACATAGTTTATAGTGTGAATATAGCGCTTATGTGTTAGAATTATACATAAGGTACCTTAGTTATATGATAAATGTATAGGTTTAAGGAAATAAAAATATTTTGTTTACTTATTTTAGACCCCCCGTTTTGAGCAGGGTATCAGGTGGTGCTATAGGTATTCTATTCACCAACCAATCAGATTGCTTCCTTACACATAATTGTTTTGTTAGGAAACACCACCTAGGTGTTCTAGATAGGATGGCTGGATACCATGACTGAGAAATTATACATAATAGCAGTACATGGCCAGTCATAGTGCATTTTCACTCTAAAAAGGGAAATATACATACATTTTACTCAAGTAAGTGTTTGGAAAATTCGATACAAGCCATTTAGCGCTTCTAGGTGACCTAGAATTTTGTCTAGGCCCTATAAATAGATAGCACCTGTGTAATTCTAGTACATAGACATCACTTGCTTGAAGTGATGTGTCTGTGTATGCCGGCATGGACGTTTCTATGCGTCTGCCGACGGGTCACTACGTCCAGGGACACTTGGTGCCTGGTCAGTTATAGATATGCTGTCTGAAGCATTACCTTCGTGGACCCACAGGCGGGCGTCTAGACTCAGTCATGACACAAAACTAGTATATAGGTGTATATAACGCACACAGACACATTAAAGCTGTGAGACGACGTAAAATTTAGTATTCGGCCGCTTCCCGGCACCTTAAGCTGCGGAAAGGCTGGTGATACACCCATCAGGGTACCGCCGTCAGACAGCCTAGTTTTCCAGCTACCCAACCACACTTCCGGAAGGAGCTTAGCTCTGGTGGTTGAGGAGTTAAGCGACCTGATATGGTGCGAGGTTACATGGATTTGCTATGTAAACAAACTTGTAACAAACGATAACTCATCGGGGGTTGGACATGTAGCTACCGGACTTCTACCTTGGGATAGCCCATCACGAGGGCTACCCGGGTGTGAATGTAACTCGAAAATCCACCCAGCAGTCTGAGTAGGAATCGAGTTTATGTGCCAAGATCAGGGGCATAAGCTAACTTCTCGCACCATTTCGCGGCTGTACGCCTGAATGTTTTGAATATAACTGTAACACTTATGTGTGTCAACGGCCCAGTAGGAGGGCTCCAAGTCCCTCGCTGGTACCCTAGAGCTAACATGTCTAGTTTTAGGAGAAACTCGATTGTAAAGCTTCAAACTGGCGGGAATTCCCTTTCTTCGACATTCTCCTTACGAGAACTCCCTGATGGTAGGGGCTAGGGACCTGGATCAAAGACCGGAGGGAAGGTCTCCTCGAGACCTATCCAAAAGTACAAGTTTCACCAGAATCGGTCCAGTGGAAGGGTAGTTCCTGTCAGTTTCAAGCTACGAGTCTTAGCGTATATTTTTTGAAAAATAAAAGTTTTTGCGGTCGGAATGTTGTGGTCCTCGTCGCAGTCGAGTTCGCCTCTTTAATAGTGCGCAGGCGCGTGAACATTTCGTAGCCATTATTTCACTTAAAGTATTTCCACGCATCATTGCGCTTCGAGGACCATGAAGGAACATCGCTTCTGGCCATGAACAAATAGTTTTATTTAACCTGGACATCACGTTTTTCACCTCAACCTACTTGGCAGCCTTCAAGTGTCTCCAAGGTCCATAGTTACCAGATGACAACTGAACAATAGGTGCAAGGGGCGTCAACGCGTTCAAGCAGGAGCCTTACAACCTCCTGATTGCCTGTCGGTCTTGGACGATCACGTCCGTCCCGTACATTTGCTGGTCCTTCGAGCCGGATTTTCTGGGAAACATACCAGACCAGCGGACGCTGTGAAGATATAGGCCAACGAAGAGCCTTGTTCCCGAGAACAAGGAAAACTGATGTCCCGGACGCTGTGAAAATATAGGCCAAGGAAGAGCCTTGTTCCCGAGAACAAAGAAAACTGATGTCCCATTCCTGTGAAAAAAGAAACCTGATGCCCTGGGGACACGAACGCTGCCTTGAGAACAAACAAGCCTGATGTAAAGTGACCTTATATACTGAGGTTACATTCCTGTTTCTTGGGTAATGTCAAAACGTATCGTCCCTGTGAAAACTAGTACCTGAGAACAAAGAAAACTGACGCTCACGCCTGTGAACATTCGTGAGAACAAAGAAAACTGATGCTCAAATATCTCAAGGTACCCTCAATATAAATCTGGTAAGATTACACACCACACAAATGTGCCAACTGGGGTACTAAGCGTTGCGTTCGTGAGAAAAGTTCCAGGGAAATAAGAATACTGACGTTCCATCTCGTAAACCTTACAAGTGCCAGGGTTAAGATCATGTTTCTTTAACAGTCAAAAACATAGCGTACACTCTGGGACGATAGAAACCCGTTTCCTGGGTGAGATAACCCAGTTACTGGTCAGCAACCGTATTACTGGGTGATTAGCGTCGTCAAAAGGCGCAACGTACTATCGTCTCATAGTAGAAACTTCCAGAGCGACTACAGTCGTGAAGAGTGCACGAGTGGATTAGGCCCACGCGTGGACTACCTGGAAGACAACCATTTTGCTGGGACACAGCAGCCATTCCTGAGCTATTCCTGTGGTTCTACCGGCTTCCTGAGAAGCTAACCGTTCCCGTGTGATTACCGTCGCGAAAAGACGGTTTTTTGAGCTGTTTCTGTTGTGTAACCTGCTTACTGAGAATTCACAGTAATCGAAGATTACACAGAAACTGTATCCTGAAGGAATATAGCATAGCCTGAAGAGTTATCGCTAGGAAACTCATAATCGGAGTTTTCAAACAGCGTGTTGGGAGCTCGTTTAGGAGATAGAACGAACATACGACGTTCATAGAATTCCTGAAGGGTTACGGCTGAAGGATTATCGCTGAAGCGTTATCCAAGAAGAGGCTTACACACAGAAGCATATTGAATAGTCGTGTGGGCGACTTGTTCTATAAAATAGAACGAAAAAATAGTTGCTGAAATTTCCTGAAGCGTTATAGCTGAAGGCTTATTTTCGACTTAGAATTTGTTTAAAAACAAATAGTCGTTATCGAGATAGAAGCTCTCGATCGAAGTCTGGAGTTTCAAACCTGGATATCTGGAGTCTGAAGTGACTACTAACGTCAAGAGTTGGACCAACAGTTCAGTGATTGGTACCAGACCGGCTGCTCAACCTTGGAGGCTGCTGGACAAGTTGACACTTAGACAACAGTAAGTACAGTGAAAACATATGCTCATGTGCTTACCCATTTTGTGTTGAAAGTCTTATAGTGAACTTGTTTACGTATCAACATTGAAGTTTGAAGCTGATTTGGAACTTATAGTTTTGAAGACTGACTAGCGACTTATAGTTTGAAGAATAACCTGGAGTTAAGAGGGTCGGATATAACCCGGAGTTTAAACTAACCCGGAGTTTGGAGATACTTTTCGAAGTTTGAAAAAGGAAGCGAACCCTCTTCAAGCCGACGACTGAAATCGGACTTAACCCAGAGTTACCACTTAGCAGTTTTTAAGAAAAAATTAAGTTTGGACATAGCCGTTTTGAAGCTCGAAAATAGATGTCAACCAGTTCGTGTTGAAGTCTAGAGTTGGACTCAGCCGATTCAAACTGACATATTGAAGAAGTCTAGAATTGGACTCAGCCGTTTCGAGCCAACGTTTTGAAGACAAGTTGAAGATTGGACTTGTACTTGGCGTATTCAAACTGAAACTTTGAACCAATCAGGATGCCGACTACCAGATCCCAGGACAAGAGGCCTGAATCATGGACAGTCCCCATTGAGCGTCCAGGTGCGGGCGTACAACATCAGCTGCCCCCACGCTCGCCGTCTACTACTGAAGGGACAGAAAAGTCCATACCAGTCAGAAGCCCACCAACGTCACAGATAGGTGACAACACGCCCACACATGAGGAGGAGGAACCACAGGAACCAAGCACACGCAGGAAGGCATCGAAATCAGAAGATTCTTCAGAAAAAACACTGAAGCCTTCTGGTAGAAAACAAAGGATCCGGGATAAGACCTTTGTTCAAGGAGAAGTAATGGCTACCCGGGGTGACGCCCGTATCGAACATACTGGACCGCCGTCAACTAGCAAGTCGACCCGGTCACGTAAGAAAATTTCAAGAGCTCGTGAAGACTTATTGAAAATAAAGTTGGAACTCGCTAAGTTAGCACTTCAAAAAGCAGAAGAAGAAGCTTCTGAGGATGAATATATGGATGACAGAAATTCTAATGAAGAGTATGTCCGTTCGTGGCTCGAAGAGGCGCCAGAGCCCACACCGTTGAGGGAGAATGACGTCGCCAAAGGGGACAATGACGATTGGACCCCGGCTGCGGCCGTCGACGCTATAGCGGACTCCCGGAAACATATCGACCATATAGAACATCCACAAGTGAAGTCTAACATCGAACCACCTAGGACAGAGCCGTCCAACGTGGAGCCGCCAAGGCAAATAGAAGCGAAAGAGTCACTCCGTCCTTTTCTAACGGAGCTGACATCCGCTATAGCGTCGCTAGCCGACAGAAAAATCGAACCATGGACGCCTAACCGATCGGCGTCGCAGGTTATCATGACTCTGCCGAATTTCGGTGGAGCTCATACAGAATGGCTATCTTTTCGAGCCATTTACGAGGCAACTCATGCCTACTTCAGCGACATAGAAAACACGGCAAGACTCAGAAGGAGCTTGCGTGGTCGCGCACTGGAGACAGTGAGCTCAGAGCTCATCGGGAACGCAAAGCCGGATGAGATCATGAGAGAATTGGAACTACAGTTTGGACGTCCTGACTCAATAGCTCAGGCCGAAACAGACCGACTTAGAGGGCTACCAAAATGCAGCGAGTCGCCCAAGGACATCTGCACCTTTGCAAGTCGAGTCAGAAGCGGAGTTGTCACTCTGCGAGCTCTCAAGAAGGGGCACTATCTGCTCAATGCCGAGCTGGTGCGCCAGCTAACTGAGAAGCTACCCAATTCTCTGCGTGTACAATGGTACAGAACGTACACGGAAAAGTACCAGTCGCTGCCGGATCTGTCACTCTTCAGCGACTTCATAACCGAGCAAGCTCACTTCTGCAGTGCATTCGCCCCGCCTGAGAACATCAAGGAAACGGATTCTCTAGCGGGAAAACGCGTCATACAACGGACGCATACAGCTACCGACAAGCCGGTAAACAAATGTCGAATTTGCGACAAAAGTGGTCACTACGCGTCTGACTGCCAAAGGTTCAGAGACGCAGCAAGTGACAAAAGATGGGAGCTAGCCAAGAATTACAACTTGTGCTATCGCTGCCTAAGACAACGTCGTGCTGGACACACTTGCAACAAGAAGCAGTGTGATCATAAGGGGTGTACAGCCACGCACCATCGACTTCTTCATAGGGGTAAGAAGCCTCAAACAGACAGGACAAGGAAGCCTGCTGTTCCAGAAGAGAAGAAGGAGTCTCAGGAGACGGTGGCCAGTTCGCGAACTGAATCGAGTCAAGCTTTCCTGAAGATGATACCGGTCCGGGTAATAGGACCGGCGGGAGAGGCAGACACATACGCACTCCTTGACGACGGATCCACCGTTTCGCTGATCGACGAAGCAATCGCTCAGCGAGTGGGAGCAGTGGGCCCAATCGACCCTCTGAAGATCGGTGCTATTGGAAACACCATGATCGACACTCCCTTATCGAGACGTATAACCGTCACTCTCACAAGTCGTATGAGAGATAGGGTGCCCTTCAAGGCGCGCACCATTTCGAAGCTCAACCTGTCACCACAGGCAGTCAGTCAAGAAGACGTAGCCCGCTGTAGGCACCTTCGAGACTTGACGTCGCAGCTTACGTATCCTGCTGGAGTGCCAAAGATACTCGTCGGCCAAGACAACTGGCATTTGTTGTTGGCCACTGAAGTCCGCAGAGGACCTAGAAGCCAACCCATCGCGTCGAAAACCATGATGGGCTGGACATTGCACGGCGCGCACACCAGAACACTGGGCCAGCAGGTGCACTATGTCAACGGGTGTCAGTCCGTTGACGCAAGGCAAGATGCGGAACTGAACGAGCAGCTCCGTGAATTCTTCGCTATCGAGTCGTTGGCTATCAATCCACGACAACCAGCTTCTGACCCCCAGAAGAGGGCAGAAGATATACTGAACCGTCACACAAGACAGTTAGGAAATGGGCACATAGAAACCGCTATGTTATGGCGGGACGAGAAAATAGAGATGCCCGATAGTTACGAGACAGCACTCAAAAGGCTAGTCTCCATAGAGAAGAAGCTGGATAAAAACCCCGCTCTTCGTGTGAAATACACACATCAGATGGACTCCCTGATAGAAAAGGGATATGCTGAGAAGGCTCCCAAGTCAAGCACGCCAGGAAAAACCTGGTACCTGCCTCATTTCGATGTCTTCAACCCCATGAAGCCAGAGAAAATTCGAATAGTACATGATGCCGCCGCAAAATCGAGAGGAAAGTCACTCAACGACTTCCTGCTAACTGGACCAGACTTGCTGCAGTCGCTGCCCGGCGTCATGATGAGATTTCGTAGACACTGCGTGGCCATCTCCGGAGACATAGCCGAGATGTTCATGCAAGTAAAAGTACGAAGTGAAGACCGAGACTCACTTCGCTACCTATGGAGAGGCAACAGAAGAGATGGAGCCCCAGAAGAATATCGTATGACGTCCATCATTTTCGGCGCGGCAAGCTCGCCGTGCACCGCTATCTTTGCGAAAAATTGGAACGCAAGGAAGCACATCGAACAGCATCCAGTAGCAGTGAAAGCTATAGTAGAGAGCCATTATATGGACGATTATCTGGACAGCTATAAAACAGTCGAAGAAGCGACAGAAGTCGCGACAATGGTGAAGAAAATACACCAACAGGCGAAGTTTGACCTAACAAAATGGGTATCAAACAGTAAGCGCCTGATAGAAAATATCGATCCGTCACAAACCTGCACTGAGGTTGTGAACATCGGAGACACAGTAGGCGCAGAGAAAATACTCGGCCTGATTTGGAGACCTAGTGAAGATACGCTAGGTTTCAACCTAACGCTTGCAAGACTGCCGCCAGGAATTTTAGAAAAGGAGGCCCCTACAAAAAGAGAGGCTCTCAAAATTGTTATGTCGTTATACGACCCCCTAGGACTAGCCTCGCCTGTTACGATTCGAGCTAAACAAATATTGCAAGAAGCTTGGAGGCGAGGCGTCGATTGGGACCAGCTATTAGAGGCTGACCTGGCATCTCAGTGGAGAAGTTGGATCGAAAACCTGCGGCAGCTCAAGGGCATCAGCATACCAAGATGTTATCCTGGTTATAGTGATGCCACAGAAATACAAATACATGTATTTACCGACGCAAGCGAGTTGGCATATGCAGCAGCTGTGTATTGGCGAGCCACCACAGCAGTAGGCACACAGAAGGTGAGCCTAGTCATGGCCAAGGCGAGAGTAGCTCCATTAAAGCTACAATCGATACCGCGCCTCGAGCTGCAGGCAGCGGTGATGGGAACCCGTCTGGCTGCAGCTGTGAAACGTGAACACGACAACAATCCATCGTCGGTCACGTATTGGACAGACAGCAAAACAGTCTTGTCGTGTATAAGAAAAGGAGCACGAACCTATAAAGCTTTCGTAGCTCATCGCATAGCTGCCATAGAAGAAGGTAGCAAAGTGGAGGATTGGCGATGGATATCCACGAAGTTGAACATCGCCGATATAGCGACTCGTGACGTGCCGCCGAGGTTTGACTCACAACACGAGTGGTTCTGTGGCCCAAGTTTTTTGTATGAAGACCCTTCTTCATGGCCATCAGAAAAACCTCCAATCACAGAAGAGACAGGAGAGGAAAGAACGCTCACTGTCACAGAAAAAGAAAAATCTGTTTTGGAGAAAATAACAGACAGACATACATACACTTCGAAGCTCATAGAAGCTATACCTAATCCCGTCAACTTTTCAAGATGGGAGCGGCTATTACGTGCGACTGCTACCGTCCTACGTTTTATACATCTCTGTAAACAAAGGACAGAGAAAACGTTCTACAAAAGAACCCGGAAAAACGCTGAGGAGGACACGGACTGGCGAAAGAAAAAGAAGACAGCGACTGCAGCAACCAAGCCGTCATACATAGCGCCAGAAGTCCGAAAGCAGTACATAGATGCGAGCTTTCTTCAAAAAGCCGAGAAAATACTCGTACAAGTTGCACAGCAGCAATCGTTCGCTCAAGAAATAGCTAGATTGCATGCACATGAAATAGTGGACAAAAATAGTCCGCTACACGCGCTGCAAATAGAAGTAGTAGATGGCCTACTACGTATTAGAAGCCGTATAGCCGCCACTGACGAGGTCACAGAAGATGTAAGGCGACCGCCAATATTACATGGCGACCATCATATAACCCAGCTCTATATAGACTGGACACACCGCAGCTTACTACATAGTGGGACTGAACTCACAATAAATGAGGTACGGCAGCATTATTGGGTCGTAAGGATGCGTCCCACCACCAAGAAAGTACTGGCACAATGTCTTCAGTGCCGTATTCGTAAGGCACAAGCACCTGTGCCAGCGACCGGCGACCACCCACGAACGCGCCTGGCTCATCACCAAAGGCCGTTCACGTACACCGGGCTAGACTACTTCGGCCCGCTATCTGTCACCGTGGGTCGCCAGCATCACAAGAGATATGTAGCACTGTTTACATGCCTCACCACAAGAGCTGTTCACCTCGAGATCGCCGCCAGCCTCAGCGCAGACAGCGCAATATTAGCGCTGCGCCGTTTCGCCGCCCGCAGAGGATGTCCAACTGAGATCCACTCAGACAACGGCACCAACATGCACGGTGCCGATCGAGAGCTACGAGAGGCCTTCCGAGAGGAGGCCAGTCGCCGAGGCATCACTTGGCGCTTCATCACCCCATCAGCGCCCTTTATGGGAGGTGCATGGGAGCGTCTAGTTCGCTGCGTAAAAAACGCATTGTATACCGTACTCACAGAGAAACACCCACACGAAGAGGTGTTGTCCACACTGATTTGTGAGGCAGAGTACACGGTAAATAGCCGCCCGCTGACACATGTATCAGTCGACGGCGATGACGACGAGTCTATCACGCCGAACCACTTCCTACTTGGTGGGTCGGCTAGACTCCCAAACCCCGGTGTGTTCACCGAGCAAGACATCGACCACAAAAAGATGTGGCGTCGGTCACAAATCCTGGCCGACATGTTCTGGCGCCGGTGGGTGCGAGAATACCTGCCGGAGCTCCAAAACCGGCGGGAGCCCCACAGCCGCGGGCCTGGCCTGCTGGTGGGCGACCCCGTCCTTATCGCGGACGGGCAGCTGCCTCGCAACACGTGGCCGCGAGGCCGCATCGAGGCCATATACCCTGGCCCTGATGGAGAAGTCCGGACCGCTGAGGTGCGCACCACTGGCGGCACTCTAAAGCGTCCGGTGAAGAAGCTCATTCCTTTGCCAAAATGAGTGCAGCAGAGTTCCAGCGGCGAGAGCTGAGCGACGTGTCGCAGAGCGTCGAGGTCACGAGCGCTGCCGACGTGCGCCGCTCACAATGCTGATGCAGCGCCGCGCCAACGTAGCATCGAGTCGACGCGACACTGCACGGCGGGAGAGATGTTCGCGACGATACGTCACCTTTAGATAGGTTGTCATATGTAAAATATAAATAGTATTGACAGACACACGTCTGCTCACCCCAGAGCGCCATCGCATACTAAGCGATGTCGGTAGGTGAAAAAACCTTTTATAGTAAAGCTCGTAACTAATTTTTGCTCATGTTTTTGAGACACTAAAATTATATTTTATGTGTCTATCAGTAGGTAATAGAATTATATAGTCTAATAACAATAAATTAGAAGCTTTAATATGCATACTGATTGTGTTATTACGGAAAGAAACAAGTATTTAACTCCGTAAAAAACAACCGTCCTCAACGAGCGTTTAGTTCACAATGACCTGTAAGAGGGCGGCACCTTATATTTATACTAAAACCAGTTTTTGTAGAATTTTGATAACTTTAAACTCATGTTTTGGGGGCTTTTACATAGTTTATAGTGTGAATATAGCGCTTATGTGTTAGAATTATACATAAGGTACCTTAGTTATATGATAAATGTATAGGTTTAAGGAAATAAAAATATTTTGTTTACTTATTTTAGACCCCCCGTTTTGAGCAGGGTATCAGGTGGTGCTATAGGTATTCTATTCACCAACCAATCAGATTGCTTCCTTACACATAATTGTTTTGTTAGGAAACACCACCTAGGTGTTCTAGATAGGATGGCTGGATACCATGACTGAGAAATTATACATAATAGCAGTACATGGCCAGTCATAGTGCATTTTCACTCTAAAAAGGGAAATATACATACATTTTACTCAAGTAAGTGTTTGGAAAATTCGATACAAGCCATTTAGCGCTTCTAGGTGACCTAGAATTTTGTCTAGGCCCTATAAATAGATAGCACCTGTGTAATTCTAGTACATAGACATCACTTGCTTGAAGTGATGTGTCTGTGTATGCCGGCATGGACGTTTCTATGCGTCTGCCGACGGGTCACTACGTCCAGGGACACTTGGTGCCTGGTCAGTTATAGATATGCTGTCTGAAGCATTACCTTCGTGGACCCACAGGCGGGCGTCTAGACTCAGTCATGACACAAAACTAGTATATAGGTGTATATAACGCACACAGACACATTAAAGCTGTGAGACGACGTAAAATTTAGTATTCGGCCGCTTCCCGGCACCTTAAGCTGCGGAAAGGCTGGTGATACACCCATCAGGGTACCGCCGTCAGACAGCCTAGTTTTCCAGCTACCCAACCACACTTCCGGAAGGAGCTTAGCTCTGGTGGTTGAGGAGTTAAGCGACCTGATATGGTGCGAGGTTACATGGATTTGCTATGTAAACAAACTTGTAACAAACGATAACTCATCGGGGGTTGGACATGTAGCTACCGGACTTCTACCTTGGGATAGCCCATCACGAGGGCTACCCGGGTGTGAATGTAACTCGAAAATCCACCCAGCAGTCTGAGTAGGAATCGAGTTTATGTGCCAAGATCAGGGGCATAAGCTAACTTCTCGCACCATTTCGCGGCTGTACGCCTGAATGTTTTGAATATAACTGTAACACTTATGTGTGTCAACGGCCCAGTAGGAGGGCTCCAAGTCCCTCGCTGGTACCCTAGAGCTAACATGTCTAGTTTTAGGAGAAACTCGATTGTAAAGCTTCAAACTGGCGGGAATTCCCTTTCTTCGACATTCTCCTTACGAGAACTCCCTGATGGTAGGGGCTAGGGACCTGGATCAAAGACCGGAGGGAAGGTCTCCTCGAGACCTATCCAAAAGTACAAGTTTCACCAGAATCGGTCCAGTGGAAGGGTAGTTCCTGTCAGTTTCAAGCTACGAGTCTTAGCGTATATTTTTTGAAAAATAAAAGTTTTTGCGGTCGGAATGTTGTGGTCCTCGTCGCAGTCGAGTTCGCCTCTTTAATAGTGCGCAGGCGCGTGAACATTTCGTAGCCATTATTTCACTTAAAGTATTTCCACGCATCATTGCGCTTCGAGGACCATGAAGGAACATCGCTTCTGGCCATGAACAAATAGTTTTATTTAACCTGGACATCACGTTTTTCACCTCAACCTACTTGGCAGCCTTCAAGTGTCTCCAAGGTCCATAGTTACCAGATGACAACTGAACAATAGGTGCAAGGGGCGTCAACGCGTTCAAGCAGGAGCCTTACAACCTCCTGATTGCCTGTCGGTCTTGGACGATCACGTCCGTCCCGTACAACCTTGTTTTATTTGAAAGTCGGTCGTATATTTTTTGGTAAAGATTTTTATTTTATATTTAAATTAAGTACATGTATCTAGTCAGTTCCTTAGTGCTAGTTAGCAAGATTGGTATGGGTTAACTGCCTACTGTGCACCTACCTAGCTTAGGTACCTACTTAAGTACCTATCGTCACTAGTGCAAACCCTTTTCACGGAAAGCACTGATAAATCTCTAAATAAACTGCGGTAGGTAAAAAAAAAAACCTGAACAAAACGTCCCTAACCCCTTTTCAACACTCTTTATAATGCAGTGACACTGCAGTATAGGTGAAACTAGGAGATTACGCGAAGGTCAAGGTCACACTAGGGTCCGCCCAAAGGTTAGACGAAATCTAGTGACATCGGCAATTGTAACGTTGGCTGTGAAGCGCGGTACATCGTGTTTTACTACAAATAGTCTATTTAAACCTATACCATTACCAATATTATAAAACAGAAAGATTATTTTGTTTGTTTGTTTGTACCGAATAGGCTCCGAAACCACTGGACAAATTAAAAAATTCTTTGACCTGTGAAAAGCCACATTATTCCCGAGTAACATCAGCTATAATATATTTTCAAAACAAATAGAGATCCTTATGAAATTTGCAATAATGTAACCCAAAGTAGCAAAATTTTGCCCATAAAATTAATTATAGGCGTGCACTGAGAAAACTATTCATACATAAAAATTATGTACTACATGATTAAAGCACTCATTATCACCTACAAAAAACCTGCGAGAGGATATATATCTCACTTTTATAGTCACAATAGCACCTTTTTTGTTCTAAAATTTTATTAGATCGCCGGTGGAAACAAGTTTGTCACATTCGTATTGATTCTTATTCAAATAAATAGTTTACCAATTTGGTAGGTAGGTAGGGTAGGGTAAGTGGGTATGTAGTATAGGGTAAGGTAGGGGAAGGATAGGTTGATCGATAGGGCAGGTGAGTAGGTTGGTAGGTATGTATAGTCTACCCACCTAGGGTAGGTAGGGTAGATGGGTAGGTAGATAGCCAGTTGACGGGACCCGCGGGGGCTCTACATTAACTAGCTGACGCTAGTTAATTTATATAAACGTGGTTGTCCTTAGGCTTAAACATAGCACATTATTAGACATCTGGGGTCTGTCTTATCATGCTATGATCTGGAAGTCAATAAGTTTTTGACAAATTTATTTAAAATCGAGTTGTAGTATTCTTGCAGCGATTTACGATTTTACTGTTCATTGAGTCTCTAATGTCTAAAGGTAAATTGTATTAGTTAAAATGGGTATTGTAAAAGATGCGGTGCGTCTACCATACAAGTTATTTTATAATGACTGTCGTATGTTACTTTTGTGAAATATGCCTAACTTTTGTAGATAATAATACATTACCATTCTTCCACTCCTGGGACATAGCATAGGCCTCCTCTCTGTGAGAGTGAATGGGTCGCAATCCACCACGCGGGCCCAGTGCGGGTTGATGGACGTCACATTTATTCGAATTTTTGGTTGTAGGACATGTCGGTTTCCTCACGATGTTTTATTATTTACACAAAGTAAATCGCCTGCCTGGGTTTATGATAATTCCTTTCATATCGTGCAATATACTTACTGCATTGTCAAAAAGTTTAAACAGAACCTATGGATTTTGAAGCACGTATGTTGTTTACTGGCTCACAATCTGGGATAGGATTCCTTACCAGAAGTTGTTCCGTATATGTGATTGAAGTACTGAACACACTATGTAAGGGAATTTGTTCTGTAGCAGGAGGCCGTTGGGGTCTCGTTTCAGGTTCCAGGTGACTATGGTAAGACGTGACTGATTTATTCAATAGCCGATATGGATTGAGACTTTCCTGTGTGTGTCACTCTTGTAGACATCTTTCATGGTGTTTATTTGGTTTTTCTGATTTTGTAATGCACACTATTGTGAACGAATACTAAGACTCGGTTTTTAGAAAGAATTTATCGACGCGTCATAAACGTAGAAAATTCAAGTGACGCGATTTGCTGTTGAACGTTCATTAAACCAATCACAGGTGCCCGGCACGTATGTTGGCAAAGTTTTGGCGTAGTGGGGGTAAGTTCACGCATATGCCGCGAACTGACCAACCACCATATAGAGAAAATCGGAACGTGGACGCGACACGATTGGTCAGTCGATCCTTGTGTCAACTGACCAACCAATCGCGCGCTTGGAACAGTTCTAAACATTCCCCGCACCCCGCTTCTCTACCAAAGATACCTAAAAAACGACTTTTGCGCATCTAACGACTCTTGCCGGTGATTAACCAACGCGTTTGACAATTTCTCTCATTCATGATGGATGAGTTTCATTTCAGAGACTGGAACTTTATGTTCACAACTTTACTTCATATCAAGACTGTGGGCGGTACATTAAAAGATCGACCCTCTTCTCACAATAGTTGATTCTTCTTCTTCAACAATATTAACCCCTCTGCCGTCCAAAGTGTGTGTGATGCCGTCGTTGAATTTGAGTTTTAAGAATATTATTACATTAGAAGAAACTGATCACCTGACAATTTTGAATAGTATAGATTTGAAATGGTTATGATTGTTATAGTGCTTAATGTTGCATGCCATACGGTAGAATGTACTGGATCCAATTGTTTTTTTATTTTTTACACCATCAAAACTATGTTTTGTTAACTACATTCTTTGCAAATAAATGATTTCTGATTCTGATTCCATTTTTATGAGACAGACAAAAACAAGATGGCCACCCGCTTTGCCCCCGCACCCGCCGATTGCGCTATCGCCCGGTCTCAGAAAAACGCTGATTTCTCGGCAGTTTTGTATAGAAACCTTGTATGAATGTTATTTTGTTAGAATCGCTATGAAATTAGCTATCAGATTTCACAGGGATTTACCCAGTTTACCTTGGTTATGGTAGTGCGCTGGATTTCAAAAAAGATATATTGAGTGAAGTGAAGTCCGCCGTGAAGTTGCAGCGAATCTCACCAACGTAGGTAGGGTGCTTCATAAACAAGTAAAATTTCAAAATTTCAAAACCCCCGACACATTTATCTTACAAAAACACCCCGATGCAAACAGTAAAAAGCCCATAACTTTTGAACGGCTGAACCGATTTTATTCAAACATAGCTAAGAACACTTTCGACAAAATCACCTTTCAAACAAAAAAAAACTAAATTAAAATCGGTTCATCCGTTTAGGCGCTATGATGCCACAGACAGACACACAGATACACGGATACACAGATACACAGCAACACACGTGAAACATAACACCCCTCTTTTGCCGCCGGGGGTTAATAAAGTGAAAGAGCTGCGTTCAAAGACTATGGTTACATGTTCCAAATCGTTTTATTTCAGGATTTTACTTATTATGTAACTTATTACTCTACACAGGGTCAGGTTATTATATATTTTCTATTTAAATGTTAATCTGCTTTATTGTCGTTCTCATAACGTTAAAAAGCAACGAACCTAATCGCATGAGAAAAGCAAGTCCCCTATACTATAATAATGGTGTACAACGTAATTTATGGGAGGAGTGATTTAGAAAAATTGCCGGCCTAACTTTATAAACTGCCTTTCAACTTTTAATCAATTCACTCAAAGTTTTTTGGAGCGAATAAATAACGCGGCAGATTTTTTCGCTTTTTCTTAATTTGGGACACTTCGGTCTTTGATAGGTAGGTATAGATAAAGAAAGACCAGCTGAAAAAAGGGACAGCAGAACTTTTTCTTCTTTAATAGATAGCCAAGAACTACATCAGACGACTCACCCCGGTTTCGCACGGGACAAATTATATACACATATCTTTCTCGTTTATCGTTATTTCTATATTTTGCACTATATCCGTTTTTAGGTATCAAAAGCCGACATGATGAGCTAAGCGGCTTTTTATCGGTTGCATTTTGGGGAGTGTGCGATGGAATTGCATGTTCTAATTCCGCCTAGCTTGTTTCATCATCGAACTACAAAACGTACGGCAATGCGCCATCGAGACTTGGTGGACATCCCACCCATACGCACTAAACGTTTTGAAAATACTTTCATTATGCGTACAGCTAAGGAGTGGAAATCCTTGCCGAAATTTGTGTTTCCCGATAGCTACAACCTCGGGGGTTTTAAGTCAAGAGTGAATAGGTTTCTTCTAGGCAAGCATGTTACACCGTCAACCACATCATCACTTAACATCAGGTGAGATAGTGGTCAAGCGCGAGCCTATCAATAAAAAAAAAGAAACGAAGATGCAGGTCATAACGGGCCGGCTACCCAAGATGCGTTGAACGTACATTTTAGGTATGGATAGTCAGTCATTTAAAACACTCCCTATTTATTCTCGGTACACAATTCAGAGGGAATCCCTCACAAGTGTAATATCACTCTAATATGCAGAATATGTGTAAATACTATTAGTTAAACTGCAGAACTATTCCGTACGTGTCTGGAACGATGACAGTCGTATTTGTAAGATGCATGTAGCTGGTGCAGATGAACAATTTACGTTCTGAATGAACAGTATTCTTAATGGTATTGTTTACCGATGTATCTCGGATAAGTTTGTTACCTATTTATGTGATCTTTCTTTGTTTGGGATATGTATAATTCTTGTTGTTTCGTACAAAATGTGCAGTAGTCAGACATTCTTCTTGTATTCAGTCGATACTGCGCGAGCCGAGCACGAACAGAGCACAAGAGGAACTTGAATTTGAATAGCGTCGCGTTGCTGGACGTTTTATGTCCGTCTCCGCTTCATGATTTTATGCTTCTCTCGTGCTTGGCTCGCCTAACGTAGGCAAAGCTTTAGACAGTTCGAGCCAATAGGTGGCCAAGTTTAAAGCGGCGTCAGTGGCGTTCATCAAGTCCTCCAAAGCGCTGGCGTATGGGCACTAGGAGCACTCCAACATGTGGGTCATTCTTTGGACAGGGGAACCGCACTCAAATTTGGTATCAGAAGGGTCTGTAAAACCCCAATTTGTTGTAGAAAAGAAGGAAAGTTTGTGGCTAAGTATTCTAGAATAGGAAATTATGCTTGCTCGGCATATGGTTTGATGATGTAGGCAGGGCTTGAAGTTTTGGTTACCCACGGCTGACTAACCATGCTCAGTATTTTTGTTTTAGCGGCTCTTTGTCTTTTATCCTAGGATAATGTAATAACCAAGATATAAATTGAAGTATCTTATGGTCTACCCGTGTGTTAAGTTTTATCCTAATCCTTTCAGCCATTGAGGCGTGAAAACGTAACTATCAAACAGACTAACAGTAACTTTCATAATATTTGTTATGCAAACGATATGCTTATATAACAGCGTTTTATTTAAGTTTCACGGTTTCCCTTAAAGTTACAGATAAATAAATAAAACAATGTAGAATTATTTTATTAAAAGCGGTAAATATGTCACCAAAGTTGGCGATCGTTCATCTTCTGTCACCGCCTAGCTTACCCTTATTGTTTAAGTTTACAAACTTCTGTTTTTTATTGACTGCAAATTAAGAAGTTGTGTTAATTATTTACTTAAAATAATGGTCGGCCCGGGTTCTTTGGCGATATATTTTTATCGCTAAAGTTTTAATTGCATGATTTAGTTACGGATGGCTTTGATTAAAACGGATTTGTTTTTTAAGGCTTTTAGTGGTCATTGGCTTTGTTGTCCGCAATTTGTGAAGATTTTTTCGGTTAAATGAAACAAGTAGATTGTTGGTACCTTTGCGTAAATATATTTAAAAATATTGCGATATTATAAATTAGTATTATCAAAATTGTGCCAATATTCAATTAGATTAAGACAACATATTAATCCAAACACAGACTGAATTCAACGCAAGAATAGAAGTCTATCTTTGTAATCACGATGATGTTGATGTAACTGAATAATCTGCAGCTGAATTTCTGGATTAGACAGAAAGTTTTTAAACACCTGTCAATCTCGCACGATATTACCTTTGATTTCGAGGACGCTGGTAACTGATAGATGAGGTTAAAACCAAAATCAAAGATGGCACCGACGAAAATTTGCCAACTTTTTGTTACGGGTATCGTTTTAATGATTTTCGGGGTTGGTAATCACGAATATGGTGTCGAAATCAAAATCCAAGATGGCGCCGATGAAAATTTTACAACCTTTCGTCATGGGTGTCATCTTGGAACTTGGTTTTGACCCCATATTCCGTATAAGTATCTCAAAAACCATGCAAATGATACCCATGACAAATATGCAAATTCTCGTCAGCGCCCTTTCGTCCATTGTGAATTTGTGTTGTATTTGCATCAAGTAGGAACATAAATATCAGTATAATGTAAACGATTCTTTCAAGAATGCTGAAATAATTGTGTACCTAATTTGGAAAATTGCATATTTTTACTAGTAGGTGATATTTAATGGATGTTCTTAGGTGTTGATTTTAGAAGTCATTACTGTATCGTTCATTTTTCAACAAAAACGGACTGTTCAATCTCTATGGATGTATCTAACATATTAAAACTTTTCAAAAGACGCCCTTAAAGCTCTTCTTCTTGATTAAATAAATTATTAATGTTAGATTTGAAAACTTTCAAAGAGCTCGTGGGTAAGCAATAACAGCCGCACGAATCGATCTAAAACGTTAAGCAACGCTTGACAAGGTCGGTCCGTGGATGGGTGACCATTTCAACATACCTACCGAGATCCGTACCGTACCTCGGCAAGCACGTTAAGCAGTTGGTCCTGGCTGTCATTTGAATATCTTTGAGAGTAGCTTGAGATCTGACGCCAGTCTTGCCAAGTGGTATCGTGTTACCCAGTTACAGGGTTGTGGAGGTCAGATAGGCAGTCACTCCATGTAAAACACTGGTACTTAGCTGGAATTCGGTAGGAGTGGAAGCCGACCCCAACATAATTGGGAAAAGGCTAGGCGGGCAGTTACATTTGAAAACTTTCTCAAGCCGTCTATGCACCAATCTTTTAAAACTATCGTGCTACAAACTAAAAATCATTTGAGTTAATCTTTATTTTTTTTATAAAACTGATTGATATAAGCCCCGGGATGCACAGATTGCCCCGAGCCAGCAATTAAGTTGCAGATTTCCCCGGACATCGGACAATTTTATTATAACCTCGTTGCAATGCACTGCAAAAAGATCTAAGAAGTACGTTCAAACGCCTTTGCTCTGTATTAAAGTCGACCTACATAGACAACGTGGAATGTTTTTGGTGCGTTTTGTGAAGTTTGAATTTAGAACGTTGTGTTTTAATTTCGTTTTAATAGTTTTTCTTTTCTTTTTGTGTGTTGTTTTGTTATTGGTTTCAGATTCTTGAATCCATTTTTATTATTTATGTTTTACTTTTGAAAATCTAAAACAATGAAACGTAAATTCAAATCATAACAAGTTAATTTTATTTGAAATCGAATTTTAAAAACCGGTCAAGTGCGAGTCGGACTCTCGCACGAAGGGTTCCGTACCATTATCGCAAAAACGGCAATAAAATCACGAATGTTCACTTAAATATTTATTTTATTGTGTTTTTAGTATTGGTTGTTATAGCAGCAACAAAAATACATCACCTGTGAAAGTTTCAACGGTCTAGCTATAACGGTTCATGAGATACAGCCTGGTGGCAGACAGACAGACAGACAGACGGACTGCGGAGTCTTAGTAATAGGGTCCCGTTTTTACCCTTTGGGTACAGAACACTAAAAAGGAAGTCCCCTTATTTCACGTTGTAAATCGGCAGTACATGTATGTAGTGTAACAAAATGTGTTACTTTTCCGGAGGATTATTTAATAAAGGTTAAATCGTCATCATTATCATTCAAAAAACTTCCTTCTGTGTATTTTGTACATAACACGATAGTATCAGTGCTGCATAAAATACTCCACTATCAAACAATTCACAGACCATAAAACTTATAAATATTACCGCCAAAAGATACCAACAATAATAGTCCTTTCAAACCGACATCCGACTTCCACCTCTTTAACAAAACATTATGCATTTCCGAAGCTAAATGTACGCTACTTAAAAACACGTAAAACTCGTTGGTACAAGACAAGAATGATAAGAAAATGTTGCTGATAACAACGCATTACGTCTTGATATATGTAGTTTGAGGTTATGTTTGACATTAGGTCGGTGATAAGTGATAAAGTTAAGGGTCTTTTCCGTTATGGTATACTTGCATAAATTTTATGTGGGTTACTGTTGAGCCGGTCCTGGATTTGATCTCCAGCTGGAGCAATGGGCTATTGGTATTCTGACAGTCTTCAATGTTCATCTATCCCAATATAAAGAGAAAATATATTTTTGTTTGTTTGTTTGTACCGAATTGGCTTTGAAACTACTGGACAGATTTAAAAAATTCTTTCACCCATAAAAAGCTACATTATTCTCGAGTAACAAAAGCTATGATTTATTTTCAACGACAGTTAGAGATCCCTATGAAAATTTCAATAATGTAACCCAAAGTCGCAAAATTTTGTCTATAAAATTAATCATTTGGCGTGCGCTGAGAGAACTATTGATGATACATAAGAATTATGTATATATGATTAAAGTACTCATTATCAGCTACAAAAAAGACTGCGAGAGAATATATCTCACTATCATAGTTAAGTCACAATAGAAGCTTTTGTGTTCTAAAATGTTATTAGATCGCCGCCGCGACGGTAGAAACATTCGTATTACTGTATTAATTCTAATTCAAATAAATAGTTTAACAAATTGGTGGGTAGGTCGGTATCGTGCTGTGCAGTCGGAGGATACTTGTTCGCGAGCTGGCTGACCAGAACTAAATGTATCCTCCGACTGCACAGCATGATTTTCTTCTTGTTTACGTCTTTTTAGTTCGCTTTTAAATCAGTCGGGTTTTTTGATTTTTTTAATTAACCTTTTTTATTTATAACTTTTTATAGCTTGGCTTTAAATGGCGCCCAAAAGCCGCTATTTTCCAATTTTATTTTAGCCAGTGACACTAGCAGGGTTAATACGAATCGATTGACATAAGAACCATCAAAATCGGCCAAAGCGTTTGGTCTCTAGAACGCCACATAGGAACAAACATACATAGACTGATAAACACATTACCCTCCTTCAGCAGTCGGGTAAAAAGGAAGGCAATATTTCAATGTTTTAGGAAAGCTGTCACCGTGCCAAGACAATATGCAATACAATCAAAATAAAGCTACTTTATCGTGGAATTTGTCCCTGTAACTAATCTCACAGCATGATATTATCAGTATAAAAGCGGATGCAGCATCCCATCTTCCTAATGGATTATCCATTAGTTAGTTTCTATGGAAACTGTGTATTCTTACTCGACAGACTGCAAATATAAAATGTTTCCGTAAAAGTGTTTGTCATGTTTTCAAGGCTTAAGTGATATCTCATAAATTCATAAATTGTGTACTTAAATGATGTTATTTGGTAGAGTTGGTAGAGAAGTAAGTTTCACCTAAAAACTACAGAGGAGCCTAGGGTAACTTAAGCACATCAAATTCAAATTAAATTGATGGCATCCATAATGTACATGCAGGTGGTAAATATAAGTTACAGAAACAATTATGGACCCTGTCGGGCACAGCAACATTCTAGTTACAGTCAGTGTCTAGAAGAGAGGAATTAAATAGAGCTCAATATTATTACAAATAAAAATATTTTCCTTATAGATCTATTAAAGTTTTAGTTATCTATTACCTTTCTATCTGTTTTTATTTGGTTTTATGCACTTATACGTGCCTACCTAATAGATACGCAAGTTGTGTCACAAGGTACAGGTTCCTTATAACGCCGAATAGATTACCCGAATAACATGAAACTTGAACATAACCGGTGAAATGAGAGATCTGCGTACCCCTTTAGAGCGTACTGGCGTGATGTTATGTTATGAAATGGTATACACAATAAACAGACATGCGATTGCAGCAATCCCGAGAGTGTTGCCGTTATTTATTGAAGAGTTCTGTTGTATATCTCCGAAGTTCTTGATCAGACCTTCACCAAATTAAAATGGGACCAATTTTAAATCATACTCTTCCAAACAAAAAAAGAATTTTCAAAATCGGTCCACCATTGACGGAGATATCGGTGAACACACAAAAAAAAAAAACAAACATAAAGTCGAACGTAGAACCTCCTCCTTTTTGGAAAGTCGGTTCTAGGACATGCCGGTTTCCTCACGATTTTCTCCTTCACTGTTGAGAGCAGTGGTAATGAATATATACAACTAGGCTACTTTTTATTTTTCTTAACGACGGGGAACCTTGAAAAGGCACCTGGGCTTTAGGAAAAAAGGCCACCCCGAAACATGCCTGTTAGGGCACATCCCTGAGGAGGCGTACCTCATCATCATCATCATATCAGCCGAAAGACGTCCACTACTGGACATAGGCCTCCCCCAAGCGTCGCCACATTGACTGGTCCCGTGCGTCCCGTATCCAACGGATCCCCGCAACTTTCACCAGGCGTACTTACTGTATTTTTATTAATGGTATGAGGACTTACTGTTGTGCGTCTGAAATGAAGTCTGACAAGTATTACAGAAGGTAACTTTTAATTTCACAGGTGCTTTCTAAAATCTTGGACAACATAGGAGATGAAATCATAACAAACCTCATTTTTATGATGAAAAAAAAACTGGCCAAGTGCGAGTCGGACTCACGCACGAAGATATCACAAAACCACCATTACCACTATCGCAAAAAACGGCAAACAAAATCACGTTAGTTGTATGGGAGCCCCATTTAAATATTTATTTTATTCTGTTTTTAGTATTTGTTTTATAGCGGGTACAGAAATACATCATCTGTGAAAATGTCTAGCTATCACGGTTTATGAGATACAGCCTGGTAACAGACGGCCAGACAGACAGACAGACGGATCGTGAAGTCTTAGTAATAGGGTCCCGTTTTACCCTTTGCGTATAGAACCCTAAAAAAGCGTGAATTTCAACTCGTTCAAATATTTCCCTGACCTTTCCTGCACTAGGATACAACCAAAAATTAAAACGATTCATCTAACGGCCTACCAAAACATACCACAACAGTAAAATTTCTTCCTCGATTGATTTTAACAGCTTGCTTCAGCTGACGACACGTTTTCGCTACCTACCAAGTTACCATTATGTTAGGACATGTTTATATGTTGTTTTTTCCAGGACATTAAGTTAATGTGTTCCTGAAAACAGCCTGTAAAATGGTAGTGTCGTTTTAGCGTGGCATTAGAGGTCATTGCCCTCTCCCTGAAATCTCTTCGAACCCGAACTTTAGACCATACAGTTTGGGTTCCTAAAGTTAAGAATATGTATTGCATTGCCTAAGTAAAGCGGATCACGATAGATTTCGATTCAGGAAGGGATTATTTAATTTTTATTAGGGATGTTCCCACTAGTCGGTAAAGCCGACCATCTGGCCACTTTCGTAGTCGGACTATTCGGCAAAGAGCGCCGACTATCTGTAGTAGTGTGACAAAGCGTTTTGCAAATACTTTCATTGGAATTCCCTGCCGGGGTCTGATAGTTACAACCTTGGGGTCTTTAAATCAAGAGTGAATCGCTTACCATCAGGCGAGATATTGATCAAACGCGAGCCTATCGTTAAATAATAATAAAAAAACACCGATTCGACCTGTGCAAAAGCCAAAATCAAGAAACAATTCGAAGTAAATAAAACATGTTCCGATAGGCTCGCAGGCGGCGGTGGCGATTTGGGCGCGAATCAACTGTTATCGAAGCGTCACGGAAATAGCCGAAAACTCCCGAAACCGTTCGGTCGACTAGTCGGCGTCTTTAAAACCGACTAATCGGCTATAATCGGCAAATCTCTCATTATTATCTTATGCCAGCGGGGTTTCTGTGGGCAAGTCCGTAAATCCCAATGTAATGTACTCCCGGGATAAAAAGTATCGTAATCCTCCTCCAAAACTCAATGTTCTATGTTGAGGGATTTGGTTTCCGCATTTAGTTCTTCAGGTGGACCATTGTGCGTGGGCCATTGCGGCCTTTTGGTGGTTATTCCAACCAGCCCACCTTCCTTCAGAAGTTATTTAAAGCGCCTGGTTTTCTCAGAACATCTGTGTAAGATCTGGTTGACCCGAGGGTTAGTGTTCTAATCAGGGTGACACCTGTGCATTCAAAGAGCACGTGCGCGACAGTTTCCTCAACCTGGAATGCAGGCCCTGCACAGAGGACTGTCCAATCTCCAAAATGACCAAAACTCAATCTATCTCTTTACCCATATAAAAAGTAATTGAACAGACGGACAGATAGAGTTACTCGAAGTTTCGCATTTATATATTTTTTTCGTTTTCGAATGTTCTTATTCTAAAATTAAGAATGTCAATAAATGTCAGTAGGTCAATGACCGCCATTGCCAAGCTGTAACGCAGCGACTATACAGTATGTACCTAGGCAGAAATTTTACTTTGCAGAAGAGTGGGACAATCGTTATGGCCCATGAAAATGTCTGGAAGAATATTATGTGGGTTATAATGCTTTTATAAGACGTTTAGAGCGACATGAAGTTACGGTTTATGTCGTTGTAGTTTTGTTAGGTTTAATAGCGGTTAAGTTTTTTTAGGTTGGCATCTACGTAAATGTTGTGTGGTGTATATGTTTGAATTTATGGAAGTAAGTTTGCGAGCTTATGTTTATTTTAAAGGAGTTTTCTCGTAAAGGCTTTTACGGTTTTAATTTAAATTTGGCGTAGAACTCTCTTTATCTAGCGAGCTATTTCGAATATGAATATAATCCATGAAGTGACTGCTTTATATCTGTTATATGCATCTTTTGCTTCTTCTTTTCTTGTGAGAATGTGGCCATCTCTGATGTCAGAGTTAATTAAGCCGTCTCTGGGAACCCCACAGGTCTCTGACTTGGCTATTTCAGACTTACATTAACTATATAAGTCCAGGTTTCCTCATGATGTTTTCCTTCACCGTTGCCTGTGATGTCCAAGATAAACTTAGAAAGTCCATAACTTACTTACACATTGGTACTTGCCCGGATTGGAATCCATGACGTCAAACCCAATAGGCGAGGTCTTAGCCATTGGGCAACCACGACAAAAATTTTGTTTCTGACTAACCATTAAGAAGACCGTCTTAAGGAGCCTTATCAGGAACATACTTTTTAATGGTGCCGAAATATCAGACCACGTATAGGTATGGTATTATTTAAATGGTACCTTAATCTTTCGACACTGTTTAAAAGTATTTTACCGTTAATGAATAAAAATAATGCTCTCATTGCATCTATTGTTATGGTAAGAATTGCGACCCACGGATGGCTCCTCAAATTAAAGGGGAAAATTTACAAGTCCGTGATTAGACCTGCCGTACTGTATGGATCAGAATGTTGGGCTGTGAAAAAGATGGATGAAAATAGATCGTAGCAGAGATGAGAATGGTGAGATGGATGTGCGGATCGACGAGAATGGATGAAGTGAGAATGTGTATATTAGAGGAAGTTTAAACGTGGCGCCAGTGACAGAAAAGTTGAAAGGAAACCGTTTGTCCTGGTATGGTCATGTGATGAGGAGGGATGAAACGCATGTTACTAAAAAAGTTATGAATATAGATGTGGATGGATGGAGAGGGAGGGGACGGCCAAAGCAAAGATGGATGGACTGTGTGAGGATTGATGTGAAAGAAAAGCGATTTAGTGATTGCGTGACGGGGGGACAGGACGGTAAGAAAACATGATACGTCGACCCCAAGTAATATGGAACAAGCGCAGAAAGATGATGATGTTATGGTAGGAATTGAACCATGAACTTGAGCATTTATTAGATATTTATTTCATCCCAAGTACCATGCAATTTGATATCCCTTTCAAATTCGTCATGATTCAAATAAATCCTAAGTGATAAGTCATCTCGCCAAAAACAGCTGACCAACTCCAATTTTTTCCCATACTTTACAGCCAGCTTCAATGTTGGCGATACAAGCACTCAGCTACAGCAAACACTATCAGGAATCTGTCTGTCCACTCAACAAGCGAATCTGTAAAGTGATCCGTATGGCAGTGCATTATCCACTTTGGTGTCATACCATTACCGCGGATAAGGCGCGGCATAGACTTGCGATTTGACGGCGCGTTTTTGTAACTTTGAGAAGATAAGTTTGAAAAACCTTCACCATGCGAGGACAGCACTAAGATTATTGACGCGGCTGAGTATTTGTCGACAAAAAATTAAATTTGCAGAAATCTTTGTATATTGAATTCAACCGACTACCAAATTTATAAAAAAGGTAAATAAAGGTTGTCTGTAAGAGATTGCCCTGTGCGATAAGACCGCCCATTGTACACTTGCTTTTGTAAATGTTTGTCCTGTATTGAAGTCGGTATTGAACCTCCTTTTTTGAAGTCGGTTAAAAACCAAACAACACTTTGCCCAACCCAGCAATCGAACCCTCCCACGCTCAGCAACTTTCGACCACTTGACTAACGAGGTAGTAACGAGGTGATTTACTTGCTTGATACAATGAAACAAATGAAATGGCGTAGTGAGTACTCATATGTCGGACGCCCAGACCAGACAGTTAGACAGTGAGTTGCTAAGTTTTGGTGTGTTTATAACTTTGAGTTATACTGCTATTAGTAATTTAAATTAATTTCAAACAGTATAGAATTATGTCTGCCCTTGACTGCAAATCATATAAAATGTTCACCAAATATTACTGTTTGATTTATAGTTACATTTAAGGCGCCGATTCCCTTGAGTAGCTGATTTTAAAATGAGAATCACGTCTAAACGGCTCGTCGTAATTTTTTGGAAAAAATATATGTTATATTAGACCATTTTCTTAATAATTAAATCTCAGCAAAATTTGAGTTTTATTCGTATAACATAGTGTCATTAATTTGTAAAGTTATGTCTAAAACGGACAAAAACACGACAATCACAACAAAACCGCTGGGCGTATTTTAATGAAATCCACACCATATCAAAGACAATTTAATTATCTATATTTTGATCTGAAGTTTTTTTTTTAAAGTCATAGAATAATAAGAAAAGTACAAAAAACTACTAAATTTCTGGTCGCGCGGGTGTGAAACGAGTGCGCGTTTTGTTCCCTCAAGGTCGTTGGCGTTAGTCGTCGTCTTAAGTTAGTAATATCTCCATAAGTTTCAAGACTTTTTAACCGACTTCCCAAAAAGGATGCGGTTCTCAATTCGGATGTTTATATATTTATTCTTTTTTTTGTTTGAAAGAAGTTTATTCCGAAATGGTTCCATTTAAATTTGATAAAGATTTGATGAAGAACTTCGGAGATATACAACAGTACTCTTTAATAAATGACGCCAAATCTCTCGGGATTGCTGCAATCGTATGTCTGTACATTGTTTACAACATTTCATGACATACCATCACGTCAGTATGTTCTAAACGGGTACGCAGATAAGTACAGTTCACTCTGGTACACTCTCATTCCACCTTCTTACTCATTATGTTCAAGTTACATGATTTTGGATAATCTATTCTGGCATCACTGTGGGTAATATAGGTACCTTACTATAGAACGCGTCCATTATGTACCACTAAAAAGTGTAAAAAAAAAAAAAAAAAAACAATAAATAACAAAAAAATAAAACCGTCTTCTAAAGCAAAACACAACGAATCGAAAAATAACTTTTTTTCCGAAGTCGGTGTCGAAAAAAACGAAAAACAGTAGGTACCAAAGACACAGACTTTGGAAAAAATGTTATTTTTCGTTTTGTAGTGTTTTGCTTTAGAAGACGGTTTTATTTTTTTACTGAAAAGTTTTTTTTATGGATAACATTTGTTTATAAATAAATTTTAATCCGTTTTTAATTGCCATTCAATTATATAGAAATGGCTAATTATTTCATCGCTACGCTGTGACTGAACCTACAGTTTTTAACGACGAACTGAATGTTGCCAACATTGTTATTGAAAATCCGATTGAAACATTTCCAGCTCACTAAATTGAAAACCTTTGTTTTAAATCTCACATGCATAACTAAATTGTTAATTCGACGATTCAAAAATCATCAGCCATTCGACGAACAACAAAAATAATTCGCTGACATGTCGCCATGTCTGTCCAAGCCCTTACTAACATGGATTCAAATGTTCTGACGTAAGCAATTCTATAATCTATGATTTTATCTTTATTTCTATTACTAGCAGTAGGTCAGTGGGATTTCAAATGTGTTTTTGCCCGACTATGAATAAGAGGGTCATGGTTTTGACGTATGTATGTTTGTGTCATCTTTAGCGAAATCTCTGAGCTTATTTGGATGTGCTCGGTATGGTCAAAGTGAAGGTTTTAGTTAAAGACATTGGTCAATCAAGATTTGGCAATCCGGTTCGCCCACCGAGTTTTTTATGATTAAAATAGTTTCGCTAAATTTGGTCATGGTCAAAAACGTGACAATATGTTGTATGACATACTAGCTATTTCCCACGATTTCGTTCCTGTGGTCTATCGTATAGGTACCGCACATTTTTTCGGAATATGATGTAGCTTATCATACTCGGCACCTTTTTATCAGTAGGTACGTAAAAGAATTTTCGTATGGCGTCTATGTTGCTTCTCTGTTTTATTTTCCTAAAATTGTGTAAAAATATTGAATATTAATAGTGTAAAAACTGGGTTTTTTTATTCTAATAATATTAGTGAACGTGCACGAGTGTGGGCAAGTAAAACACGGCGGTAGAACATGAGTTTGTACATGTTGTCGACAAAACTCCGTAGAAGCTACCAATAAAGTAACCGCCATTTTATTGGGGACTAACTAGGACATTGGAGTTGGACTATAATCTAAAGTAACTAGAAAATTAGAAATTCTATTCTAAACGTGACACTGGCTAAAAACAACGAACAAATAAAGAACAAACCGTGCGCACCAAAACAAAAAATAAATTAAAAAAAAAAGAATTTTCGTAATCGAATCAGATAAATAAGCAGAGTCATCTCACTTTCTTCTTTAAGTAGGTATATATTATATTCAATATATATGTAAGTTTATTTTACCTATTTAAGTGTGCTAATAACTGTTTTTTTTTATATTTAACAATGCACCAGCCATGTTGTCTCTTCACCACCCTTGGTTGACTGGTGCCTAAGGCATTAAGTCCGCCTTTGTACCTTTTGCGCATGCAGTCTAAATAAATAAATCAATCAGAACTTCTAAAGATTACCTCGTACAAACAAACAATAGTACCTTTCTGTATATTGAATCAGCAGTGTAGTGACCAAAGATCAATCGAAGGGACTCTATTTAATTTCGGTATGGGGCAAAAATTGAGGACATCAATAGATGTCCTCAATTTTAGGGTTCTGTACCCAAAGGGTAAAAACGGGACCGGTGGCTAAAAGATCTAACAATAGAATTTCGATTCACAACAAAGCTAGAGTTTGCCGAAAAGCTAGCTTTTACAAAAATCTAGGAACACGAACATGCGGTACCAGCGTTTCTTTGTACTATTGTTGGGAAATACTTTTTCATCAGGATTCAATTAACTGTCAGTTATCTTATCTTATCTTATCTTGTGGAGGGGCCGAGAAATAACTCGGACACTTCGACCCATGGGATCTATTGTGTTCCCCTAGATAACTTACTCCTCGCCGATCTCGTTGAAAACACTTTTCATGAGTTTTACAACGAGACTAGGAGATATGAGCCTATAGTCTTCTGGTTTTGGATGTCCAACCCCTAGGAGACTCATTCGCTTACCAGCCAGTGCATCGCATGTGCACAGAAGGTGCTCCATGCGTTCCGTATGTTCCCCACACAACCTGCACATGGGTGTCGCGGTTAGACCCATTTTCATGAGCATGTCGTTGGTTCCAAAGTGCCCAGTAAAGGCCCCAAGCAGGTAACGGATTTGCCCCCTGCTCATATTCCAAATGCATTCCCGGGCTTTGAACGTAGAGCCTAGGAATTTCTTGGAGTGTTGTAGACCGGTATTAGACAGCCAATGTTTCTAACTGTCAGTTGGTACTTGTGTGTACGGAATTGATTGACAGAATGATTCAAAACGAAAATCAACTAGAGATATTATTTTGGTAGCGATATACTTGGCTTAAATTCCCAAGGTCCCTTTTCTAACTCTAGGTCTTTTTAGGGTTTTGTACCCAAAGGGTAAAAATGGGACCTTATTACTAAGACCCCGCGGTCCGTCTGTCTGTCACCAGGATGTATCTTATGAACCGTGATAGCTAGATAGGTATTTTTTTTACAGATGGTGTATTTCTATAACAAAGAATACTAAAAACAGAATAAAATTAATATTTAAGTGGGGCTCCCATACAATAAACGTAATTTTTTGCCGTTTTTGCGATAATAGTACGGAACCCTTCGTGCGAGAGTACGACTCGCACTTGGCCGGCTTTATTTATTAAGTTCGTACATCATAAGGTTGAGTGCACGTCTTTTGATTGCTAATAAAAACAAAGTAGTAGGCACTACTCTCCGTCCAGTCTATTATTTTATTTTAACCAGATGCAACCATATGAAATTTAATAATTATTAACAGGCAACCAGACAATAAAATGCAATACTTCATGGACACTCACAGTAATGAAGCGACATGCATTTTCACTCTGTTATGCCGATCAATTAAAATTCACACTCAAATCGAATTTACGTAGCAGCAAATATCGCATTGTAAATTGAATGTTTGTTACATAATAATAATGTAATTATAAATAAGATTTGCAATTGACTCCTGTCATACAGGGCCGCCTAGTTCGGGCGCCAGAGGCTTCAATAAATGCTGTACAAAAATATGTCAATAAAGATTATTTGTATTTGTAATTAAGGATCGTCTTTCCAATGAAGGTTAAATTTTGAGAAATAATAATATTGGATTTATAAATATAGCGTTATTACCTTTTTGGTTATCGCTGCACATGCTGAGATAGGAGCCTTTTTGGTCTCGCACGGGGTTTTTATTTTATTATTGTTTAATTTTATGCTTATTTCTCGTGTCTCCTGTGCAGGTCACAAATAAATATTTTTCTTTCTTTCTTTTTTCTTTAAAAACAGCAAAATAAATAGTATATATATGAATCGTTGGGTTTTCTCCTTATAAACTGGCATCTTCACTTAAGTGCTTGAGGCTTGTGTCCACAAACAAATTTCAAACTTTGTGCAGTGTAATTCACTCATTAGCCCTCTTCAATCTGGATTCAGGCCCGGGCACAGCACTGTGTCTGCCCTCCTTAAAGTGACTGGCGATATAAGGGTAGGTTTGGAAGACACAAAAGTCACTGTACTAGTGTTGGTCGATTTCTCGAACGCCTTCAATACCGTTAGTCACGACATCCTATTGGCCATTCTGTCCTATTTGATGGTCTCTCCCGAAGCACTGGAATGGTTCACCTCTTACCTTCAGGAGCGCCAGCAGACGGTTCACGTTGGGGATTCGTCATCTCACTGGTGTAACTTGGAAACTGGCGTTCCTCAAGGCTGCATTCTTTCTCCTCTTCTTTTTACTATTTTCATAAATCTCATTACTTTCGAACTTCAGTGTGCGTATCATCTGTATGCAGATGACCTGCAGTTGTACTGTTAGGGGAGTGTTCACGAAATATCTGATGTTATCAGTAAATTAAACAGGGACTTATCTGCTATAAAAACCTGGTCCGATAGATTCGGTGTGGCAGTAAACCCCAATAAATGTCAGGCAATCATCATTGGGAGTCACCGAAGCGTCGCTAAAGTGGATGGTACAAATTTGCCACCTATATTGTTTGACAGTAAAAAGGTTCCTTTCAGCACTGATGTAAAGGACTTGGGCTGGTACAACGATAATACCCTTAACTGGCGTACTCAAGTCGCTAGTGTAAGTCGGAAGGTCACTGGAACGCTGCGGGCTCTGTATCGTATGAAAAACTTATTACCATCGAACACGAAGACAATGCTTGTGCAGTCCCTAATTTTTCCTATCATCGATTATGGTGACGTGTGCTACTATGACCTGAATGCAGATATTCTCAACAAACTTGACCGTCTTCTAAATTACTGCATTCGATTCTTTTCAATTTGCGTAAATATGATCATGTCTCTGCGCATCGATCGCTTTTAAAGTGGTTGCCTATACGCCAGCGCAGAGAGCAAAGGGCACTAACTACGTTGTTCTCATTGCTCGCCTCTTCTAATTCCCCTAGTTATCTGGCCCCTCACTTTAACTACATTTGCGCCAACCACAATAAAAATCTACGATCATCCCATAACCGCCTTCTTCAATGTCCCACTCACCGCACTGATTTTATTCACTGTTCTTTCTTCGTTCAGTCTATTTATCTGTGGAATGCGCTCCCTCAGGAGATCAGGATGGCAACCAACCGGTTAACCTTCAAAGTTAAAGTGCGCGAGCACATTCGCAAGAAGTTGGCAGTGGTATCGTCACAACGCTAATATTTTTCAATTATTAATCTAATATTACTAATCTTTAAGTATATCTATATATTTAGTTTATTCTTTTGAGTATTATTTTCTTGATTATATTGTATTTATAGTTGTATATATTTTTTGCATAAACCTGATTCGTTTAATTGTCAATATGGCGCCTACCACTAGTTGTCTCTGCATCACCCAAAGGTTGACTGGTAGAAAATGCCTAAGGTATTAAGTCCGTCTCTGTACGTTTATGTGCATGAAGTATTAAATAATAAATAAATAAAATCATGTGGTATCGAATATTTTAAATCGATTTAAATTTTTTCATTAATAAATTCGATTTAAAGTATCGAAGTAGTAGTATCTTTTCAAAGTTAGAGTGAACAGGCTTCTTCTGGGTACGCTCACTCCATCGTAGACTCTGTCTCTGTCACTTCTCACCTAGACTAGAGTCAAGAGCAAACCCATCAGAAAAAAAAAAATATTTTTATAAGAAATCGATCGGAATCGCATTCATCACTAAATCATACATTTTTGAACTGTCAAAAGTCAAATAATAGGCTAGACGGAGAGTAGTATCGTAATTTCATCGGCCATTATTTCCAATGATTAAAAGTTTGTTTCTCAATAATGAAATTTTTTGGCTGACAGTAACTTAAAGTTTTTTTGAAGTATACTTTATGATAATCATCTTTTCAGCCGGAGGACTTCCACTGCTGGTCATAGGCCTCCTCCAAGTGTCGCCACCTCAATTCACCGGCTTCACGCAGCCCTGATCCTGACCATTGCTCCACCTAGTAAGTATATTTACTTCTTTAGAAAATCTTTAATTTTATTGAGGTCATTTCTTACAGCAGATAGTAAATTTTTCACTAGGAAGATTGTTCTAGATCCTAGAAAATCCGGATTGAAGGGAATCCGATTAAATCAAGCTCTGTTCGGATAGATTCTCACAATTTTATTATAGAGAGTATACAACAGGCTTTTTCATTGGAAAGAGATAAAGGATATGGTTTTTTTATTATGTCTCCTTTGTTTTTATTTGTCGTTAAATTCGTTGTTAAAAGTACTGCGATATGTTTGTCTATGACTCCAGTTACTGGGTTTGACTACATCGTAAAGGGATGCGTCTGATAAGGCGTGATGATCGTCTGCTGGGTTTATGTTTGAACTTTGATGCTGGTCACTGAATTCATTGGGCTGTAAATGTTATTTACAGTGACTTTAGTTTGGGGTTTGCTGTTAAATAAAAATAGTTCCGGCTCGAAGGACCAAAATGTAGGAGCGTGACCTAAGTGGCACCTGAAATGGGATTAGCTACGCTACTAAGTTACATACTCAAATAACTTTCGAAGGTTTATTAAAGAGAGCTAACACGGTAACTTTTAGGCTAAACTATCGCTAAAATAAGAAAATAACGACACCCGCTTGCTGTCCTTAATGCACTGAGCTCGCGGCGCATTTGGTGCGACCGTATTGTATCGATGGGTCAGCAAAATGTGGTCGATGGCAATGATTGCTTCGAACAGTTAGGAAGGTTCAGCTACGCTTGAGGTTGGTCCGTGGATGGGACGGTCCATTAAACATTGATACGCCTTCTTCCGAAAACACGTTGAGGTATTTGCCCTGGCTGTCATTTGTAGATCTTTGATAGTTTTGTAGATTTTTGACGGGTACTCAGAACCACAAGTCTAGCAATAAGTCTTACCAAGTGGCATCGTGTTACCCAACTGGGTTGTGGAGATCATATATGTAGTCGCTCTATGTAAAATTCTGAGTATTCAGCTATATCTGGTTAGACCGGGTAGATGAAGATTTCAGTGCCTTTAGTATAGTGTTCATGAATAAGTTTACAAATTCATAGAGGTTATAAAAGAAACATAAATAATAGCGAATAGCAAACTATTTATAACTCATTTCAAAGTCAAATATAAATGTCATATCATTTAATAGGCATGTGGAAAACTTTCTTCCTCACAAAAACTAAACTGGAAGTTTCTGTTTCCTAATATTTTATGACATGATAACTTAAATATTGTAGGTTACTCGTGCATCTATATGTGACTTTAGACCGACTACATAATTATTCATTAAATGCAGTGAGATGTAAGTAATACTGATTTAAGAATTTTTAATTTTGACTCAAGATGAATTAAAGATGGTTGCCCTTCGCCAAAAAGCGATCTTCTAAAAAAACATTACTATAATATTTATGTACTGTGTTACGACGGACTTTTTATCGATAATGCACATTAACTCTCCATGAAGGAAATCCTGGAGCGGTAACGACGTGGACCATTAAACGTTATATCACACTGTTTGTAATTTGTATTACCTAAGTCATTAACCATTACTACGTACCCGCTGTATTAGATGTTTAGCTGCTGCTTCGGGTTAGGGACACGATAAAAGTATCGATACTTTGTGGTATCGAGTACATTACCATTCGATACTGATACTTTTGTACTCGATACTTTTACTCAATGAGTACTTTTTGGCAGTTATCGTATCGAATAAGAAATTAAGTTTTAAATCTTAGAAATTACCCATTAAAAACTTGCGACCTTACGGCTTATGTTTATGGTTATGGCAACGCCGTCTAGTTCACTCGTTTTAAACCTTCTAGAACATAACATCGATCTTTGCTCGAAATCGTTCCTTCCGTTCACAGTTAAATTCCTAACCTTTCCCTACATTCATTTACTACACTAATCAATCACTCATTCGCTTACTCGTTAACCGTTGTCATTCAATTTTATCGTATTTGTTTCGCCTAAAGTATTAAATAATTTAGTTGTGTATCTATTATTTTAATTTTTTTTAAAGATACAGTTGTCTTTTTCTATTATTGTATTAAATTTGTGTACCAATACCACTTGTTTTTTAATGTCCTGCCATACTGAAGTTAAACTGACCTTATTTACTGGCTGATATTGACCTATGCTCTATGTGCATTAGGGGCCCTAAGAAAAGTACTCGATACCTTGAAGTATCGATACTTATGTTTCGATACTTTTATGAGTACGATATTTTTTTATTCGGTACTACTCATGAGTACAGTATCGATACTTTCTATTTGATATCGTGTCTCTACTTCGGGTCTGTTGGGCAGGGTAGCCAGGGAGGCAAAGGACATTAATTCATGAAATGGCATTCTTTCAGCGTTATCGATTGTCGAAAACTTAAAATAACCTCGTGACATTTTGGTAACGTATGTCATTTTAATCTTTTCCACAATATATCGCCGATAGAATATGACTTTGTCTTAGGCAGTCAGTAGATAATGTCTTACAAAGCTTACCACCATCATGCCCGGTTAGTCCCGCTATGCTCGACTAGAAATATACCTACTAAAAAGTGCCGCTATGCACGAAATTCTTTACGTAAACAATGGACGGTACAGTTGGAAAGAAAAGTGTTTGAATTCAATTAAATTCAACAGGAATCTGATATTTAAATTGAACTAAAAACATCAAAATTTTAGTTAGATATATTTTTAGGTTAAGTTTTTCTTTTACGGAAAGACGTTTTGTTTTTCACAGTTCTATGGAATGGCTGGACTCTTTGTTTTTTAAATGAATGACACGACGTGTCGAGTGGCGGCGAGGCGAGTGTACGTTAGTATGATGAAACGGAACGTTTATTACCTTTTTTTCGCGAACGTAACGGAATTTGCATACTAGGTTTTCTTAATTTACTTATTAAATCATCATCAGATTAGCCGAAAGACGTCCACTGCTGGACATAGGCCTCCCCCAAGCGCCGCCACATGACATGACCGGTCCCGTGCGTGCCGCATCCGGTGGATCGCCGCAACCTTCACCAGGTTACCATTTAAAACTTTTTAAATGGTTAAATAAAATATTACACTGTAACACTTTTCTTCATCACTGCCAGAGTGCCAGCAAATGTGATTTCGTGCTTAGCTGTACTTTTTAGTAGGTATTTTTCGAATTGAGCATAGCAGGACGAACCGATTATACCTATCAGAGAATAAGGAGCTTGTACCTTCGTAACTATGCAGTGTTTTCCACCAGATTAACAGCAGCCTAAGAGATAACCTAGACACTAAACATTGTTAGCGACCTCAGAATAAAATGTCTTTATGCGCAAAACGATGTTTCATAGTAAGTAGTTACTTAGCTATTGACAATAACACTTTAGGATTTTAGTAGTACCGATTCTCTGAATATTATCTCTAGTATAAGCAATACCACTTAGCGTAACGCTTAGCGTATGATAAACGGGTGAAACTTGGGGATCTTCCACAAATACTTGAGCAGCACGATTTTATCGCGATACTAGATCTATTACTTTGTATCTGGGTTAGTTTGAAGGCTAGGACATGGTGGGTGGCGGAGCGAGGGCGGATAGCGATCGTGATTGTGGATCTATTTGTAAAAAGGTTTCTATATTCGTTTGTAAAAAACACAGAGCATCGATACGCTTCATCGGCCAATGCGCGAGACGGCATTGTCAAAAATTTCCAATCAAAGCAAGTGTTTCAGTCAGTGTCAATCAGCGCTGGGCAAAATACATCCTTTGCTCTAGTTAAAATACAAATGTAAAAATACTAACTCGCGTGTATTTAAAATACCAAAAACAAATATATTTAAGTCATTTATTTGAAATACATAATACAGTACTTTCTAAAAAATACAAATTACAAAATACAGTCAGGTGTCAGTTACTTGTCAATTTGACGTACATCACAGGTGCAGTGTAAAAACAACTTTAAAGCTTGACATATTTAGCGGTCGTCATTTTGCTTACTAAAGCTATCGAGCTCTATTTTCTGCTGAACGCACCCATTAATAGATCTCTGAATGTATTAATATTCAAATGTATTTTGAAGCCATAAGTATTTGAGACACTAACTACAAAATACCTCAGCGTCAGGTATTTGAAATACCAATTACAATATACATTTTCAAGAAATACAAATACATATTTGGTATTTTTAATTCAATTACCAAATATGTATTTGTATTTCAATTGCAAGTAATTGACATACTGCCTAACCCTGGTGTCAATGCTTGCAGAAATTTATGGCCCGTGAAAATTTAGACAGGCTAAGACATTCTTGTGCTCAGCGCATATTGTACGGGCAAAAATAATAAGCTTCATAAGTCGCTGTCGATTCTACAAAGTATGGCGTATTAAAAGGAGTAGGGATTTGCCTTGGCAGTAGTTTTGCGTGCCTAGGATAAATGTATATCTAAAGAAGTCTGAACGTAGAACGTTGAGCCAGCGTAGGCGTTGAAGGTGCAGGTATGCAACGATTTCTCAAAGACGATCTACTTTATCTAAAAGAGAAATCTTTTCAGATACGATGTCTTTGATGCTGTTCACTTGAAATTCTTTTGTGCTTTGCAAAATAGGGAAAATAAAATTCAGCAAATATCATACTTCCATGCCAAGCAAGTAAGCTTTTCTGGCGTGGCGACCGAGTACCGTAAAACGCAGCGATGGAGTGCCTCCCACAAGGTTGACAGATATCCTATTAGTGAGGTCTGCGAGACTACTGTATGCGAGAAGCACAGGACCGGTCCATGTGGGTCCATCACTTTTGGTTGTTGGTGTATAATCACTCCCGCTTCCACCTTCACTATGATGCTACCTTACACCACAATTCACAAAACATTCTGATGGTTACAAGTTGGTACAGAATACGGACCATTGAACTTCGAGTACTGGTTATCCCTCATTTACATCGGATTCGTGCGCTTGCAAACGCTGAGTAAATCGCGAAATAGTTTATGTGCACGTTTCAAACTTCTGACGTTTACAAGGTTTTAGTTTTTTGCACGATAAAGCTTTCAGTTGGTACTGAGATTTGGGTTACTAGATATTGTTGAAAGTTTCTTCTTTGACTTCAGTAAATAATTTATTTCAATCATCGTGATTAAAATCAAAAAGAAGAAAAAGATGGATGAAAAGAGATTGCATTTAACAGAGATGATAATGTTGAGTTGGATCTGCGGAGTGACGCGAAATGGATAGTGTGAAATGATTACATTAGAGGAAGTTTGAAAGTGACACCAGTAATAAAAAAGTTGAATGGAAACCGTTTGTCCTGGTATGGTCATGTAATGAGGAGGAATGAAACGCATGTTACTAAAAGAGTTATGAATATAAATGGGAAAGGGAGGAGACGGCCAAAGAACGGCGACGACGGCTTCTTTTTCTACTCTTTTTTTATGAAAGAAAAGGAAGTCAGAGATAGCGTGGCTGGGGACAGGACGGTATGGAAGTAGAAAACGTGGGACAAGGGCAGAAAGAATATGAAATAAAATTACATTCATACTTTATAAGTTCTACATAACTAACAGTGGTGAAGAAAAACACCGTAGCATATCGAGCCATCTAGTGATATTTCTTTGTTATTGAATTGTGTGTAAAATTAATTTTTTCTGGTATTAAACATAAATATTGTATGTTCTTGTTTAATCAACTCTCCGAAGCACATATTGGTCTTAATTCACATTACAAAGATTATTTTAACCGGACCATTTAAAATGTATGCCAATAGATGGCGTCGTTTTAAATTTCTGCGGCATTCCACTCGATTGTTTAAATTTGTATTGTAACACATTTTGGTGCAATGAAACTTTAAAAACGTGCAATAAAATACTATAAAACCATTTAAAGAAAAAAATATTCACGAACTGTGTAAACCCTTTTACTTGCAACTCTTGCAAGTCGCTACTAACACCATCTGTATATCGCCGTGGAACGGAACCGTACGCGATTGATGTACCAAAATTAATCAGTTTAATCAGACGCTAGTTACGTCGGCACGGTTTCTTTGTATGAGATGAGGCATCTGTATGCTAGTATTATATTATCTGTGCCATAATTAAGTAACTTCAAAGTATGGTGTACGCATGCTTTGCTTGCATTTACTTATTGCTTCATGTTCAAAAAAAAATCTACTCGTCAAAATAGTAACCCAAGGGTGCTGGACTCATAATATAGTGGATATTATACTTAAGTAAAACTGCAAATCCGTCCTGAGCCAGCGTGCTACTGTATGCTAGCCCTTCTCTGTATGATAAGAGACCTTTGCCCTGCAATCTTAAAATCACTGACAGACAACGCACTTTTCACCTTATACAATAAAGTACTATGAAAGGATTTACGAAAATTCACCCCTAAAAGGGTCAATGAAGGGATAAAAGTTTAATGAAAGTTCGTCATTTTGGCCGATGGAAAGCCCCATCGGGCACAAGGTTTGTTTTTAAATAAATGTAGAATGGTTGAACCCTTTCAGACGTTTATTTTTCAGTGAAGAGTTACAAGCTGTTGTTTAGTAAGGTCATAGAAACTGTTTTAGAGAAAACATTTAGTGTTTAGATTGCGACATTTTAACAAAATTGCGTTTTTTAAGATATTTTTTCAGTAAGTATTTTATTTTTAAATCTAACAACGCAAGTGTCGCTAAATTGAGCTTTGTGCAGTAAAAATAACTTTTTAGTTTATTTTTATGTTGAGCGCGTTGCTTGTGTATTTGAAAATAAAAATGTTCTCATAAAAAGATTTGCAATAAGTAGGGACTTATACTCTTATTTAAGTTTTCTTCGAAACTGTTTTGTTTTCTTTGGATAATAGCTACCTCACAACGAACACGGATCTCTAAATACTGGATAGAAAAATTATTCATCACAATAATTTCAGCGCAAAGACGTCCACTACTGGACATAAACTTCCCCATCCGGCAACTCATCGACCGGTCCTATGGTTCTCACATCGCTAGGTCATTGGTCGATCTTGTTGGAGTACTTACAACGCTGCGTTATAACAACCGACTTCCAAAAAAAAACGCTACAAAGTGAAAAATAAGTTCAATTTCGGCAGTCAGTGTTCCTGTTTTTGTTTCTTCATTGTTTGACACGGCCTTCCGAAATTGAACTGATTTTTCACTTTGCGGTGTTTTTTTTGGGAGTCGGTTATTATTAATTATATTATATATATTTTTTTGTATTTTTGTTATTTTTATTGTTCACTTTTTATGGTACAAAATGGACACGTTCTATAGTAAGGTACCTATAATGCCCACAGTGATGCCAGAATAGATTACCCGAATGACATCTAACTTGAACATAACCGGTGGAATGAGAGTGTACCAGAGTGAACTGTACACATCTGCGTACCCGTATAGAGCTTAATGGCGTAATGGTATGTTATGAAATGGTGTAAACAATAAACAGACATACGATTGCAGCAATCCCGAAAGATTTGCCGTCATTTATTGAAGAGTTCTGTGGCCTTAGTGCGAGTTTTTACTCACGCGTGACTCACGCTCACTCGTGTTACGTAAACGATCTCTTATGTCAAAATGTATACAAAAAAAGAGGTTTCTCCTTACCGTCCCCAGACGGCGCTTATCCAGATACAAATTGACGTTTACGTTAACGCGATTGACCGTGAGTAAAAACTCGCACTAAGGCCTCTGTTGTATATCTCCGAAGTTATTCATCAAATCTTTACCAAATTTAAATGGGAACATTTCAGAATAACCTTCTCTCGAACGAAAACAGAATTTTGCGAAAATATATAATCATCCTAGAACCAAAAATTCGAAGACATGTGACATCCACCAACTCGCACTGGGCCCGCGTGGTGGATTTTGGCCGCGTGGTGTCCCAGCAGTGGGAAAGTTAAAAGGCTGATGATGATGATGATTTAAGCATCCGAATTGAGAATGTCCTCCTTTTTGGGAAGTCGGTAAAAATTACTTTGAGATCTTTATTGGTAACTTCTAGAAGTTTGATGGTAACAGCAAGCACAAACGTGACTTAAATAATCATGTAATTAGTTCGTAAAATTGTTGTGTACAATGATTCATTCGTAATTCAGACGAATGGTCTGCCAACTCTTTACCGCAAAACACTCAATCTTCACAAATTCCTCGCCATTTTGGCGACATTACCCAAAAAATATAAATATAATTCACAAAATACCATTAATACTTTACCGAACCGATTTCAATCCACTCAGCCGCAGAAAAAACAATTGCCTACACACACGGAAGGACGGAGAGGGGGGCCCCCCTTTTGGCTAGATTAGCGCTTCGGCGACATCAAAGCGTTGGCCGATCGCCAGTCTGACGCGGGTACAATCGCACACGATGGCTATCGCGAAAAAAGCGATGTCTTATATCCTATATTCATATTATAGAAGAAGTTAAATCGTTTTTCTATTTCTAAAAGATAATTTCTGAAGGCCTAGAAAAAAATACATTCTGGCGTTAGCGATTATCGAATTGTCAAAATTTTCGGGATTAAACCAAGTAACATTTCGGTGACACATGTCAATCCCATACATTTTAAACTTTTCGAAAATCGAATATCACTTTGGCCGCGATCCAATTACAAAGATTCTGTTAGACCATGTTTCCACATGCAACCTATTGCATTCCATTATTATTAAGCCTTTATTGCTGAAGAACCAAACACAAGTATAATTAATAGTATTAAAAACTTAAATCTAACACATCGGGTGTAACACATAAGCCACTTCCAGCTGCTTCCACACATTTCTGTCTCTAGCTTTTCTAGACCAGGTTGCGCCTCCAATTTTTCTCATGTCGTCTATCCATCTCTTTGCCTGTCTTCCCCTTTTGCTTTTGCCATCGCGTGGTTGCCACTCTGTTATAATTCTTGTCCATTTAAACTTACTATCTCTCGTCATGTGTCCTGTCCATCTCCTTTTCAACTGTCTTACTTTCTTTATTATATCTTCTACTTTGGTTCTGGATCATATTTCAACTGCTCTTAAACCTTACTGCATTCCATTACGTACTACTAAAGTATATTGAGATCAATTACTCTCGATCGTACCCCGCAAGGTTATTAAACTAGCATGCTAGTTACTAGCAGGTGGTAACGCAGCCTCCACTTTATCGCTGAGCGTCATGGGAAACGTTGTATCCCGAAGAATGTATGTCGTGTTGGCCCAGTGGCTAAGACTTGCCCAATGGCTTGAAATGAGGGTTCAAATCCGGACAAGTACCAATGTGACTTTTTCAAATGCATAAGTACTTTCTATGTTTATCTTGGACATCGCATGCAACGGTGAAGGAAAACATCGTGAGAAAACCTGGACTATATAGTTAATATAAGTCTGAAATATCCAATTCAGACGCCTGTGGGGTGCCCAGAGGTGGCTTAATTAACTTTAACTCCAAAGATCCCAAAGAAATACACGGTTCCTCTGGCCTCTTAGGAAAGGCTGCGGCAGCGAAGCCGCGGGACTAGCTATATGTTCTGATATAATACACGTGCCGATTGTAACGCGATTTTTCACGCGATATAAACGCTTTCAGAAGGTCAGAACCGTCTGAAGATGCTTGATAAAGATCCTTTTGATCTGGCAAAATGTGCCAGGTTTTTATTGTGTTTTTCTTTTGTTTCAACTGGTGTTTTGTGATTTTATTTTTCTCGTTCTAAATTAGAATGCTCTGTTAAATTTTATAATGAAATTCCTGAGTATTATTAGACTGGAAGTTATATTGTTGGGTACTGAAAGTTTGGCAATTCAGACAATTTTTTTAAAACCTACCGTCAGTTTTGTGTGTTTTTAGTTAGATTTAGGAAATATAATGTCATAATCAGTCTTTTATGGTCCCGTCCCACTACTGGGACATAGGCCATAGGCCATAGGCCATCGGTAAAAAGGAATGGGCCCGTAATCTGGGTTCAGTGCTGGTTGGTGGATGACATATGTTACCAAATGTTTTGTTCTAGGACATGCCGGTTTCCTCACGATGTAGTCCTTTACCGTTTTGAGAGAATAATCAGTTTTAAGGTTTCAAATTATTTAAAGTGGTAAAAGCGAAGTTAGTGAAAGCTCTTGGCTAGAATCTTAAAAATAATGATCAAATTAATGTTATACAAAAGTTTTGTTTTTGCAGCTTACGGCTTTTTTTTTAATAATTTCTTGTAAATTAATATTTTTACAATATATGTTACTGTAAAAGGCCGAAATACGGCAAAAGATAGGATTTACCGGTAAAACCTAAGATTTACCAAGTCTTAGAGGTGAGAGTCAAAAATAATCGCAAATTTCGGTTCTTTACCATAAACACAGTACTCATAACCGGCGTGCGTGTATGACTAGATGTATGAACCTAAATCAGGAAAAACGGAGTAGATATGTAAGGATCGTAGCAAGTGGCGTTTCTTTAGTTTCTTCCTACTCCTATGGAAAAAATACGAGTTCAATGATAAATGATTTTATTTCTGTAAGTTGTTTTGTACAAACACTTTTACATGTCGATCATATTTTTTAAACTAGATGAAGTCGGCGTTTCCTATCTGACTACTCTGAGAAGAAAGGCCGAAAAAAACTCAGAAGTCACAGTCTCTTTTAAAGTACTAACAAAATCTTGGTTAGATCATGTGAAGACCATGTAGACAGATGTCTGAAATGGTCTTTTGAGGATAGAACCAGCCAGATTGAGTGGACCTGTCCAGTCAGTGCGCGCATTTGTCAATAACCGAGCAGCTCAACTCAGAATTTAAGGAGCTCAACGATTTGACGAATAATACCAAAGAAAGGACATTCGGGTAGGCCGCATAAACTACTCAAACTGCCAGACCATGATGTATGTTATTATAAAAATATAATGTCAAAAACAGCGTAAAATATTGTTCAATATGTAATCTTTATTCCGTTGAAAAGTTTATTGCGGTCTGTTACATGTTCATTAACACTAAGTTTTGTAAGATCAAAAGCGAATTCTTTGCTGCAATTCTATTTTAAATGATAGGACTATGCTGACAGCATGTTCTGGCGTATGAATAATAAATAATAAAAATATTTTGTTCTTAGATGTTCTTTCGACAGGTATTGAATGTTGAAACAGAATTTTGATACAGAACGTGTTACTGTATTTTTTTTTGGTTGATCTTAAATTATGATATGTCAGAGTAAAATATTGCCTTACTTATTGGCAGTATTTCATCAGGTATTTAGAATAGAGTACATTATATTTTAAGATTCAAGACAAAAAATATTGTCAGTATATTTTGGAAAATCTAAATGTATGCACGTGTGTACGCATGAACACTATTTGTGTTGAAGAAAGAATATTGGAGTAGGTGTATTGTCATCAGCGGATACATCTGGTTTTGACAAGCTAGCTCGCGAATATGTATCCTCCGCCTGCACAGCATAATTTTCTTTATTTAGTTCGCTTCTTAAGCAGTCGGGTTTTTGATTTTTTGAATAAACATTTTTACTGTTGCTTGCGACTTCGTCCGCGACAAACTCGTAAAATTTGTATTTTTTCTTCTAGGAAATAAAAAGCCTACATTACTTCTTATAACATCAGCTATCTAGCAGTGTAAGTCCCGTCAAAGTTTTGATATTACATACAGACACTTCAATTTTATTCATTTGTCTAAAGCAGGGGTCACCAAATGGCGGACCGCGGTCTGGATCCGCCGACCTATATTGTGTGACCCATAAGAAACCAGTACAATTAACATAGTTTAGTTGTGTTACTTGAGTACGTAATTTAATAATTTATTCCGCGATCTGTCTTTAAGGTTACACTAGTCGATAATTCTTCTATACAAACGTAGTCTAGGGATTACTCCACTGTTTGACAATGTACGTTAAAAAAAATGATATCAATTTGTCTCATCATTATCTAGCCTTGTATGGAGAGAAAAAGTCAAAAAATTAAAAGTTATGAGCGTCGAAATTTCCATATTTCAATACATAATTTTAACGCATCTTTCGGCGGAAATAAATACCATAAGAAAACGGATAGTTCAAGAATACAAAAAAAAAAAAATTGAAAATATACATTTCGTCGTTTTTTCATGATATCTAGACTTCCGAAGGTCTGTTTATAAAATTTCGCGCGCTGGTTTTCGTCCTTTGCTACAAAATCATCATACATTTTGCTACTAACTTGCAAAAGTGCTAATTCGTACACGAACTAGCTTCTTACTGCTCATCTCGGCATCTATCTCTTTCGCACGTGTTGTCGGATGAGAAAGCATGCATTCGACAACGGACGAATCATTTCATCAAAATCTTCATTGATATTGTATCTATGATTACGTATTTAAGTTTAGTATTTCAATTTTAACTAAGTAAATATACACGTAAAGTAAACGGGAAGGGCTGGGATGGCTTTAAATATGACGGACCGCGACGGTCATATTTTTTTAAAAACGGCCCCCAAATAAAATTTATTTGTGACCCCTGGTCTAGAGAGTATAGAAGAAGAAATGCTATGCAGACTCCAAATAAAATGGTATTAGGGCGAGATGATGAAACTTACAGTATCTCGAACAGTAATAAGTTTTATAAAAAGCCAGACACTTTTTTGGACAAACAAGACGAAAACAAAATCCTTATCTTGTTGATCCTTAGTAAGTTTTTAACATTGTTAAGAAAAATGTTACGCAGCTTTCATCGGCGTATCCTTGAACAAAGTTCCTGATATTATCGGCAAGCTTCCAAGCGATACTTTGTGAGATTAAAATTAATTAATTTATACATGAATAATTTTGGGTTTCAAGTGCTTATTAACGCTGTATTATGATGGTAAGGATCGCTAATTTGTCTCATGTTACTGTTTGTTATTGGTTGATTTAAATTAGAACAACTTATCAAAACGGTTAGCAATTTAAATTATCTGTCGAATTAAATAATATTTTGAAACCAATACATACATATTCTTATTCTGTTTTAAATGCTTTCATAATATCAAAATACTTACTCATTTATTCGAGAAAACTTCACTCTGAAAAGTTTTCATAACATCATCATCACCATATCAGCCGAAAGACGTCCACTGCTGGACAAAGGCCACATTGATCGCGCCCCGTGCGTCTCACATCCAGCGGATCCCCGCGACCTTCACCAGGTCATCGGTCCACCTGGTAGGAGGCCTTCCAACGCAACTTCTTCAGGTTCACGGTCGCCACTCCAGAACCTTTCTGCCCCATCGACCATCCGTTGTGCGAGCAATGTGTTTCCAATCATTAAGCGAAACCCAAAATTGAAACACCAAAAGATTGAAGTCCTACAATTTGTTTCAGTTTCAGTCATCGTGGTGAAAAGTCAGCTAGACCCTGCGTTACCAGGTGCTAGCTGTCCAGAGTGCGCCGGTCGTTTAGAATCCCAAAACGATATTTTTAATGCCGCACTGGGAGGCTCCTTTCATGCACCTGTGTCCAGCCACCTGCACCGAGAGTAGGATAGATGGACTCCTTTTCCGCACATAGACTCGCATTTGGTCTTGCGTTGTGCGTGCAGGCCTCCTCTCTGTGAGAGGGGGAATGGGCCGTAATCCATTAGGCGGGCCCATGTTGGTGCATGCCACATGTCTTCAAATGTTTGATTCTAGGACATGCCGGTTTCCTCACGATGTTTTCCTTCATCGTTTTGAGAGCAGTGGTGATGAAATAATTTACACAAAGTACAGCGCCTGCCTGGGTTCGAACCCACGACCTACAACATGTAAGTCACGGCCGTTACCACTAGGCCACCACTGCTCTGTAAAAGTCACCTGCACCTTTCGCGATCTGAACGTGGCGAATAATAGAGCCAGGTAGCTACATACAAATTTGAAAAAAAGTTACCGCGGCCCTGGCACAACCAACTGAAGAAACACGGGTGGGTTTTAGTCAGTAAAAGTCTGACACGACCTCCCGCTTCATCGAGAGCAGCAGATTGGATGATATACAAACCAAAAAGAAAAGGTAGCTATATACTGGTCCGATAAAATTAGAAATTTGAGTTAATCGATACGAAAACAAGAAGCCTTACATTTGTGCACATACCTGTACGTTACAGTCCATTAATAGTTCCACAGATCTTATAAATATTAGAGGTAACGTGAATTTGTGCGTTGTCTAGACGATTGTACGCGATTGTACCCGCTTACTATCACATTACTGTTGCGATCATCTTTATATCCGTTTTATGGTGGTTGAAGATATGGGGATCTTTGACGAAACATTTTTGTGCTTAATTGTATTGTGTTGCTTAATAACGTACCGTATGTGATTTTGTGTAGGAAGGTACGATTTTGTTCTTAACTCTTCATCATCATCATCAAATCAGCCGAAAGACGTCCACTGCTTGACATAGACCTCCCCCAAGCGTCGTCACACTGCCCGGTCCAGTGAGTCTCGCATCCGGCGGATCCCCGCATCCTTCACCAGGTAATCGGTCCACCTGGTACATCGGTACATCGGCCATCCGTTCTGCGAGCAATGTGCCCTGCCCACTGCCACTTAAGTTTGGCAATTCTTCGAGATATGTCGGTAACCCTGGTTCTCTTGCGGATCTCTACATTTCTGATTCAATCACGCAAGGAAACTTTGAGCATAGCCCTCTCCATTGCTCTTTGAGTGACTGTAAACTTTCTGATGAGGCCCATTGTAAGCGACCACGTCTCAGAGCCATATGCCATACTTAGTTTGAACCAAATTTTACGGTTCTCATGTGTGTATTTCCCGATGTTCTTTATAGTGAGGGTGGTATCTAATCTGCTGTTCGTTTTCTTAAAGTGATGTCAGTTCGGCTAAATTTATTCCAGTTTTCTTGTGCTATCGTATATTTGTCTACATACATAAGTTTTCTTTTCATCGGATAGAATTGAATTACTTCGATGGTCACGCCTATAGAAATTTTGATGTTATGTAAAGAAGGGTAATTTAGTGGACTTAGAACGATATTTTTCTATGGTTTGACGCAAGCATTTCCATAAATTTTTGGACGTGTTATCGACATTTTCCTCTGCAAATAAAATTGCTATGTACTGTTCGGATTGACTGGCCCTTACTATGTATATTTTTAAATAACTGCTCCGGGATAGCGATTTGTTCCGGTCGGATCCCCTCGATCTGATCCCCTGGGGGATCAGTTTTTTTTATAATATTTTCTATTCCGGTCTGATCCACCGTGCAGGGTATCACAAACTAATTTAAATATTTTATTCCGGTCGGATCCCCTAGTTACCTATTAACAGATTTTTGGACAGTCAGCCACAAATAGGTACAGGGTTTATTGAAACACATAATTATTAGTTCGTAATTCTTATTGTTATGAAACGAGTCTTTCAGGAAATGTCGACCCTCATTTTTTTGCAATATTATTTAAATACAAAGAAAATGCTTCATTGTACATTTGTACATGGGTCATACCGAGCCAGCGATTGTGTTAAATATAGTAAAAATTTGATATGCCCTTTGCAGTTTTCTTTGGCCGACAGGTAATCAAACCTAGACCCATTGAGATAATATGTACTACGTATTAGAGAAGCTAAAAATGCATGCTCCATTTTGTCAATTTTGACAAGAGTTTAAACTGAAAATTCGCAGCAGCGCTGAAACAATAATTAGTCGTCTAACAAAACAATATAAACAAGCAGCGCTAGAGCGCTTCTAAGGTGTAGTTTTCCGCGACCAAAAAGACGGAAGCGCCGTGATTTTCATGGCGCTTACGCGTTTCCCACAACGTTCTGCAATACCTTGTCATTCATATAGACTAATTTGCTGACTGACTACAGAAGCGACATAGCTTTATACCTAACAAGCTTCATTAGAATTTTCACTTTTTCAAAATTTATTACATACATACATAAACTCACGCCTTTTTCCCATGGGGGTAGGCAGAAACTACAGAACGCCACTTGCTACGATCCTTACATACTTCTTTTGCTTCACACACATTCATACATCTAGTCATACACACACGCCAATTCAAAACTTACTAATAGTTGAAATAACCGACTGTTAAAGTATAAGTCAAATGCGCTTACAATAAGTTAAAAAAAACGGCCAAATGCGAGTCGGACTCGCGCACGAAGGGTTCCGTACTTGATAAATTGCGGTTTACGATTTATGACGTATTAAAAAAAAACTACTGACTAGATCTCGTTCAAACCAATTTTCGCTGGCAGTTTACATGGTAATGTACATGATATATTTTTTTTAGTTTTAACATTCTCTTATTTTAGAAGTTCCAGGGGGGGGACACACATTTTACCACTTTGGAAGAATCTCTCGCGCAAACTATTCAGTTTAGAAAAAAATTATATTAGAAACCACAATTTCATTTTTGAAGACCTATCAATAGATACCCCACACGTATGGGTTTGATGGAAAAAAATATATATAGTTTCAGTTTCAAGTATGGGGACCCCCAAAATTTATTGTTTTATTTTTATTTTTGTGTGAAAATCTTAATGCGGTTCACAGAATACATCTACTTACCAAGTTTCAACAGCATAGTTCTTATAGTTTCGGAAAAAAGTGGCTGTGACATACGGATGGACAGACAGACAGACAGACAGACAGACCGACAGACAGACATGACGAATCTATAAGGGTTCCGTTTATTGCCATTTGGCTACGGAACCCTAAAAATATCAAATCGGAATAGGGAATTTTACAATTTGCTTGAAACACGAATCTTCTGTACTTTTTAGGGTTCCGTAGCCAAATGGCAATAAACGGAACCCTTATAGATTCGTCAAGTGTCCACCCCCCCTAAAGGGGGGGGGGACACTTCTAAAATAAGAGAATGATAAAACTAAAAAAAATATATGATGAACATTACCACGTAAACTACCAGCGAAAATTGGTTTGAACGAGATCTAGTAAGTAGTTTTTTTTTAATACGTCATAAATCGTAAACCGCAATTTATCAAGTACGGAACCCTTCGTTCGCGAGTCCGACTCGCACTTGGCCGGTTTTTATTATAATAATAAACCTTAAATAAACAAAATGTAAATTAAGTCTTACATTATGTAATAATTGTTTATCATCTTTCATTTTTTATCTTTTTTCATTGAATAACCACAGTCAGTTCTTTTTCTAAATATTTATTTATTTATTTAAACTTCATGTACAATGGTGATACATAGGTGGACTTAATGCAGCAAGGCATTCTCTACCAGTCAACCTTTGGGTTAAAAAGAACACAGCAGTGGTGGGAGCCCAAAAAAAAAAAAATGAACAATAATTAAAATTAGAATGAATGGATGGAATTGATTAATATATGTTAGATTATTATTTTCCTCTTTAAAAAGAAACATCAGCTAATTCTACCTACACTTGTTACACAAATTGTCACATCTTAATTTTTAGTCTATATGAAAAATGTCACAACATGACGTCCACCAAATATTTTGTTCAAATTATATTTTTAAATGATTATCTAGTTACTCACCGATGAAAAGTTATTCCTTTGCACTTCGCCGTATTAGTTGAATTATTAGTGCAATATCTTAAAACACACCACGGCATATTTAATGCGTCTGAACGTTTTTTTCGTTTAAAAACAATAAATGACTTAAGCTGTCAAGATCTAGCAAGCAAATGAGTGAAATGCGGCTAGAAAACCGCAATTGAACGGCACGCAGTAGTGATGTGTGATGACTTCTCTAGTGCGTAGTACATTATTACCTCAATGCCTAGACCTTCACATTCACACTCAGTCGTGACGTCCAGACATGCCAAAACGCTAACAGCTTCATGTCAAAAATAATTTACAACAAAAACAACATTCCTTGTCTCTGCCCATTTCCGGTTGTCAACCGTGTGTCCGTCTGTCACATCCATGAAATAACTTTGTAACATTTTACGCCAGTATCTTGCACATAAAAAAAAATGATTGGTATGCCAATGTTTGGAACACAGGAATTTGGGTCGTTTGACGTAGATCGCAGTTTGGAGATCAATTCACTGGAGAACGTTGACAAGAGGAATGGGAAAGAATGTTTGAAAATGGAATGGATAGATTTATTTGAATGGCTTCTATTGCCATTCAAAGTGCTGTCAGTCTTACTACCAATTTTGCTGACAGGCTTTATGTCTTTATCAGAGCAAGACCTAGGTATCTACTGGATAAGAAGAATATGTAAAAAAATATTAAGAAATAAATGAAATAACTTCTTTATTGCAAAAAGTAGTAAATCTTGCTTATTTAATCACTCATTAGTGATTTAGAAAGAAAGAAAATGATTTATTTGAAACAGATTGTCCACATGTTTAATCACTTGTGATATAGAAAAAAAAGATGAGGGAAAACCGGCAAATTGCGAGTCGGTCTCGCGCACGAAGGGTTCCGTACCAAAATCGCAAAAAAACGGCAAAATAACACGTTTGTTGTATGGGAGCCCCACTTAAATATTATGTTTTAATCTTTTTTTAGTATTTTTTGTTATAGCGGCAACATAAATATATCGCACCCCTAGATGAAGACTCCGGCAACTCAAAAAACCTCATTTTTCAGAAATGACGAAAAACTGTTTTTAGGGTATATAAGAAAGATATCAAAGATCTAATGAGAGATTCGTAAAGGTAACGTTTTCTGAAGCTGTTTAATTAGCTTATTTGTATTTTATCAGTTAAAAACGTGGAAAATAACGGGATTTTTGAGTTACTCTAGTTTTGCAGCGGGAGTAAGCAAATTTTTTGTGTACTAAGTCAAGTTACTTTACTTTATCTGAAATAAAATTGAGTTACGTTACTTTTCACCCCAAAAATAAGATAACTTTTTGTCGGGGGTTTTGAGTTACTTATGCTATGAACGGGTGATTGCAACGTGCTAATCTTAGGAACGCAAGCTTTAGTTTTTATAGATCTAAAATAGTTGAAATAAATAAAATGTGTCCTCAAATAGAAAGTTATTTATTTAAGTACTAAATGAATAACAAAGAAAACTAAATACAATAATTAGTGTTATAAAATATTAGGTAAGTCCTTTTTATAACAGTTATTACTTAAATACTAGACATTTTCATGAAATTGAGATCGTACACGTACAATAATGAATAATTATGCGTTTTTAAATAATCACAGCAATAATACCTTTAAAAAAAACTCATACTGACGTTTAGGAGCTCGTCGTCGTTCCTCAGCGTTTGTAGGCTCATTAAGACTCAAAGAAGATTCTAAAATGCTCGGTGATGGAGCTAACCTTCCTTCAGCTGGCAACTCAGGCTCGTTAATACTATTGAGCGTTACTATACCAGGAGATGTAATAGGTCTTGAATCATCTGTTGCTGCTGGTTGCTCAGGATCCTCTTTTTCTTCGTTAATCATTTGTACCATGAGTTTTCCTCGCCCCGTCATCATCCTAAAAATAAATAATATTCAAATTCAATAATGAATCAAGTAAAGTCAACCAACTCAAAAAACCCTCAAAAGCACGTACTGTGTTTAGTTACTGTATAACAAATAAAATAAAAAAATTGAACCTTTCATAAACAACCTATTTTCTCTTTAAAAATTACAAATTTCATTGAACAGGCAAAAATAAACAAAGTTAAAGTTAGATTCAACAAAACTACGGTAAATCGAAATTTACTTTTACTTTCATGTAAACCTGAGGAACTCGAAATATTTAAAAAAATATTGCAACATAAAATCATCAAAACCCCCGTAAATCAAAATTAACTATTACTTTTTACAATGATATTTCAGCAAAACTCAATCAACTCAAAATAAATAAGAAACTTACTCAATAAATTTCGTGTAAACTCCAGCAACTCAAAATCTGCCACTATTCAAACGTGTGTCACTTACGCCAATCCGAAGACAACTAAAAATGGCGGACTAGTACTCGCGCCTGTCGGGGCAAGGTCATTTAAGTAAAGCAGCGTTTAGCGCCATCTTTTAACAATGGTTGAAGGTATCGTTACGCGAGTTATATTGATGCATAGGTCTTCGAGTCAGGAATTCGATAAGGCCACTAACTCAAAACTCGTACTTTTTGAGTTAGTGGGGTTTTTATCTAGGGGTGCGATATCATCTGTGAAAATTTGAACTGCCTAGCTATCACGGTTCATAAGATACAGCCTGGTGACAGACGTGACAGACAGTCGGACCGCGGAGTCTTAGTAATAGGGTCCCGTTTTACCCTTTGGGTACGGAACCATAAAAGTGGCAATCTTTTACTTTTCTTTTTCCATTTCGTTCTCATCTCAAATATCCCAAGATAGAGAGAAGAAGGGTGGAATAAAGAGGCAAAAGTTTTTTTACTAACTTAATTTCTTTCTTGCCTGTATTTTTCAACTGTAAGGCAAAGGTTCATAATAATAATGACCTTTTTCGTATTTTTCAAGAAATACCAGCTCTTATGAAAACTTATTTTAAACTTACGTTTTACCTTATATCAAGACACTAATTAGATTTAACGCTACCAAGAAAATAGCAAGATTTTCTCGAATTTCATTCCCTTAGTTAATAATCTCATCTTCTTAACCCACAGTGTTGGTTTCACTACCATCAAAGAAAATTATATTCTCACAAATATTCGTAACCGTTTTCCGACCCACTTTCATGACGTCCCTTTAGGAACGACACTTCATATCTTTGCAAGATTAACATATTCAGATCGTTTCCCTGCGAAAATCTCATCTTTTTATATGTATATTGATACGGTAGTTAAGACTGTTACATTATTGTAAGGCTCCCAGAGAAAGACACGATGTGAGGACCTGAAGACCTCATTTTAAAGAAATTGTTATACGGGTATATTTTTCATCTTCTTCCTTTCCTGGTCTCTTCCGGGTCTCCTCACATTCCCGAGCCGAGTTGTTATGTCTTGGGTTGTCTATTCTTCAGGAAAATGGTGTTCCTGGATCATCGGTGTATTATCACGTCTATTCGGATGACACTATGTCCATAACAGGATGACTCCTAGTTAATGGGTGTTAAGACGGTACCCTGACCAAAAAATCGGCATGAGATATGAGCATTCCTATTGGTCTAGCGGCACTGGTGGCGCATGAATAACAGTAGTGAATACGCCCAGATTTTAGAATAAAATCTTTATAAAATCGAATTTTGGTCTTTTGAAAAAAAAAAAACTACAAAAATGTTCTTTATTAAATTGTCTATCCATTAGTGTCAGTACAAAAAATAATTAATGAACACTTTACGAGGAGATGCATAATATCAATAATTATTTCTCATTTTTATGTTTTTTTGGAAGGAGATTAGTGAAATATATACAACATTTAAAAAAAACTAAATCTACCATTTTAGAATCAATATTATGTAGAAATTTAATGTATTTTTATTAATTGATATTTCTTTTTAAATAACGAGTAGATAGCTCCTAAAAACAGCACAAAAAACGGCTTGCGCGGCGTTTTGCTCGGGGTACCGCCTTAACTTACACAAACGAAGTCTTCAAAACCCATTTGCTTTAAATAAAAAAATGTTTTCATTGCGGAACCAGAATATATTAATTAACATTCTATCATACCCTTCCTTGGTCATTGTAGTCACTTGTCTTTCATAATTTGAAGTCAATTTATTAAATTAAATAAAAAAGACAAGGTTCTTTCAAATCATTCATCACACATATGCAATGGGGAACCCGAACACTCAACTGAAATAAACAACTCAACTATAACTGCTCCGATCGAATAAATTTTCGGATAAACGAATAGCTCCGAAAAAAACCGACCTAGCCGAAGTCCATGCCTAGTTGCCAATCCCAGTTTATTTCTGAGTCGTCACCCGTCACTTTTTCTAATCAAAGTGTCGCGGTGTCGTGTAGTGTAAAAACTTACGCCAAGTTGTGAGATCTTTTTAAACACCAATTTGGCGCGCCCTCCTTTTTGCCAAAACATCAATCAGTTTGTCTACGCTTCATAAAATTTTGTTCGATGTTCCATGGAGTATGGACTGAGTAATCCATACTTATAATAATAACACCTTAACTGCTGTCCGGTGAACACAATAGAAAATTAACTGTAAGTATGCGAAAGTAACTCTATCTGTCTGTCTGTTTGTTCCATTTTCACGTCTTTGTTACATTTACATTTCAACGGCTGAACGGCTTTTTTGCATACGGTTTGACCGTGCTCTGAATAAGGAGTTATGTAGCATACTTTTTATCCAGGGAGTATTATCACTTTTACGCGGGTGAAACCACTGGCAGAAGTCAGAACCCTCATGAAATTGACCACTCTATAGAAAGACAAAGCAAATGTCCAGCTAATATGAGTGTTTCAATTCAAGACAGTGGTCAAATTAGAATTCTGCAAAAAACAACTACGGGCCTCACGATCGTTTTACATCTTTCACATTTTTCCTACCGCATACACTTAATAACTGGAAATAACGCTCAGTCGATTCTCTATCTACGTGTTAGCTCTACTATTAGAGTTGTTGATTCTTTGGAATTTCAGAATTTATCGGCATTCTTTTGTTGTGAATCGGCAGCTTTTGTTTTTAAGAATAGAATAGAATGTGTCAAAGATATTTTAAAAATAGAAGACATGAGTACTCCTTTTATTTTTGAGCTTCTGTGTAATCACGTACCGGGAAGTTTGTTGTGGTAATGAAACGAGATTTATAATTGGATTATTAAAGTTTCAGTTTAATCAATCAAAGCAACTTTGTTTTATCAAGAAAACACTTCTTTTAACAAAGTATTAACTATAAAGTTAAAGACTAATAAAAATGTTCGTACAAAAATAATTCAAACTTTGTTCAGGCCGTCAGTTGATTCTCTGTAGACCACTACGAGAATTTTCAGTTCTAGGAAATGCCGGTTTCCTCATGAATATTCTAAAAAAATAATTTACAACAAGTTTACTCTTAAGATCTTGACTAATGGGGCTCGTGGCTAAATACAACAGCCGCACGGGTCGGTACAAGGTTGAGCTACGGTTGCCGGATAATCCCCCGGTGGGTCCCTGGATTGCCCAGGCAGGGGGCTCAGTAGCCGTGACTTGGTCACTCACGGTGAAGCGAAGAGGAACCCGAAGAGGGGCTGCTCGTCAGGGCGTTTGCCGATAAGCCGACGCCAGATGATTGCTTACGCGTGTCCGTATTCCCGCCAAAATCGGCACAGAAGGACACCGTGAAGTTTTTGTGGGTTGGAGTCCCACATAATTGCACTATCTCCCCGTGGTTGCGCAGTATGCATGAGCATTAATAAAACTCTTTTATACTACACCTGCTCGGAAAGTACCTTGATACTTTATCAAATTTACGGTAGAAAGTACGTCATTGCATATCGAACAAATATGCGGCGAGAAAACACATCTGAGCGGGAGAGAAAAGTGTATGAAAATCCATTTCTTACGCGGTTTTTCTTTTTTAATTTTGGGTAAGACTATGCGCTGGTAACCTAAATATCAAAAGCCAAAAAGTTTTTACAGTGAGGTTTTTATCTCCTAGTTCGCAAACTGACACTGGCCACTAGCTGTGTGTTGGATGGTGTCAAACAATTTGAAAAAAGAACATGTGAAAATTGCAGACGCCATTGGCGCAGCACAGCCAGTTATTCCTCCTACATTGTCGCAAACATCTCAAACAAACATTAATGGAAAAAGTGTTACATTAAGCTTCACTAACTGCAACAATTTCAATATAAATTTCAATTAGTAAAGATTTAGTTTTTTATTTTCCTCGTAGGTGTAGTATAAAGCACTATGTATCACTCGAGAGAAAGTGCGATTCCCGATCTCGGGTGTTTTAAAGCCCTCGCCTACGGCTCGGGCTTCAAACGACACCCTCGACGGTAATCGGTCGCTTTCTCCTCTCGGTGAACAATGTACTATTTCTTCCTAGCCTTTTCTCACTTTAGGTGGGGTCGGCTCTCCTTATTTCACGGCGCCAAGACTTTCTGTCGTAGGTTGTCGGGTTAGGCCATTTCTCCTTCTTGAGGAGCTTCGTCATACTCATCCACCATGACAAAGGAGGTCGTCCTCGGCTTCTTTTGTCCTCAGGTAGGCTCAGAGCCGTTCTCACGATGTGTTTTTCAGTCCTTCACATGACATGTCCTTACCATCTCTCTATTCTCCGTCAACTTGCCCTGTATTGGGCATTTATAAAAATAAAAGTTGCCGGATGATAGTTGAACGTCCATTACACATTGAAACCCCTATGAGCCTCTGAAAGCGCGTTAAACCGTTGATTGGCACCGTCTGACAATTGTAGGTCGATCTTTGATACGAGTAGTACTTAATTACGGGCAAAACCTGACAACTAACTTTTTTTTTTTTTTTTATAACCTATAGGCTCGCGCTTGACCACAATCTCACCTGATGGTAAGCGATGATGTGGTCGACGGTGAAACACGCTTGCCTAGAAATAACCTATTCACTCTTGACTTAAAGACCCCTAGATTGTAGCTATCGGTAAACACAGACTCCGGCAGGGAATTCCACTCCTTAGCTGTACGCATAATAAAAGTGTTCCCAAAACGTTTTGTGCGTATGGGTGGGATGTCTACCATGTATCGATGGCGCATCGCCGTACGTCTGGTAGTCCGATGATGGAACGGGCTAGGTGGAATTATATCGTGCAATTCCATCGCACACTCCCCGAAATGTAACCGATAAAAAACCGACAGGCTGGCAACTCGGCGACGATGTTCAAGACTCTGGAGCTTTGACTTGACCAGCGCCTCATCGTACCATGAATAATACTAGCATATAGTGCATCCGTTTATAATATTATAGTTAGGAACAGCTAACACAGATGAATGCTCTTAACAAAAGCAAAGTTAATGAAGCAACTAATAATGAAACAAGCGATTACTATTTCACCGAATCACATTAAAACTGTCTGAAACAGCTGTTGACCAGAATTTAGTACCAATCATTCACGCACTGGTTTACTGAAACATTTTATATGTATGTTCTACGAAACACCGCAGATAATTTTGTATAGAAACTAGTGTAGAACATAAATCTTAGAACAACATTTTAATATTATTTGTTAAGAAATACACTGAAAAAATAATTAGGACTTGCGAACTTTCTTCTAATTGGCAAAGAAGCAAGAGTTTTGCTATTTGCTAATTAGTTTTGTATTATTAAATTAATAATTATTTATTATTTAAGGTAGGAGAATGCCCATGGACAGTACTTAAAAAAAAAATGTGTCACAGTCAACAAATAAAAAAAAAGCAGTCATTTCTGGACAATAAATAAAACAAACATATTTTAAGTATTTTAACTTCTATTCAAAAAGATTTCTAGTGGGGTTCATTTTCTTGAATAAATAAGTATTTTTACTTCCGTTTCACAGCTCAAACAAATTCCGCCATTTATGTTAGGGTTGAGGCATGTTGACATGATCTGCCATCGATTAATGGAAGAATCTTTTTTTTTATAATCTATCTGAAACACTGAATCAATCCAAGGATCACCTGTGTCGAACCGATTCACCGTTTTAATGTTAAGTACTAATTGATTTTGATATTGGTGTGGTTTACTAGTTTAATTCAAACCAAGATAACAAATGAATCATATATTTAGGAATCGATTATATTACCGATTTGGTAACATATCTATAACTGTCAGTCATTTCATTTGACAGTGACAGTAGTCGTCTTTTCATTTGATTTGTTTGTATGTTTTGTTGCGTCGAGTTGTGATTTTCGTTCCCCCGTTCTTATCAATACAACACCGCACCGCCGTGTGTTTGCGAAAATAGTGCTTAATAAGACAGGACTTTACTTTTGTGATTTCCGACATGGCTACGGCTTGATGTTGATTTCTCAATTGTTCTTTGACGTTGGCACCATATATGCGCAGACATAATATTTTGTCGAAGATTCTTGATAATATATTGACCATATTACGGGCTTGGTTCTACACCGGTAAGTAAGAATAACATTATATATCTTACCAGCACTTGAACAAATGTCTAAAGAATGCAAATCTTAAATATGCTGGCATAGAGTCCATATTACTTTGAATCTACTATAACCTGAAAAGGAACATATTTTGTTCAATATCTCTTAAATCCCACAATGAAAATTGACTAAAGTTGGTACATGTGATTAATTAAGGTAATATAATCAAATAAAGGTGTTTTTATCAGGACACGCCAATGTTTCGGTCAGTTCATTTCTCCTTACAAATGGGCATTCTCCAAGTTACAAAAAAATAGTAAAACTTTAGTTATTGGAAAATAAACTTTAATATAATACAAAACTAATATTAGCAAATACTTAGCAAAACTATGTTTTTTTCCTAGTAAGAATAAAGTTCGCAAGTCCCAATTTATTTTTGTCAGCCTATTTGCGAGGAAATAAATGTCGCCAGCGGGCGGCCATATTGGCTCTTGTTTCAAAGAACTTGGCTTGGTTTGTAGAGTTTATAAATCAAAGTGGATAATTTGCGTGTCTTGTTACATAGTTTTAGTTTCGAATAATTTCAGTAAGTTCTTGAAGGTGATATTACTGATATATGGAGTTCTGACTTTTAAAATTGGTTTGTTGCTAAGAAGGGAACCTTTACAAAAGAAAAGTGCAAATGTCTATTAATGAAGCTGATCTAATATACTAGAGAGGTTAAATATCTATATTTTAGTGATTTTTTAGTTTTTTTTTTTTATAAGCTATAGGCTCGCGCTTGACCACAATCTCACCTGATGGTAAGCGATGATGTGGTCGACGGTGAAACACGCTTGCCTAGAAATAACCTATTCACTCTTGACTTAAAGACCCCTAGATTGTAGCTATCGGGAAACACAGACTCCGGGAGGTTTTTTTTTTTTTTTTTTTGATGTCGTTGATATCAAATAGTGATCGTCGTAACCAACACAACCTAAAAGCTTTGTTTGAAACTTCGTAAGTGATATCAAACTTAAGACATTAAAATTAATGTGGTACAATTAGCTTGAGTCGGTAGATATTAACGTAACATCACGCCAGTATTCCCTGAACGGGTAGGGAAAGGTTCACCTACAACATACCCACATTTCGTCAGTTATATTTAAGGTTACACTAGTCGATCATTCTTCCATACAAACGTAGTCTGGCGATTACTCCAGTGTTTGACGATGTACGTTCAAAATGAAAAATGTAATGTCTGTATGGAAACAAAAATGTAAAAAAAATATTTGAAAGTTATGAGCGTCGAAAGTTTCGTATTTCGACACAAATTTTAAAGCATCTTTGGGCGGAAATAAATACCATAATACAGGGATAGATTAGTAATTCAAAAATACTTATCAGTTTTTATTTTTTATTATATCAATACCTCTGGGCTCAAAGGGCGTATAGCAAAATAAGCTATGTTTGTTTTGTGCTTTACGCCCTTTAAGCATAGCACAACATAACCCAAGTTTTTTTTCTTTATAGGCTCGTTGTAGACCAGTGTATGTTGCCAGCGATGACATATGGCTCTGAGACAAGGTCGCTAACAATGGGCCTCATCTGAAACCTTACAGTCACCCAAAGGGCAATGGAGAGGGCTATGCTCGGAGTTTCCTTGCGTGATCGAATCAGAAATGTAGAGATCCACAAGAGAACCAGGCAAATGCACATAAGTGGTAGTAGGCAGGGCACATTGCTCGCAGAAAGGTTCTATAGTAGCGACCGCCGACTGGAAGACGTTTCGTTGAGGCCTACCACCAGGAGGACAGATGACCTGGTGAAAATTGCGGGGATCCGCTGGATGCGGGACGCACGGGAACGATCAATGTGGCGACGCTAGGAGGAGGCCTATGTCCAGTAGTGGACGTATTTCGGCTGATATGATGATGATGATATAGGCTCGCGCTTGGCCACCTGTAGCCAAGTTGACAATCTATAATCGATAACGCTAGTAGAAAGCGAATCAATATATGGGAATGACACATCTGAACGTTAAGTCACGTGGTCAGGCCATACAAATAGAAGGCGTTAACGATTGTAGAAAGAGATTCGATACGAAATGTTTGTAACTTGGTTATGGGGGTGGTAAGCGATGATGCGGTCGACAGTGAAGCACACTTGCCTAGGAGTAACTTATTCACTCTTGACTTTCTCCGTTGTTTTCGTGATGGCCCACCTTTTTTAACTGACTTTCCAAAAATGACGAGGGTCTATATTCGGCTGTATGTTTGTTTCTTTTTTTGTTATTTTTTTGCGAATATTCGCCGATTTCTCCGTCAATTGTAGAGCGATTTGTTTTTTTGTTTGTTTTGTTACTATACTATAGAAGTTACCCAAAATGCACCACAACTCAAAAGTGAAAAATAAGTTTTTTTTTTACAAAAAAAGACTACCGACTTCCAAAAACACTACAAAGTGAAAAATAACCTCCTTTTCGGAAGTCGGTGTCAAAAAACGAAATATACACACAACGTAATATATATTACGTAATAAGGCTATTGGATTTATAGCTAATACGAGTAACTACAAGCTGGAAATGATCAACCCGTCTTGATCAAACGTGGAGATAAGATTGTGCCTTCTCTAAATCAGAAGCGGTCTTTGCTCAGCAGAGAGATAGAAACAGACTTTACCGTTAAATTTTCATGAAAAATAGGTAGTCCACATAAATCAAAATAGCCATGCTCCGTATACAATAAATAATCATTAAGACAAGTGTACAGAATATTGACCCAGTCGGTGCTCTGTTAAGAGTGGCTGGTTACGTGCGAGTTAAGTGCGTTACTGTGTCCGCTTTTCTGTTACACGTCAGGCGCAAGAAATGGGACAGCCAATATTTTGTTGATATTTTTGGTGTATTGTGTTCGTGTTGGTTGTTTCGTAATGTATGTGTGTGTGTTACACTTGAGGACAAAAAAACAACCTAGAAAAAAAACCGGCAAAGTGCGAGTCGGACTCGCGCACGAAGGGTTCCTTACCATTATCGCAAAAACCGGCAAAAGAATCACGTTTGTTGTATGGGAGGCCCCACTTATTTATTTATTTTATTCTGTTTTTAGTATTTGTTGTTATAGCAGCAACAAAAATACATCATCTGTGAAAATTTCAACTGTCTAGCTATCACGGTTCATGAGATACAGCTTGGTGACAGACAGTCAGATAGACAGACGGACCGCGAAGTCTTAGTAATAGGGTCCCGTTTTTACCCTTTGGGTACGGAACCCTAAAAAGACATCTATAAATCACTGTTTATTTTTAATGTAGCTTAAATTCAATCATTCGTTTATATCTCCTGGTTTTAGAAAATATTAGCATACTTATTTATAAAAATCGCGTCGGTGTTAAGCAATTTTATTGATTAAAAGATTAAAGGTTCAAATTTTGTTAAAAAAATTAAACATTTGCTAAGCAATTGCTAAACACCGTCGAGATTTTTGTAAATAAGGCCCAATATTGATACGTTATAATTTAAGCGCAAGTATTGCGACTGTTGAACATTCAAATAATAACAAAAAAAACCGGCTTCCAAAACATAACACTAAACAAAATCCAAATACCAATTTATTTTTGTTTTTGACTCCGACTGCCAAAAAGAAAGTTATTTTTTACTTTGTAGTGTTTTGTTATGGACGTCGATTTATTGTTTTGTTATAAAGTTTTATTTTTCTCTCTTTAGTTTTGGTACCTTATATTACCATGAAAATACGCATTATTAAGCATAACTTAAGAACTACTCGTCAGATCTTGATCAAACTTAAATAGGACTACAGGAGCAGTACTGGCTTTAAAAAAAAATTGGCGAGTAATCGCACAACAAACATACAAAAACATACAGTCGAATTAAGAACCTCCTCCTTTTTGAAGTCGGTTGAAAAATTACAGTAGCTAACGCGCGTTTGCCAATTTGTCACATCAATGTTACTGTAATTTTCGCTCTTAAAACTAGGCGTCTGTGTTTTGTTTTCTTTTTAACAGCAGCTGAAACCAGTCAGTCAATTATTATTAATTACTAGCGGACGCCTCGCGGTTTCACTCGCGTAGTTCCCGTTCCCGTGGTAATACAGGGATAAAAATTGCATATATCACCTGGGGATAGAGTGACTTCGCAACGGTGAAAGAATTTTTGAAATCGGTCCAGTATTTTTTAAGTTTAGTCGTTACATACAAAAATACGAATCTTTCCTCTTTATAATATTAGTATAGATATAGATTATACCCAGTAAGCTGTGAATTTAGTTTTATGACCATCCTGACCAAAACACCGCCGTGATCATTCCTAGTGCCCTAGCGGCACACTGGTGCGCCCAGATTTTAGAATAAAATCTTTATAAAATCGAACTTTGGTCTTTTGAAGAAAAAAGGCTTACAAAATATTCGTTATTTAATTGACTATCCATTAGTGTTAGTACAAACATTAATTAATGAACACTTTACGAGGAGATGCATGCTAGCAATCATTATTTCTCATTTTTATGGTTTTGTTGGAAGGACATTAGTGAAACATATACTTTATTAAAAAAAATAAACTGCCTATAATATTTTAGAATCAATATTATGTAGAAATTTAAAGTATTTTTATAAGTTGATATTTCTTTTTAAATAACAAGTAGCTCCTAAAAACTGCACAAAAACGGGTAGCGCGGCGTTTTGCTAGTATTTTAACTACGCCAGTGTATTTTATTAGAAACTTCTAGATGATTCATTTTTATGGTCCAGTAGTAGTTTAAGTAGCCTATCTTTATATATCAGTCATCGCAAACTACACTCGAATTTAATGAGCGTCACTTAACGACATCGTATAAAATACTGTCGTGAAGAGACGACAGGAAAAGATGACCAAAAACTACACGAGTAAGTGACAAAGTACTCGCAGTATGTCGTAAAAACATGTATCTTAATTGTTTGCCATAAATTAATTTAGTTCTTATTGTTTTAGTGTACTAATAAACTTATGAAGACGTTTGTTGGACTTGATGTGTGCCAATGTCTTTTTTAGGGTTCCGTACCCAAAGGTTAAAACGGGACCCTATTACTAAGACTCCGTGGTCCGTCTGTCTGTCTGTCTGTATGTCTCCAGGCTGTATCTCATGAACCGTGATAGCTAGACAGTTGAAATTTTCATTGTACATGTATTTCTGTTGCCGCTATAACAACAAATACTAAAAACGGAATAAAATTAATATTTAAGGACGCTATTACATTTTTCTACAAATAACAGTACTTTTGAGGTACCATTTTAATGTATAAGCAATCACCGATGTGAAGATATTATGGTCTTAATTTAAAGATAATATATTCAGCTCCAGATAGGCATCAGAAAAATTGTATGACATCATACAAAATTTTCGCACAAATACGTTTTGCCCATCACAATAATCGCAAAAAAATAAAAAAGTAGGGTCCGAATAGGTTCCAGTTTAGGTAAATTTACAGCATATTTTGTCTTCAAAATTATAAAAAATTGCGGTATATATAGTCCTTTACAGGTACAGCAAATTATTTTTCACCTAAATAATTATATTTTTTAATTATTAGCTAAAATAAAATCACTTGCCGACGTCTTCATACATTTTGTACCCGCCGCTCATCATTCCGCGCTCAGAAGCGCTCGTGGAAGGACGGGCGTATCGCTTTCTCGCAGGAAATAAATAC